>OX336370.1:44485106-45085106 GCA_946902895.1 Fragum fragum
GGGGTTGTATTGTAATAGGTGAAGGCTCATCAATAAGTGAACATGAAATAAGCAATTTCTTCTTTTCTCACAATGTTTTCTACCCTGTAGGTTGGTTACTTTTCAAAAAGCTTTAACTTTTAATTGTCGTCTTTAACTTTTTAAGAATTGGACAAGACTAAAATTTCGAAGAACAAAAAAGGGTTAATTCAGATCAGTATAAAATGTCCCTTCATACAAGGCAATCTATACAGAAAGATGTTGCAGACAACAAAATTAAATGTGTCCGGATAAGTAAAATTTTAATTGAAACAAGTAGAAAGTATGGGGAAAAGTGTATACTGCCATTGTCGCTCTAAAACCTCATAACTACAGCTTGATTCAAGCTCAAGCTGTAGTTATGAGGTTTTAGAACATAAACTGCAATATAATGGTGAGTCATTTACATCTTTTTCTACAACAATTCCCGTATCTATATTTCTTTAATGAGTTTGTAGTAAGCTCATTGATATTTTCAAGTTACATGCTCTTACCTCGACCATATCATCCATATGGCATCCTGCATGCAGTAACATCAGCGCTATATTTGACTGGCGTCTGTTACATGCTAAATATAATGCTGTACTTCCTCTCTGAAATTTACATAAACACACAAACATCTAGAATTGCAACCTTCACATTTGACCTTTATCATTACATCAAGCATGCAGTAACATCAGTAATTTGACTGATGTCTTTTACATACAAATTGCATATCTACTCATGTACTTATAAAATGGGTAAAATAATCAAATGGACCCTTGTCATCTTGATCCCATGATAGTCTGATCAACATGCAGTCTGATCTTAGTGTACACTACCTGCTTGTTCTTTTAGTGTTGAGGAAAAAGTAGACAATAATTTGACAAGATATTAAAATTTGTGAAGAAAGGGTAAATATTCACAAGGTAAAGGGTTAAGCAGAATTTTCAAAAAAAATTGTACCTCATATCGGTGCCAATGCAGGCGCTGGAAAGGTAAAAAATTCCATCAGTTAACCTTTAAACTTTTCTATGATCCTTACTTTAAGCAGAGAAGCCTGCACCGAGGGTATTGCCTTTGTTTATTTCAAGATCTGTCAGTGTGTGAAATATTACAAGAATTGAGCCACACTATCAGAGTAGGATCCAAATTCAATTGCAGCACTCATGGTAAAGATGTACAAAAGATGTTACAGGAACTTTATATTTACCAAATTAACCTATTTATACAAAAATTTTGGTGAAATCAAGAACTAAGACCAACAACAAGAGGACCATGATGGTCCTAAATCGCATCTGCAAATTACAGTATTTTTTAGAATAAAAAAGACACAACTTGAGCAAAATAAATAAAACAAATATAAGATTTTGGGCTTTGTACAAAACAATCCAGTAATGTTTTACAATACGGATGAATTCCTTTGGCTTTATAGTTTAATCCATTACCAAACTATCCAAGAATTTGTCACCCTCAGGTTTGAAAAAAACATAGTGAGAAAGGGAGTGACAAGCAATTTATCCATTTCTCACAGTGTTTTCTACCTGAAATTCTTTGTATTTAGATTTCGATCAAACTCTAATTACTGTCTGCAACTTCAATGGGTGTAATTTTAGCAACCTTGGTAGAGAACAATCTGGATGTACTATAAATCAAAATATGAATGCATTACAACTTATACATGAGGAGTGTAAGATATTTGAACATGCTCTTATTGAGCGTTTTTCATATCTTAAGATGCCTTGGGAAGGGCCATGTTTGTCCAAAGGATGTAAACATGGTAGATAACAATAATGTTATCCTATGTTTTTAATGTAAATGCTCTAGAACCTATATTTAAGAAGAATTCTTTCAATGCAATTTACGCAATTTTCGACCCCAGGAGCAGAGACATTTTTTATCCTGAGAGCATATTTTCCTGTTAAATAGTACAAAATTATTTAGTCATGCTACATACCAAATATGTATGCCCATCACCTTAATATTTCAGAAGGAGAAGACTTTTGATGTTGCTCTAATTGGGTGTTTTCCAAAATTTTTGACCTCTGGGGCAATGCCATGTTTTATTCCAGGGCTAAGATTTTAGCTAACGGTAAAGAACCATCTGGATATGCTATATACAAAATTTGAATGCCTTAGACTTTGTAGATTGGGAGGAAAAGACTATTGAATATGGTCTAATTGAGCATTTTTACTAACTTTGGACACCCAGGGAAGGGGTGTTTATTAACCTACAGGCATAATTTAATCAAAACTGATAGATAATAGCCAGGCTATGCTACACTCAAAATATAAATGATCTCCTCCTTAAAATGAAGAATTTTTTTTTTTTAGCATATTCAAATTTTAGGTTTTTCCAAATTTTGGACACCTAGTGCAGGGCTGTTTTTGACCCGAGGAAGCCAACTTTTGGTGATATAGTACAAAACTATCTAGTTATGCTACATACCAAATATGAATATCCTAGACCTTATTGTTTAAGAGGAGAAGTCTTTTGAAATTGCTCTAATTAAGCATTTTTCCAAACTTCGGACCTCAGGGGCAGGGCCATTTTTTACCCCAGAGATAAAATATTTAAAAACTTGGTAGAGAACCATATGATTAAGTTCTATGTAAAAAATAAATGCCTTTGGCCTTGTAGTCTGTGAAAAAAAAAGAAAATAAAGCTTTTCGAAATTTTCCCATTTTCATATGCCGCTGTTACAAGAGTTTTTTCACGTATTGAAATTCTTTTAACAACTTTTGAAAAGCTTCACCCGAGGAACATCCCTGCAAAGTTTCAGCTTGATTGGCCAACTGGTTTAGGAGGAGAAGATTTTTAAAGATTTACTTAAGATTCCCTTTTTTAAAATGCTGCGGCAACCAGAGTTTTTGACGGAATTAAATTCTTTTAACAACTTTTGTAGAACTTCACCCAAGGAACATCCCTGCAAAGTTTCAGCTTGATTGGCCCGGTGGTTTAGGAGGAGAAGATTTTTAAAGAAATTGTGGACGGACGGACAGACGGACGGACAGACAACAACCCATCACAACAGCTCACCTCGCACTTTGTGCTCAGGTGAGCTAAAAACATTATGTGAAATTGGTTCAAAGCTTGTATTGCTATTGCTAACCTATATGATACTTCTTTTCATTTCAATTTGGACCATTCTACATTTGTTGCCTATTAACGGTTAAATCATCAAATATCTTAGTTTATCTTAGTTACCTTATCTCTAAGATCTAGTGGCATATCAGCCTCTATGAGTATCTTAACACAGTCTAAGTGACCCCTAGCTGCTGCACAATGTAGTGCACTGTCCCCATCCTTATTCTGGGTTTCCAGTTTAGCACCACTGTTACACAGTATCTGAGCTATAGATGTGAACCCATGCCAGGCTGCATTGTGAAGGGCTGTCTCACCAAGCTACGAAAACAGAATAAGATGTCTTTTTAACACATGTTAACCCATTACCAGATGACAAAATTTTAATGTCATCCAAATTGGAAGAAGTTGTAGACTACATTTCAAATTATGCAAAAATTGTAAAATAAGTTCCAAATAGGGTAGAAAACATTGTGTGAAAAGGAGTCATTGCTTGTTTACTATTACCATATTTCTTCATGGCATCAGAAAGGGTTATCGTGAGGTAATAGGTCAACTTATTGCCGGGTCATTCTCTTGTAATTTTAACCTGAAGAATCACATTTGGGAAACAATATGTGTTTGTAAAATACTATGCCCCAGTAACAGCCTTTTTGACCTTTTCATGTGACCTCAACTTTGATGGATGCCCTAAACCTTACCTATCAATGCAAGGAACCTATGACCAAAATATTAGCCATAGATCTTGACAGTGTTCAAATAACAGCAAATGTTAAGTTTTTGCATTGAGTTGACCTTGGTAAGTGACCTTGAACTTTATGGAAGACCTTGACCTTACAATCAACTGAATCCTATCAATGCAAGGAAACTATGTCCCAAATATGAGCCATGTATCTTGAATTGTGTTTGAATAATACCAAAATTGTAACCCATTTGCCCATTCCCATGCAATGACGCTTTTAAATGGCCCTTAGAAAAACAATTGGGAAAAATTATGTGTAAAATGAAGAAATTGAAAAAGCTGAAAAAATCTGAAATTTCATTAACTTTAAAAAGTCGCAACTCCTTTCAATTTGGACCTGTCTAAAGTTTTGTCATATGGGAATGGATTTACAGATTTTCATGAAAATGTATCTGCTTTATGTCATTTATGTAATTTTAACAATAAATGTTCTTTGTGTTAATATTATGAAATTCCCTATCAATTTAATTCAGTGTAGTATATTCTTTATTCCCTACTTTTAAACATTGAAATCCATTGAGTGAGGTAGTCTGTCTTTGAGTGATGTTGATAACAACTGAATAGCTAGCGGAAGCTAATAACGTTATTGATACATCATGCAAACTATAAATAATGCACTGTTCAGTGAAAAGATAGCATATTTACACGATTAATTCTGGTTTCATTTGGGTTGTACTTCATTGACTTAATTGGTGTTACGTAACACAAAATATTTTTGCTTCTTTTCTTTCTTTTTTTAAAGTTACAAAATCAGCTTAATCCCCTTAATCAAACAGTTCTAGTGTTTGGAGACCTAAAAATCAACACTGCAGGCCAGCCATCTACCAATTTTGCATGTGAGAAAAAAGAAAACAATAATCTGTCTACAAATCCAAACAGTTCACTTAGAATTTCTCTTAATGTAAGAACATAAAACACATACAACTGCATGGATAAGACTTGACTAAGAGAATGTGTGTAGATATCTCAACCCCTTCCTACACACACTTTTTGACGCCTCTAAGAAAAAAGCTTTGGTAAAACATTGTGGAGAATTAAGAAAATTGTGGGTATCAAAAGATCTTAATCATCACTACTACAAGAAATACTATCATGGAAAATTTTGTGATGAAATTGCTTGTAACTTTTATTGCCGGAAGTATTTTACCTTTTCTCAATGTTTTCTATCCAATTAGACACTTATCTTCCAATTTAAGCACAATTTGAAATGTTATCTGCATTATCTTTCAATCTATACCAGTCTAAAATTTTGTTGTCTGGTAATTGGTTAAATTTCACGTACATAATAAATTGACCAGTAACTCTATAAAGCTTCTTGCATAACTTCAACATGCTAACAATTTATGCATAAAATTTTATTACTTTTTGAAGCAAACTTGTGGGAGGAGTTTGAAACACAAAAGTACTTGAATCAGCTTTGAAAAGTTTCAAAGTTCAGCAAGAGACAATTCTTCTTTCCAGGGAGCGTTGACACTCCAAAATGGCAAAACTTCAATATGTGATCAATGTACATGTATGTGTAAAGTTATATCCCATTTGAAGAAAAATTGTAGGGGGAGTTTGCAACACAAAACTACTTGAATTTTTGAACACAGACGGACAGTCAGATGGAGAGACAAATAGATGGACAGATAGGCTGATTCAAGTATACCCCCAAAAACATTCATTTTGTGGGGTAATTACTGCTGAGCCAAGCAAGACTACTCATCCAACAGAGTTGAATGAAACTTACATTGTCTTGTACATTAATATCAATGCCTGTGGAAGTCAGGTATTCTATAACAGCAACATGGCCATATCGGGCTGCTACATGACACGCCGTCTCTCCAGACTGAAAAGAAAAAAAAAACAGCTCTGTTAACCCAATACCAGACAATTAATTTTCTTGAGGGGTGTCAAAAAAGTTTCATTGTATGAACTCTTGTCATGCTAAATAAACTCAATTTTGAATTGCATCAAAATTAACCCATTCCCAAACAGTGTCGCTTTTTGACACTCACAAGAAAAACAGCTTCAGAAAACATTGTGGAAAATGAAGAAATTGCTTGTAACAAGCAGTTTCTTCATTATCTATGAAGTTTTGTACCCTAATAAACAAAGAATTTTAGTAAAAGATCATCTAAAAATGTCTTCCACAGTTTCTTTCAATTTGGACAAGTCCAAAATTTTGTAGTGTGGTAACAGGTTAAAGGGCTGAAAGTACTGTTTGTGAGCCAATATTTCTTATGAAAATCAAATAACTCATACTTGAAAAGAATCAACAGCATATTTGCAGACTAATCTTTGTCTATAGCTCCTTCAATAAACAGGCAGGCTTCCCGATTCAGCATGACAAGGATTGATCATTTACTATATTAGATGAAGCATTTTATTTGTTTATTAGGGAAATTTAATTCAATTATTCTTCTACACTCTTTTAACCATTGCTGAATAAAATTCTCTTTAGAATTGCACTAAAGTCAAAGCACTGAAATATTTTTGGAGGCACTAGTTACATGTCAATATTTCTTCTGAAAACTGATTTTATAACCAACTCTGGCTTAAATGGGGCAAGCAGGTGGTGTAAACTAAGATCAGACTGAACATAATATTATGTGCTGGCTGATCTTTGTCTATACCTCCTGCTCAAACAGGAATATCTAGGTTCAGAACGACAAGTTTTAAAACAATTCTTTTGAACATTAATAAAGGGTAATTGTATCAGTTATAGATTTATTCTTTCATTGAAAGAGCAAAACAAGCTATAATTTATTGTGAGTGGAGGAAGTATTTCTTGGCAGTATGATCTTCCATTTTGAGAATATCAATAATTTTGAAATTCAGACAGCAAGAAAGAGAAATTACAATAATTTTTTCTTTTTCATACAACACTTTTCAAAACTATATTCCTTCAGCTTGTTGAAAAGCAGGATTGTTTAGTAAAGAATTAAATTGCGTAAAAAGCCCCCCATATGATGCGAGTTTGTGAATAATGTTGACATTAGGACTTGGTCTAAAACACTAATGTTTACATAATATATTTTAAGGACTAGAGAATAGTTTTAAAGAAGCCTTCAGAATTCTTTTCAACCTTTTACAAGATGGCAAACTTGAACAGAGTTCCATAAAAACATTAAAGTTTGTGAATTTTTTTATTTTTTCATTTTCTGACTAGAAAACACTGTGAAAAATGAAGAAATTGCTTGTTACTGGTAATTTCTTTATTTTCCACAATGTTTTCCCAAATACTTTCATTAACCTCTTCCCACACATCAAAATTTTAGACTGGTCCAATTTGAAAGAAGCTGCAGACGACAATGAAAAGTTGATGGAATTTCATTTTTTTGGTCTTTCTGGATGGAAAACATTGTGGATAATGAAGAATTTGCTTGATACAAGCAATTTCTTCATTTCCACAATGATTTCAAAATCCTTTTTGCTTTTGGGTGTCTTAAAGCGTCAATGTGTGAGAATGGGTTCATTGTGTCAATATCATTGAAAATTAATTTTTCATAGGCCCCAAATTTTGAAATAGTGGTAACTGAGTGCTAACAACACTCCACCAGCCTGAGCTTATTGATTAACCCATTCCTACACAATCACACCAAGAAACAAAGATTTGGAAAACACCATGGAAAATGAATAAATTACCTTTTTAAAGGCCATTACAAGATCATAAAAGTAAATGTACAATTTGTAAGATAAAAAGTTCTATCATTAAATCTTTTCCATACAACTTCTCTTTTTCATGACCCTCAAAATAAAAGCTTTGGGAAGCATCATTGACAATCACACTGCGTTCTCCTCTTGAATACAAAGGTATCTGAAATTGTATCAACTATAAAAATTTTTCTGCAACATGTATGAATTTGGACAAGTATAAAATTTGATCCTCTGGTAATTAGTGTATACAGAAAGACGCTTAAATACCTTGTTAACATCATCCAGTGACAGGCCTTCTTCCTTGAGATATTTCAGGACTTCAACTTGACCTTGTCTGGCTGCCCAGTATACAGGGCTGTCTCCATGCTGAAAATAGAATAGATTCAACACATTTTCCTTTTTCGTTTTTCAAAATTTTACACTAGCCTAATTTGAAAAAAGATGGAGGGGACAATTAACCCTTGTCATGCTGAACCCGGAATATTCTGGTTTTGGCAGGAGGTGTAGACTTAGATCAGACTGCACTCCTGCTTGTACCTTTCCTTCCAGAGTTGTTAATGAAGTTGATTTCTGAAAGAAATATTGATTTTTGAACAACAAGTTCTATCAGTGCTTTCAGCCCTTTGATTTGACAGCAGTTCAGTAAGGTAATTTATACAGCATGACAAGGTTTAAAAGTGAGAGCAATAAGAAAAGTAACCAAATTGCAATCTAGTGACAAGTAATTTCTTCTTTTCGCACAATATTTTCTCAAGTATAAAATCACAGGGACGTAGAACATGGGATTGTGCAGGAAAGGGTTATACAACAACAGAACTTAAGACTGGTCCACATTTCATCTGTCATCTTCTAACTCTTTCAATTTGAATTAGAATTCTGGTAATAGTTAACCCATTCCCATACAATCTTGCTTTTTTAACCCATTACAACTCAATCCCCCCTTTTTATGCCCCTCAAGAAAAAAGCTTTTGAAAACATTGTGGAAAATGAAGAAATTGCTTGTATCAAGCAATTTCTTCATTATCCACAATGTTTTCTACCCAAAATGACGGAAAAATTTCAAAATTCTATCAACTTGAAATTGTCGTCTGCAGCTTCTTTCAATTTGGACCAGTCTAAAATTCCACTGTGTTTGAATGGGTTAAGTCCCTCAAGGAAAAAGCTCAGGATAACATTGTGGAGTATGAAGAAATTGCTTGTTAAAAGTAATTTCTTTATTATCAACAGTGTTTTCTACCAATAAGATTGTAATTTTTAGAAATTCTTGAACAAAATATTCTCGTCTGCAATTTGGACCGGTCTAAGAATTTGCCTTTTATTATGGGCTAACTGGGAAGTAAAGCACATGAATATAAATAAATTTAATCTGTTTGATGAATGAGAAAACATTTCTCCTACATGGTAACATGTGAATGTTCTGTTAAATGTCCTAATTTGTCAGGATGATGCAGAAAGAGACCTTCTATGAACTAATGTAAAATACAAAAAGTCTGGTAGATTGAATATGGTCAAAATTTCATATTCAGCCATCCAAAACAATAGAGCACTATTATATCAAACAGAATATCTTCTTAACCCATTACCAAACATCAAAACTTTAGACTGGTTGAAATTCAAAGATGCTAGTGACAATTTTCAAATACTTAATACTTAAATTGGGGTAGAAAATATTGTTGATAATGAAGAAATTGCTTGTAACAAGCAATTTCCTCATTTTCCACAATGTGTTCCCAAATGATTTTCATGAGGGGCATCCAAAAGCTTTTTTCTTGAGTGGGGTGTAAAAAAGCAGGATTGTATAGGAATGGGTTAATCAAGAAAGTAAAACTTTGCATTCAATTTGATTTTTTTTTCTTATTTAGCCTTTATATTAATGTTTCAATTTGATCTTCATACTTTGAAAGGGACAAACACAGTTTTGGCCTCAGGACAGGAGAATATCCATATTCAAATATCACTTTCGAATTAAAATGTGACATACATTAACAGCTTGAATTTTATGGGATGCACACATAATTATTGACAACTCAAATTTCATTATAACAAGTGGTATAGGTGCTTTTTGACTTGTGCTCTGAAGGTATCAGGTTCAAGCCCCACTATCACTGGGTTGTGTTCATGGATAATACACTTAATCCTTGTCATGCTGAATCCGGAATATTCTGGTTTTGGCAGGAGGTGTAGACTAAGATCAGACAGCATTTATGTGCAGTCTGATCTTAATCTACACCTCCTGCTTGTACTTTTCCTAATAGAGTTGTTTATGAAGTTGATTTCTTAAAGAAATATTAATTTTTGAACAACAAGTTCTATCAGTGCTTTCAGCCCTTTGATTTGACAGCAGTTCAATAAGGTAATTTATACAGCATGACAAGGGTTAAGATCCAGCCTCAGTCTACCCTAGACTGGTCCAAAATGAAAGGGGTCGCAGACAACAATTAAAAGTTTATGAAATTTTGGATTTTTTCAACTTTCTGCTTGTTGCAGAAATTGCTTGTTGCAAGCAATTTATTCATTTTACATCTGGACCATTACTGTCAAGAGTGACTCTATAAGCTCAGGGCTTCTATCCCAATTGAAATCAGTATACATTAAAGTATTTTCTGCTTTTCCCACAATATATAATACTTATTCTACTTATTTATAACTACTTTAAATTTTAATGTTTAATTGCTAGATAGTCTTGTAATAGATTGAATAGTTTATCTCTACTCTTATCTATGCAGGGGTGTAAAAACAATTTCAAAGTTAAAAGCTTAATTTCAGGGGAAACTCAGATGTTGTTTGTTATGGGTGCTGGGATTATAAATGATTGCAAATTCATATACATAACATAGGAATCTCATATACAACTACACCTATATAGATTTACAATCACTTCTAATCTTGTTTTTAAAGGAATCACATGTAAAAATATATGTACATATTTTAACATTTTCTTATTAGTTGGACCTGGAGTATTCCTGTTTTGGCAGGAGGCATAGACAATTAATTGAATGATTGAATGGGGTTTTAATGCCTCTTGTAACAGTATTTCAGTCATATTGCAGTGGATGGAGCACTTAACTATGGATTCCTGGTATTTCTCACATCAGTACTACCACTACATCCTTTCCTAGCTTCCAGCTGCTCATCCCACTTTGGTTTACCCAATTGGTGGGCGACAAAGAGGCATAAACAAAGATCAGCCTGCAAAAAGGTATACTATGATCTCAGTCTATACCATCTATTTGTCTTTTAAAGTCAGAATTGACTATGAAACCAATTTTTAAAAGAATCACTGAATCACAATCAGGCCTTCAAAAGCTTTCAGTCCTTTGATTTTGATGCAATTCACAACAAGAGCCGTGAGAGACAGATTATTCCCTCCGAATATAGCCGTCACAATAGTATAAAATAAATGGGGGAAAGGGTTCTGACAGACAAACAGACAAAGCAGCAGCTATATGCTCTTTCTTATCCAGACATGCTTAATTTCAAAGTACAACCTTAAACTGTGACCTTGACCTTTCAGCTATCTGAAAATGTTTCAAATGGCACATCTTATCATGGTAGCTAGCAATTGTGCAAAGTCATTTCAAAATCCATATATAATTGAAGGAGCTATGCTCCGAAATGCTTAATTTCAACCTGACCTTGACCTTGGACCTATCTGAACATTTCTTTAAATCAGTATATGATAAAGAACAATGCAAAGTTATATTAAAATCCATCCATAATTGAAGGAACCATGCTATAGACATGCTTAATTCTAATGTTTGACCTTGAGCTGTGACCTTGGACCTGTGATGTTATTTTTTTCACATTTCATATCCACTTTTGATAGAGAACAATTGTGCAAAGTTATTTCAAAATCCATCCATAATGTGAGGATATATGTTTTTCGACAAGTTTAATTTTAATGTTTGACCTTGAAGCTAACCGATATTTTTTTCAAATGGCACATCTACTCAACAAAGAGAACTATTATGCAAAGTTAAATTGAAATCCATCCATAATTGAAGGAGCTATGCCCTGGATATACTTGATTTTAATGTTTGACCTTGAGCTGTGACCTTGACTTTGGAGTTATCTCAATAGACAGATGAAGCAGTAGCTGCATGCTCGCCCTTCAGGGAGCATAATAAAAGATATTATGCTGCCTGACAGGGGGATAACTTATCCCTCATAAAAATATCAACTAACCTCTTCATCTATGGCATCCATCTCTTAAACCACTTTCAACCACTTAAACCAAATTAGCAATCAAAACATCCAAACTGTTTTGCCTTAAAACACTTTATTGACATTTGAATCACTTCCTGTTTCTCCCACTATGATCAAATTTCACTTTGACTTTTAAATAAACATTAAGATTAAATGAACACTTGCTCTACAACTTAAAATTAATTTTGGTAAGCTAAAAAGGGTGTTTTTACCCCAAAAAAGAAATCGTTTAGATGCAATTGAAGGGAAAAAAATAAAATATTTCACCAACACATCATTATCAAAGTAAAAAGTCATCTATAAATTCATATATCACTGACTGTCACCTTGTAAACAAATACATTAGACCTTTTCCCTTCTCTGCATGCACCATTTCTGACACTAAAATTCTGTCTTGAGCCTTTCCATATTATTATTTTTTCTCATTTTATTAATTTATTCCTTATTTTTTTATTTTTGAGGAATTTCTAGCCTACTGTCTAAACCAGTCTTTGTGTGTGTGTTTTCTCTTCTTTCTGTTTTTGTAAGTTCAAAGAGATGGGTGATGTAATAATGTAAACATCACTTAAAATGGGGAGTGACAACACCCTAGAACACTGGCAGGTAGAGAAACAAGACAGTCTTAACCCTTGTCATGCTGAATTAAATCCTTGTTTAGAATAACATTAAAATCAAAGGGCTGAAAGCACTGGAAGCACTAGTTGTTGGTCAGCATTTCTTTTGCAAATTCAGTTCACATACAATTCTGGCTTGAATTGAATAAACAGAAGATGTAGACAAAGATCAGACTGCACATATGTGCAGTCTGATCTTTGTCTATATCTCTTGAAAACCATTTCCTGGTCAATCCCTGATCTTTACGACCCTGTGATTTTGTAATCGAGAAAACATTCTAGAAAAGAAGAATTTACTTGCAAATAAGCAATTTCTTCTTTTTCCACAATATTTTCTACCCTATTGACTGATTTTATCAAAGATTAAATCCAAATTAAATATTCATCAGTAAAACCTTTGAATTTGGACAGGTGTAAAATTTTGTGAAAAGGAAAGGGTTAAAACACGAATATTCCGGGTTCAGCATGATAAGGTTTTGTTTCCTGGATCATAATTCCAGATTTAATCCTTAAATTAGTACCATTATTTTGGCCTTTTTTTCTCAATCCCTCAGGTAAATAATTATGTGGTAATTGGTTCTAAGTGAAAGAAAGATTTAACCCATTCCCACACAATCCTGCTTTTTTACGCACCTCAACCAAACAGCTGTAGAAAACACTGTGGACAGTGAAGAAATTGCTTGTGACAAGCAATTTCTTAAATGTCCTCAATGTTTTCTACAATAAACAGCAAATATATCTTAAACTTCAGCAACTTGAAATTGTCATCTGTAACTTTTTTAAAATTGGACCTGTCTAAAATTCTGTCCTCTGGGAAAGGGTTAAACTGATGATCTACTTCACCATGAGGTCCTGTTTGGGATAAACACATTTTTATTTTGCATGATGTTGTTTACTGTGTACAGATTTTTTTTCCAATTTAATTGCACTTTGAAATCTTGTCTGCAGCTTCTTTCAATTCAGTCTAATATTTTGTCAGCTAGTAATGGATATACTATGAAGGAAAGAGTTACAATCTGCATGACCAAGAGTCATGTATATGGCCTAAAGCTACCGGTGGGAGTTGTCTAAATACAGACTTATATGTCACAATCTACCTGTCATCTAGGTGTAAAAACAAGCCATTTATCCACTTCATTAACTGGGTAATTATCCATCTAATTGAATGTGACCTAAATCTGACTGTCTGCTGTATTTATTGACTTGTATTTTTAAAATGGCGTTTTGTGTGTGTTGACCCCACCCCACACCCCTTCTTTTGAGATTGATTTTTTTAATAGCTCACCTGAGCACAGTATACTCATGGTGAGCTAATGTCATCCATGAGTGTGAATGGAGTGTAGGACATCAACAATTTAACTCATTCCCACTCACTGTGACTTTTTTAGATGCCCCTAGGAAAAAGAGCTTTGGAAAACATTGTGGAAAATGAAGAAATTGCTTGTTACAAGCAATTTCTTCATTGTCTACAATGTTTTCTATCCATAAAGAAAAAAATTCTAAAATTTCATCAACTTTGACTTGTTGTCTGCAACCCCTTTCAATTTGGACCAGTCTAAAATTTTATCGTGTGGGAATGGGTTAAGTGTTACACTTTAGTGTGGGAATGGGTTAAGTGTTACACTTTAGTGTGGGAATGGGTTAAGTGTTACACTTTAGTGTGGGAATGGGTTAAGTGTTACACTTTAGTGTGGGAATGGGTTAAGTGTTACACTTTAGTGTGGGAATGGGTTAAGTGTTACACTTTAGTGTGGGAATGGGTTAAGTGTTACACTTTAGTGTGGGAATGGGTTAAGTGTTACACTTTAGTGTGGGAATGGGTTAAGTGTTACACTTTAGTGGCCTTATTAGCTCAATCTTGATGAAACTTCGTCAGAATGATTGATACCTCATAAGGATGAACTCTTTTATATTTTGGAAGGTTCTTTTTGGAAACACAGGAAAGGGGATCTTACTGATATTCTTTGTTTACACTCTAAGGAATATAACTTTTGCCCAATTCTTGATAATACTTCATCAGAATGATTGTTTTGTCATAAAATATCCTCTCTTGAAAATAGAAAGGTTCAATTGGAAAACACAGAGACGGGCCCTTAATGACATTTTCTTTGTTAACTCTCTAAGCGCCACAGTTTGACCTAATCTTGATTAAACTTGGTCTGAACAGTTATGTCATACAGATGAGCCACTTTGATAACAGGAAGGTTCCATTGAAAAACACAGGAAAGGGGCCTAAATGACAACTTCTTTGTTTATATTGATAAAACTTGGTCAGAGAGTTTGTCAGGATGAAAACAGTTCAAAATTGGACTGTTCTGTTGGAAAACACAGTAAAAATGCAATGAAATTTAGATTTTTTGACAGGTTTTAAAGATAACTTCTTTTGTAAATGGGACATTAGGTCAAATCAATACTTAACCAATTCCCGCTCAGTGACGCATTAGGATGCCCCTCAAGAAAAACAATCAGGAAAACATTGTGTAAGATGAAGAAATTGCTTGTGACAAGCAATATCTTCATTCTATAAGATATTTTCTACCCAAAAAGTTGACAAAATCTAAAATTTCATAACCTTAAAATTGTCGTCTGCAACCCCTTTCAATTTGGACCAGTCTAAAAATTTCTCCTCTGGTTATGGGTTAATAAGCTTTGTTTTCTGCTTGCGTCTGCACAAATAGAACCTGCTTTGACTTTTAGTTCCATATTTCTTCATTCCATTAAGAACTCAGGTAAGCAATGGGCTATCTTGACACTATTGTCATAAGTTCAATGTAAATGAACTTTTAACCTTTGTCATGCTGAACCCAGAATATTTCTGCTTTGCCAGAAGGTATAATGCTGACTGGTCTGCACATATAAGCAAGCTGATCTTAGTCTGAACAACCTGTTAAGCATTTTAAGCTAGACTCATTTTGAAAATTAATAAAAGAAATATTGAGCCGCAATTAGGGTCTTTCGGTGCTTTCAGCCCTTTGATTGTAATACAATACCAAACAAGGGTTTTATTCAGCCCCATAAAGGTTATGTATATATCTGGTAATTGCTTTTCTTCATTGGATAGAGGATATAGAATACAGTACTGCTTATTTTCAGTCAACGAAAGATGATTTTATATTTCACTGATTGAGCAGCTAAAGTTATATATTCATAATTAGCAGTGGCCATAAAATGCTTAGTCAAAGACTTTTTTAATTGACCTCTATGAATCATCAATTCTGCAATGATACCTTATCATGTACATTAATATCCACGCCCTTGGATTGCAAGAATCTTATGACCTCTGTGTGACCTCCGCCAGCTGCCATATGAACTGCCGTCTCTCCATGCTGAAATATATTAAATTGTTGAAAATGAATTAACCCATAACCAGACAATAAAAGTTTAGACTCGTCACAATTCAAAGATATTGCAAACGACAAATTAGAGTCGATGAAATTTTGGATTTTTTACTTTTGCTATGCAGTATGATGTACCCTTAGCCTATAATCTAGCTAGTAAAAAGCAATTTCTTCATTTTCCACAATTTATTCTCAAGCCTTTTTACTTTATTTTTTTTTTTTTTGGGGGGAGGGGTCAAAAGCATCATCGTGTGGGAATGGGTTAAACCCTTGTCCAGCTGTTCTTGAAATATCCTACACTGGATGGCAACATAGACAAAGATCAGCCTGCATATACATGCTGTCTGATCTCTACCAATGTTACTGGCTTGATTTTTATATTCAGCAGGACAATGAAGTTACCAGAGAAAAAAATTCAGACTGGTTTGATTTGAAAATTGCTGTAGTTGACAATAAATTGAAGCAAAAGCCACACATGCCAATGCTCAGCTGCAAATGCTGGGCAGTGAGAAAATTTTAGATGACAAGAGGACCATGATGGTCCTAAATCGCTCACCTGAGGCATCTGCAAATTACAGTACTTTTTAGTATAAAACAAGAGGCCCAGTGGGCCTTAACGGTCACCTGAGTAAAAGAGCACCAAGACAAGTGATTTTGTTTGAAATAATTAGAAAAAGGTTTGGTTGAAATCCCCTCTGTAGTTCTTGAGAAGAAGATGAAAATGTTTAAAAGTTACCAAAAATGACCCCCTTTTGGTCCCCATTTTAGGCACCTCTGACCTCCAGCCTTTTAATTTTCACAAATCTGTATAATCAGTACCAAATGATGCTTTTCACCAAGTTAGTTTGATTGAAATTGGCTTTGTACTTCATCAGAAGAAGATGAAAATGTGAATTTTTTAACATGATGAACTTTGACCTCTGGGTGTGGCCCCCATACATGACCCCAGGGGCATGAATTTCACAATTTATAATATACCTGTCCTAGTTGTCATGCACACAGAATATTTAAGCTCTGGTATTAACGGTTTATTAGAAGAAGATTTTTAAAGAAGTACCAGAAATTACCCCTTTTTGGCCCCTATTTGGGCCCCTTTGACCCCCAGAACCCCTATTTTCACAAACTTGAATTGGCATTCCCCAATGATGCTTTCTACCAAGTTTGGTTGAAATCCGCCCAGTAGTTCTTGAGAAGAAGATGAAATATTTAAAAGTTACCAAAAACTACCCCCTTTTGGTCCCCATTTTAGGGCCTCCTGACCCCCCAGCCTTTTTATTTTCACAAAGCCGAATTACCATTACCAAATGATGCTTTTGACCAAGTTTGTTTGAAATTGGCTTTGTACTTCATCAGAAGAAGATGAAAATGTAAATTTTTTAACATGATGAACTTTGACCTCTGGGTGTGGCCCCATACATGACCCCAGGGGCATGAATTTCACAATTTATAATATACCTGTCCTAGTTGTCATGCACACAAAATATTTAAGCTCTGGTATTAACGGTTTCTTAGAAGAAGATTTTTAAAGAAGTACCAAAAATTACCCCTTTTTGGCCCCTATTTGGGCCCATATGACCCCCAGAACCACTATTTTCAAAAACTTGAATTGGCATCCCCCAATCATGCTTTCTACCAAGTTTGGTTGAAATCCACCCAGTAGTTCTTGAGAAGAAGATGAAATATTTAAAAGTTACCAAAAACTACCCCCTTTTGGTCCCCATTTTAGGGCCTCCTGACCCCCCAGCCTTTTTATTTTCACAAATCTGAATAACCATTACCAAATGATGCTTTTCACCAAGTTAGTTTGATTGAAATTGGCTTTGTACTTCATCAGAAGAAGATGAAAATGTGAATTTTTTAACATGATGAACTTTGACCTCTGGGTGTGGCCCCATACATGACCTCAGGGACATGAATTTCACAATTTATAATATACCTGTCCTAGTTGTCATGCACACAAAATATTTAAGCTCTGGCATTAACGGTTTATTAGAAGAAGATTTTTAAAGAAGTACCAAAAATTACCCCTTTTTGGCCCCTATTTGGGCCCCTATGACCCCCAGAACCCCTATTTTCAAAAACTTGAATTAGCATCCCCCAATGATGCTTTCTACCAAGTTTGGTTGAAATCCGCCCAGTAGTTCTTGAGAAGAAGATGAAATATTTAAAAGTTACCAAAAACTACCCCCTTTTGGTCCCCATTTTAGGGCCTCCTGACCCCCCAGCCTTTATATTTTCACAAATCTGAATAACCATTACCAAATTATGCTTTTCACAAAGTTAGTTTGATTGAAATTGGCTTTGTACTTCATCAGAAGAAGATGAAAATGTGAATTTATTAACATGATGAACTTTGACCTCTGGGTGTGGCCCCATACATGACCTCAGGGACATGAATTTCACAATTTATAATATACCTGTCCTAGTTGTCATGCACACAGAATATTTAAGCTCTGGCATTAACGGTTTATTAGAAGAAGATTTTTAAAGAAGTACCAAAAATTACCCCTTTTTGGCCCCTATTTGGGCCCCTATGACCCCCAGAACCCCTATTTTCAAAAACTTGAATTGGCATTCCCAAATGATGCTTTCTACCAAGTTTGGTTGAAATCCGCCCAGTAGTTCTTGAGAAGAAGATGAAATATTTAAAAGTTACCAAAAACTACCCCCTTTTGGTCCCCATTTTAGGGCCTCCTGACCCCCCAGCCTTTTTAATTTCACAAAGCCGAATTACCATTACCAAATGATGCTTTTGACCAAGTTTGTTTGAAATTGGCTTTGTACTTCATCAGAAGAAGATGAAAATGTGAATTTTTTAACATGATGAACTTTGACCTCTGAGTGTGGCCCCATACATGACCCCAGGGGCATGAATTTCACAATTTATAATATACCTGTCCTAGTTGTCATGCACACAAAATATTTAAGCTCTGGCATTAACGGTTTATTAGAAGAAGATTTTTAAAGAAGTACCAAAAATTACCCCTTTTTGGCCCCTATTTGGGCCCATATGACCCCCAGAACCCCTATTTTCACAAACTTGAATTGGCATTCCCCAATGATGCTTTCTACCAAGTTTGGTTGAAATCCGCCCAGTAGTTCTTGAGAAGAAGATGAAATATTTAAAAGTTACCAAAAACTACCCCCTTTTGGTCCCCATTTTAGGGCCTCCTGACCCCCCCAGCCTTTTTATTTTCACAAATCTGAATAACCATTACCAAATGATGCTTTTCACCAAGTTTGTTTGAAATTGGCTTTGTACTTCATCAGAAGAAGATGAAAATGTGAATTTTTTAACATGATGAACTTTGACCTCTGGGTGTGGCCCCATACATGACCCCAGGGGCATGAATTTCACAATTTATAATATACCTGTCCTAGTTGTCATGCACACAAAATATTTAAGCTCTGGCATTAACGGTTTATTAGAAGAAGATTTTTAAAAAAGTACCAAAAATTACCCCTTTTTGGCCCCTATTTGGGCCCCTATGACCCCCAGAACCCCTATTTTCACAAACTTGAATTGGCATCCCCCAATGATGCTTTCTACCAAGTTTGGTTGAAATCCGCCCAGTAGTTCTTGAGAAGAAGATGAAAATGTTTAAAAGTTAACGGATGACGGACGACCGACGACGCACGACGCACGACGACGGACAAACGATGATTGCAATAGGTCACCATGACCATTCGGTCAGGTGACCTAAAAAGACACAACTTGAGCAAAATAAATAAAACAAATATAAGATTTGGGCTTTGTACAAAACAATCCAGTAATGCTTTACAATAAGAATGAATTCCTTTGGCTTTATAGTTTAATCTATTACTAAACTATCCAAGAATTTGTCACCCTCAGGGAAAATAGGTTTGAAAAAACATAGTGAGAAAGGGAGTGACAATCAATTTATCCATTTCTCACAGTGTTTTCTACCTCAAATTCTTTGTATTTAGAATTCAATCAAACTCTAATTACTGTCTGATACTTCAATGGGTGTAATTTTAGCAACCTTGGTAGAGAACAATCTGGATTACCATAAATCAAAATATGAATGCATTACAACTTATACATGAGGAGTAGAAGATATATGAACATGCTCTTATTGATCGTTTTTCATATCTTTGGATGCCTTGGGAAGGGCCATGTTTGTCCAAAGGATATAAACATGGTAGATAACAATAATGTTATCCTATGTTTTTAATGTAAGTACTCCAGAAGCTATATTTAAGAAGAATAATTCTATCAATGCGATTTACGCAATTTTCGACTCCAGGAGTAGAGA
Source organism: Fragum fragum (assembly GCA_946902895.1). NCBI lineage: Eukaryota > Metazoa > Mollusca > Bivalvia > Cardiida > Cardiidae > Fragum > Fragum fragum. The sequence goes on from OX336370.1 coordinate 44,505,008, forward strand.
CATTTTGTTATCCTAAGAGCATATTTTCCTGTTACATAGTACAAAATTATTTAGTCATGATACATACCAATTATGTATGCCCTTCACCTTTTATTTCAGAAGGAGAAGACTTTTGATGTTGCTCTAATTGGGTGTTTTCCAAACTTTTGACCTCTGGGGCAGTGCCATGTTTTATCCAAGGGCTAAGATTTTAGCTAGCATGGTAGAGAACCATCTGGTTATGCTATATACAAAATATGAGTTCCTAGACTTTGTAGATTAGGAGGAAAAGACTATTGAACATGGTCTAAATGAGCATTTTTACAAACTTTGGACACAAAGGGAAGGTGGTTTATTAACCTACAGGCATAATTTCATTAAACTGATAGATAACAGCCAGGCTATGCTACACTCAAAATATAAATGCCCTCCTCCTTAAAATGAAGAAATTTTTTTTTAGCATACTCAAATTTTGCGTTTTTCCCAATTTTGGACCACTAGTGCAGGGCAGTTTTTGACCCAAGGAAGACAACTTTTAGTGATATAGTAAAAAACCATCTAGTTATGCTTCATACCAAATAAGAATATCCTAGACCTAATAGTTTAAGAGGAGAAGTCTTTTGAAATTGCTCTAATTAAGCATTTTTCCAAACTTTGGACCTCATGGGCGGGGCCATTTTTGACCCAAGAGATTAAATATTTAAAAACTTGGTAGAGAACCATATGATTAAGCTCTATATAAAATATAAATGCCTTTGGCCATGTAGTCTGTGGAAAAAAAGACAACAAAGATTTTCTAAAATTTCCCATTTACATATGCCGCAATTACAAGAGTTTTTCACAGAATTACATTCTTTTAACAACTTTTGAAGAGCTTCACCCAAGGAACACTCCTGCAAAGTTTCAGCTTGATTGGCCTACTGGTTTAGAAAGAGAAGATTTTTAAAGATTTTTAAAGATTTACTAAAGATTCCCATTTTCAAATGCCGCCACAACCAGAGTTTTTGACGAAATTAAATTCTTTTAACAACTTTTGTAGAACTTCACCCAAGGAACATCCCTGCAAAGTTTCAGCTTGATTGGCCTACTGGTTTAGGAGGAGAAGATTTTTAAAGATTTTTAAAGATTTACTAAAGATTCCCATTTTCAAATGCTGCGGCAACCAGAGTTTCTGACGGAATTAAAATCTTTTAACAACTTTCGTAGAACTTCACCCAAGGAACAACCCTGCAAATTTTCAGCTTGATTGGGCTACTGGTTTAGAAGGAGAAGATTTTTAAAGATTTCCTTAATATTCTGATTTTCAAATGCCGCGGCAACCAGAGTTTTTGATGGAATTGCATTCTTTTAACAACTTTTGTAGAACTTCACCCAAGGAACATCCCTGCAAAGTTTCAGCTTGATTGGCCGACTAGTTTAGGAGGAGAAGATTTTTAAAGAAATTGTGGACGGACGGACAGAAGGACGGACGACGGGCAACGACCGATCACAATAGCTCACCTCGCACTTTGTGCTCAGGTGAGCTAAAAAAGGGTATAGTTCTTTGAAAATGATTTATGTTATCCTTCTCATTGAATCTTCTGAATGTGAACACACAATGATTAAGTTTCAAGTAATTATCTTCAAAAAATTTTTAACCTATTACCCATTTTTTTTTCAATTTGGATCAGTGTAAAAATTTTGTCATCCGGTAATGGGTTAAGGCAGACTATAGGCTAGGGGTACATCTTACTGCATAGAAAATGGAAGAGGGGAAATAGCAAAACTTATGCAAATTACACTGAGGGTCCTTTACTTAAATGTGAATGGATTTCAATCATTTTGCAATAATCTCTCAATACTGTGTTGAAGAAAGTGGTACAAATTCTACTCAAAATTAATACAATTTAACCTTTTCCTGTTTTTAAACAATTTGAAACATGTTGCAGACAACAATGAAATGTGAGTGCAATTGGACACAAAACCATTCTATGTGGTAGAAAATATTGTGATAAAAGAAGAAATTTCTTGTATCAAGCAATTTCTTCTTTTATCACAATATTTTCTCAAGTTTAAGGTTGTATGGATGTAAAAACAAGTGATTATACAGGAAAGAGTTGATATGTATCTATACAATAATCAGTACATTTTCCCTAAGATTTTATGAATATATGAATCCGACGAGATTTCGAGAAAGTCTAAGTTTTTTTTAAAATAATATTGCCCTTGGAAGTTCAAAATACTGTAACTACGGCTTCATTTTAGATGTAGTTACAATATTCCTGTCACCAGCATTTTGTCATTCAAGTAGAATAGATGACCTTTGACCTATGTGATCCCCCAACAACAGGGTACTTCCTTGGATCATTTGCAACAACTGTTTGAATTTTCATAGTAGGAGGTCATTTGGTACTAGAGTTAAAGCACGGAAACAAGTGTAAAGACTGAAAGGTAATGGACAGACAGACAGACATATATGGTGAAACCAATATACCCCCCTCTATTTTGAAGCCTATTGGCCAAAGATAATAAGTCTTCAGCCCATTCCCCACAATCACTTTTTTTATGGCCCCAAGGAAAAAGGCTTTGAAAACAATGTGGTAAAAGAATAAGCTGATGCTTCCAGTGCTTTCAGCCTTTCGAGTTGATGGAACTCTCAAAAAGCAATTTATTCAGCATGATAAGGGATGATTGGTCTGATGTAAAGTTTAAGTGTACAAAACTAAACTAAATTGAAATAATTTTCCCGAGACAAAAACCTCTCTGCTAGCTCAAAAGAATTTTCACTTCACTTACTCTATTTGACGTCTGAAGATCAATTTTCTGCGCCATATCTGTCAAACTTTTAATTCCCTCAAGGTTTCCTTCTTCCGAAGCACAAAACAATGCCGCCATCACAAAGTTCTCTGCTTTGTCCTGAAATGACAGAATTTTTTTTCTAGAAATTATTCGTTGACTAAAATACATGTAACTATTGTGCAAAACTGTAATGCTTTTTACTCATTTATTTCAATAAGGTTAACACATTCCCAAACAGTGAGGCTTCTTGATGCCCATCAGGAAAAAACAAGCGATGTCTTCATATTACACAATGTTTTCTATCAAGAAAGTTGGAAAAATCTAACGTGTCATAAACTTCAAATTATTGTCTGCAACTCCTTACAATTTGGACCAGTCTAAAAGTTTGTTGAGTGGTAATGGGTTAAACACTGTTTTCAATAATGTTTCAGTTACATTACAAAACAGTTATTTGTGTTCTTCTAGGAAATCACCATACATCTATAATAAAAGTACTGAACGTACTGTAAGTTAGCAAAGTATTATTATATAATCTTTTTTGTCGAAGGTTATCGTTACCAAATTGTTAACCTATTACAGCACGACTGGTTGATATTGAAAGAAAATGCAGAAGACAATAGCAAGTTTGTTGAATTTAGAAAATCTATGCCATGTAAGGTAGAAAACATTGTGAACATTGAAGAATTTGTTTGTTAAAAGTTTGTTTAAAGCAATTTCTCCATTGTCCACAATGGTTTCCAAAGCTTTGTTCTTGAGTTTCTTAAGAATGTGGGATTGGATGAAATACATGAGAACTGCTTTTATGGGGTAGGCATTCAAAGTATTAAGTGGTTAAGCCTCCAGTGGCAGTTTGCACTCGTTGGCCAGAAGCAAGCGCTCTACCATAACAATTTAAAAGCTAGCCTGTAAGGCAAATTGATTTTAAGCATCCCATGTTTACTTCCTGGATACAATTACACCTTCTCAACAAATAAGATTTCTCCACAAATGTTCAACAGCATCAACTTTGTGTTCACATAACTACAACCTCATGTGAGTTATTTATCATGTGCCGCCACCAAAATTAAGTATAAGACTCTTCTGGAATTAAAACCAAGGACCTCTCTGTCATGAGGAAAGCGCTCTACCACATCCCTATTAAAGCCAACTTGTACAGAAGGGCAGTTTAAGCACCTCTTTTACACTACCCTACAACACCAATGACTGTACATAAGCATAATTGGTGGCTTTGGTTAAACATTGCTTTCCTTCAAGAAATGTGACAATTGACAGGAAGACATAATTTTGCTCACCAGTTCCAGCAAACACTAGTTCCAGCAATGTAACAAAGGTCACATTAGCCAGCTATGAAAAGCTTTGCCAAACAGAAATCAAAAATAAATTTCAAAATTATTTCATATTTCTGTTTGGCAAAGCTTTTCAAAGCTGGCTAATGTGACCTATTCTGAATTTATTGAAAGAGGGACCTGCAAACAATTTTAACCCTTTCAGGTACAATCCCTTGTTCTTACATCCATGTGATTTTGAACTTGAGAAAACATTGTAGGAAAAGAAGAAAATGCTTGTAACAAGCAATTTCTTCTTTTTCCACAACATTTTCTACCCTACTGAAAATAAAATTCACTTCATATTTCCGTCTGCAAAACCTTTGAATTTGGACAGGTCTAAAATTTTGAAAAACAGGAAAGGATTAAAGAAGATTTCAGGACTCCTCTTTGTGAGAAATTTTGTCCCAAAGAGAGCCATAGAACCTTTAACCCTTTCCCTTTTTTCAAAATTCTAGACTAGTCCAATTTCAAAGAAGTTGCAGACAACAATCAAAAGTCAGTGTAATTTGAAAACTAACGAACCTACTGGTTAGAAAAAATTGTGGTAAAAGAAGAAATTGCTTGTGACAAGCAATTTCTTCTTTTCCCACAATTTTTTCTCAGGTTTAAATTCGCAGGAACGTGAAAACAAGGGATTGTACAGGAAAGGGTTAATGCCAAATCTGTTAATCTGAACTAGAGATAACTACACACAGAAATAGTATTACCAGTAGCTTCCATAAAAGTTCCAAATAACATTCAATCGCAAAGGTCTCACGAGGACACAATTTGTTATTTGGTTTCAGAGTTTTGGTCTGATGAAATTGCAATCCTATGTTGATTAAAATTGATTTTCCCTTCCCAAAACATCAGATTGTCCAAATCAACACTGAAATATTTCTAAATATTCATTCAGGAATGATCACTGAATCGTTATTTTCTGGTTTCTCTCAAAGTTTTGACACTTTCCTAATTTTAACCCTCCTCATACTGCCTAAGACACTTAAAAGAATTGCATTAAAATCAAAGGACTGAAAAAACTGAAAGCACTGATTGTGGGTCAATATTTCTTTGACAATTAATTTCATAAACTACCAGTACTCTTGTTTGGAAGGGACAAATAAGTGGTATGGACAGAGATCAGGCTGCACATGTGCAGGCTGAACTTTGTATGCATCTCCTGAAACAACAGGAATATTCCTCATTCAATATGACAAAGGTAAACAGATTACAAAATTTATGAGCAAACATTTTTTTTATGATGTACCGGTATACTATTTTTCTGATCTGGGTAATGATTGACTGAATACAGTTTAATGCCACTTCCACCAGTATTTCAGTCATGTTGCAGCAGCTGGTGACCTAGCTGCGATATTGTAGCCCTCTTTCTGATAATCTGCTGGCGAGCCTTGCCAGCAGATTATCTCACCAGCAGATTTTCAGAAAGAGGGCTACGATAATGCAGCAGCTGGTGACCTAACCATGGTTTCCTGTCATTTCTCATGTCGGTGTAACCACAACAGCTCAGCCCACTCAGTAGAGCTACTTATCATTTGTCCATTGACAAGGATAGCACTTATTTACACATTTTCTTTTTGCTTAACCCATTACCTGAGACATCAAAATTTTAGACTTGTCCAAATTGAAAGAAGGTGCAGACAACAATTTAAAGTTTATAAAATTTCACATTTTTCTTCTTTTTTGGATAGAAAACATTGAGTAAAATACAGAAATTGCTTGTTAAAAGCAATTTCTTCATTTTACACAATGTTTTCCAAATTGTTTTTCTTGAGGGGCATCCAAGAGCTTCACTGTGTCGGAATGGGTTAATTTTTTCAATTATTCATTCTTTGAATTCAGACTAGTCTAAATTTTGTACCCTGGTAATGAGCTTATCTTCAAAATGAACCCATTCCCACACAATGATGCTTTTTGAGACCCCCTTAAGAAATAGGCTTTAAAAGCATAGTAGAAAATGAAGAAACCGCTTGTAACAAGCAATTTCTTCATTATTCACAATTTTTCTATCCCAAAAGATAAAGATTTTTAAAATTTCCTCAACTTTGAATGACCAGTCTTAAGTTTTATCAAGTGGTAAAGGGTTAAGGCGATCATATGCTGATCATATATGAAGGATCTGACCTTGATTTAACCTCTTACCACTCAATACCGCCTTTTGACACCCCTGTAAAATTATATTTTTAGAATATTTCTCCTTTCCTATCAAATTGTTTTCTATCATATTCAGTCATTATTTTTCAAATTACACATGCTGTGAAACATAGACTGCAACTTCCTTCAGTTTTGACCAATCCAAACTTTTGTAATTTGGTAAAGGGTTAAGAGGTAAAATGTTACTGTAGACACAATCAAGATGATACCAATTAGTATAATTAACCACAGTAATTAGTACAGCAAAGACAAACAAAAGCGACTGTTCAATATCAACTGTTCAATATCGTTACTACTTTCAGCTGTTGGTAAGACTTAGGTTGATAGATTGAATGGGGTTTAACGCCACTTTTAACAGTATTTCAGTCATATCGCAGTGGCTGGAGAACCTAACAATGGATTCCTGGTATTTTTCAAATCATTACTACTGCAACATTCTGTACGAACCTCCAGCTGCTCATCCCACTTAGGTTTAGGATTATCCACCCAGTACTTGGAGACAAACGTTTGAAAAGATATTTGCCGCAGCTGGGTATTGAACCCGGTACCCCATGACTAGGAGTTTTATGCCCTACAGCTGCGCTATGGTAGTGGCAGTTAGACTTTGGGCTAATAAGTATCTCTCAACAAAATGAAATTGTTTTCGGTACTTGAGACAATTACCCATCCAAAAAGGCCTTCAAAGTATGATTAAATTTCTTGCAATTCTGAATCATTCTATCAAAATGACGGATTTTTGGTCATTCAAAACAAGTCATACATTTAGACAGTAAGTAAACTCTGAACCCCAAATATTGGTTGACATTTATATGTAAGATTTCCATTGGTTTGCAACGTCCTTACCAGTTTATTCAATAAAATACGAACCCCCTTCTTTCAAGCACCATGAATAAGTTTTGAAAATGTATTGGTTTTTAAAAGACATCAACAGCTGTGTCCATATTGTCATATGTTACATAGTTTTAATCAGCAAATTTGACGAAATATGAATTTCGTTGATAATCTCTCTGTTGCTTGTGTATTTCAAACATAATCAAGGCTCTTAACCCTTTCCTGTTTTTAGCAAAGTTTTAAACTTGCCAAAATTCAAAGGTTTTGCAGACGAAAATTTCATGTGGATTTAATTTGAAAAATAACCATTCAGTAGTGTAGAAAATAAAGTAGAAATGTTTTCTCAATTATAAAATCATAGGGATGTTTTCTTTTGAAAATTTATCATATAAACAACTCTAGCTGAAAAGGAACAAGCAGTCTGACCTTTGTCTATACCTCCTGCCAAAACAGGAATATTCGGAGTTCAGCATGCCAAGAGTTTGGGGTTGACTGGGTTGTTGATCATAAACGTAATGCACAAACAGATTGAATTTTATATTTATTTTCCATACATTTAACCCATTACAAGGCAACAGAATTATAGGCTAGTCCAAATTAAAAGCAGTTGCAGACAAAAAAATCTTTAACCCATTCAGTGAAGCTTTTAGACGCTCACAAGAAAAAAACAACTGTAAAAACATTGTGGAAAATGAAGAAATTGCTTTTGACAAGCAAATTCTTAATCATCCACAATTTTTTCTACCCTAAAATTGAAAAAAAATCCAAAATTTCATAAGCTTTAAATTGTTGTCTGTAATTCCTTTGAATTTGGACCAGTCTTAAATTTTGCCATCTGGTAATGGATTAATTTGATGGAATTTTAAGAAAACTAGTATTTTAGGCTGGAAAATATTTGTTGGTTAAAGAAGAATTTGATTGTAACAAGCAATTTCTTCATATTCCTCAAATTTTCTTTTTTTGAGAGGTGTCAAAAAGCGGGATTTCATGCGATTGGCTTAAGAGGTCCAAGAGCTATAAATGTGATAACATTACCATATTCATTTAGTTTCCAGACTATTTCATTCAAATTTCAACACTCTCACAGAAAGAATATCAATTCCTACTAAATCTTCCCATATTTGTCTAGGTCTTTCCATGGAAAATGAAACGAAATATGGGATCCATAAAACAGTAGCTAAAACAAGTTGTAAAATCCTCATAACCCACTCCCAACCAATGACACTTTTAAACGCCCCTCAATATGAAAGCCTTTGAAAACATTGTGGAGAATGAAGAAATTACTTTTCACAAGCAATTTCTTCATTCTTCACAATTATTTTTAGTCTAAAAGACAAAGATTTTGAAGATTTCATCAGATTAAAATTGTCGTCTGCAACTTCTTTGAATTTGGACTGGTCTAAAATTTTATCATGTGGGAATGGGTTAATTGCAAGACCTGATAATAGTAATACACCTATAGCACAAATAGTTCCATTTCATGTTAGGGGCTGTGGGCCCCTTCAGCACCAAAAAAATGCATTAAAAGCTAGATTGTACGCTAGGCTAGGGTTGGTCATAGTGGAATTGCAACCCTGATAATAGCAATTCACTACTTAATTGCAAATGACTTTATGCACATATATCAAATTTAAAGAACAATAGCTCCTTCTTATAGTAGTTTCTGGTTAATTACAAAAAGGTGCTGACAAATACTTGTTGCAATTAACAGAATTCCATTGTATTAGCAAATTGATATATAAAGATCATCTATCTATTGACTACTTCATGTATTTGTATTGTTTTGTAATTTCTTTCTCTCTCTTTCTTTCTCTCTCTCTCTCTCTCTCTCTCTCTCTCTCTCTCTCTCTTGTCTCTATCTCTCTCTGAAAACTATATTGCAATATAACAAACCTCATCACAAATCTCTTTTTTCTTCAAATCAAGATCACAATTTTCTTCCTCCAAGTCCATCTTGCAAATAATAAATCCAATATAGAAACCATATAAATATCCTCACAAAGAGGATGCTATTATCATGCCTAACAGATCAAGCACAAAATACCAGAGACTGAAAAAACACAGGGATCCATAATTCCATGGTGCAGATAAATACAACTTCACTGACTGATTTCTTTTAATTCTTATCAAAACCCTATATAGTGGGTACTCATTAGAATTGTCTCGATGAGACAATTCTAATAAGTAATCACAATTTAGGTTTTATATAAAATTACTGGTAATAATATTTTCAAAACAGAAATATTTGCATTTATCCAAAGCTCTGTACAGTATAAATGCCAGGAATCATGGGCTTTTCAGCTAGAAACAATAGAATGTAGATATGAAGGCAGTTTGTATATAATCATAGGTAGTAATCTCGTAATTATCATAATTATCTTGATTATACATGCACATCCCTCAAGGAAAAGATCGAGCTGCTTGATCGTAATTTTTGTACTTGTCTAGACTGTCAGACATTTCTTCTGTATTACAATAATGTATAGTGTAATAAACTGCTTTGATTTGTTTATTAAATCTGTACTTAGTCTCTAAGCAGTTTTAACAAAAATCTTCTAAGTCATATCAAAGAATATATTGGGATCTTAAAGGAAACAATATTGGGATCATAAAGGAAACAATATTGGGATCTTAAAGGAAACAGGACTTTGAAGTCTGAGATTCACAAATAAATAACCAGAACTGGGGCCTCGGGATAGCAGATTTTGCAATATCATTCTGCATTCATCTAAAGATTTTGACTGTCTATAATTCATCAACTTTTCATGATAAATACTTAACCAATAACTCGATGACAAAATCTTAGACTGGTCCAATTTCAAAGATGCTGCAGATGACAACTTTAAGTTGATGATTTTTTTTTCTTTTACTTATATAATTGTGGGGTAGAAAAATTGGTGGATAATGAAGAATTTGCTTGTAAAAATTAATTTCCTCATTGACCACAATATTTTCCAAAGGCTTAATTCTTCAAAAAGCAAAATTGTGTGGGAATGGGTTAATTTTACCTATCGTCATACTGAATTAAATCCTTGTTCAACTGCACTAAAATCAAAGTGCTCAAATCAAAAGCTCCTAAATGAAGATCAATATTTCTTTTGTTAGCTAATTTGATACTCAACTCTGGCCCAAAAGTTCAAACAGGTGGTGTAGACTAATATCAGACTGCACACATGTGAAGTTCTGCATGACAAGGCACATTCCCATACGACAAAATTTAAGACTGGTCCAACTTGCAAGAAATTGCAGATAACATTTTTAGTTGATAAAATTTAAAATTATTTTGGATTTTGTGGTAGGAAACATTGTGGATAATGAAGAAATTTCTTTATTATCATCAATGTTATCCTAAGTTTCATTTATTGGGCATATCAAAAACATGGCTAAATGGCAATTAGTTAAGATTGATTCTATCATTTCACCCATCCCCACACAATGAGGCTTTTAGATGCCCCTTAAGTAAAAAGCATTTGGAAAACAAAGTGGAAAATGAAAAATTGCTTATAATAAGTGTTTTTAACCCTTGTCATGCTGAACCCGGAATATTCCAGTTTTTGGCAGGAGGTGTAGACTAAGATCAGACTGCACATTTGTGCAGGCTGATCTTAGTCTACACCTCCTGCTCATCCTTTTCCCTCCCAAGCTGTTTATGAGGTTGATTTCTAAAAGAAATATTGATTTTTGAACAACAAGTTCTATCAGTGCATTCAGTCCTTTGATTTGACAGCAATTTAGTAAGGTAATTTATACAGCATGACAAGGGTTAAAACACAAAGATAAAGTGTTAAAATTGCACCATAAAAATTGTCATCAGAAAAATATCTTTTAAATAGAATCATTCTAAAATTTTGTTGTCTTGTAATTGGTTATAGGCTTTGCTCACAGGAAAAAGGTTAATTCGTGAATGGTTATGACAGTAAATACAGTTCAATGTCTGTACATGACAGTACAATTACTACTCTCGGGAAGAATTCCAACATTATTTCCTATCATTATGAAGATCATGTCCATCAATATCTCAGAAAACGGGAAATTACTCTACTTGAAGCATTATAGTGCCTTCTTATACATTTTAACCCTTGTCATGCTGAAACCGGAATGTTCCGGTTTTGGCAGGAGGTATAGACAAAGATCAGCACATACGTGCAGTCTGATCTTAGTCTTCACCTCCTGTTTGTCTCCTCTAATCCAGAGTTTATGAAATTAATTTCTAAAATTGATTTTGACCATTAACTAGTGCTTCCAGTGCTTTCAGGCCTTTGATTTTAATGCAAGTTCAGATAAGGATTTTATTCAGCAGGAGAAGAGTTAAAAGCCTGATATTTCCACTTCGTTATTCTTACTGTAATGGTAGCCAGTAAACTCTCTTTTGAAGATTTTGACCAAAACTTTGTACATGTAACCAGTATAATCCTGATAAATGCCACTTTGAAATTCCTGGAATTCTATTTCATCCCAAAAGTAGTTCAGTTTAATTGACAGACTCATAAAATGTTATTTTTTGCCATACACCAGGGCTTATATTATGCCATAATGTTTACATATGTTGTCATTTGCAAGCAATTCAAGAACTTTTAGATAGGCAAATTGTAGTCAATTTTATGAATATTTGTACCTTCACTTGATAACATACCAAGGTTAATTGCAATAATGTTCTAAGTGTCAATACATTGTATAGACACTTAGAACAGTATTGTAATTAACCTTCGATATTTCCGGTACAGTTCTGGCAGATGTAAGTTGTCGTTGTCATTCTACACCCTAGTAACTGCAGCTTTATTCAAGTTGTAGCTACAAGGCTTAAGAATGACAACAACGATATACAGATCATGTTTACCAATGTTAACAAAACTGAGGCCTAAGGTTTTTCAACTATGTTCAAACTAAGCAGATGCCCACAAGAAAAACAATTGTAAAACATTGTGTAAAATGAAGAAATTGCTGGTCAACAGCACAATACACAATGTATTCTATCCAAAAAAGTTGTAAAGGAATTAAAACTTCATCAATTAAAAATTGTCGTCTGCAACTCCTTCCAATTTGGACCAGTCTAAACTTTTGTGGTCTTGTAGTGGGTTAAACATTCACTTTAAAATCCCTTTTTGGATGCCCCTGATGATAGGCTAATATTGTGGAAAAAGGTGAAATTGCTGGTAAAAGTAATTCATCCTTTCCTCATGATGTTTTCTACTCTATATGGCTGGCTTTGTGATTTACTTACCCTAGTTTTGTCATGTAATCAACAGCTTTTTAAATTTCAAAAATTCTATTTTGAAAACATAATTCAACATATTAATTTGGTAGTTCAAATATTTTATTAGTATGAGTGTATAATAATACTACATGTAAAGGAATGTTCTCCTTTGAAAACAATGAATTACTAATATTCTAATTACTAAAGGTGCTTCTGTATACTGCCTTTTGCCACAAAATGTTTGCCAAGCTTTTTATGGGAGGTAACTTCTACATACAAAAATATTTCTTAAACACATTTCTCTCCCTTGTAAAATACAAACTCTTTCACCTCTAAATAGGGAATTTAAACACTAAAGGCATTTAAGGCAAATTAAATGTTTTGGTTTCCAGAATTTTACTTTTTCACCAAAACACATGTACTGCACATACTTTGATTGCTATTGCAGAGGAAACTGCTGACATTTTTTTTAAGAAATTACAAAATAAGTACATGTAGTTGTTTAAAAAATTCTTTTAAACAAAATTCCATAAAAAAACTTTATCACTTACCTCAAAAATTGTCGATATAGTCACATCGTCTTGAGACTGAATAAAATCAGCCATTGTGTTCTCCGTCAGAATTCGAATTTGTTCCTTCATACTATTCTTTTGCCTCAAAAGTTTGATCATTACACTAAATTCCTCAAGAGTGATAAATCCTTACACTGTGACATATCCTTGTGCTCACTTACATGTCTTATGTTCATGATTTCAAATAATGTTTTTCTCACAGGAAACACAAAATAATGTGAAACATTTCTAAGAATCATCCACTTCATTCAGTGTACTTCAAATCTGTGAAAAAGGCCTTAATTGTCAAGCCAATCATGTGATAGAAAGATTCCACTTAACTCTTTCCTGCTTTGTGAAATTCTTGACTGGAGTTGCAGATGACAATTTAATTATAATTTTATGAAATTTAAGATTTTTTCCAACTTTCTGGGTAGAATATATTGTGTAAAATGAAGAAATTTCTTGTCACAAGCAATTTCTTCATTTCACATATTGTTTTTCCAATTGTTTATCTTGAGGGGCGTCCAAAAGAGTAATTGTGTTGGAATTGGTTCAGATAACCCCTGATTAGCAATAGAATATAGCTCTACAGCTCAAGTCAAATTCATTTCAGTATCTTTTTATTTGACAGATATCATGTAGACTGACCCAAAATGAATGTAATTAAGAATGTAAGTTTCTGAGTGCCTGACTCACTCCACCGGTCTGAATTTATAACAAGAGGGCATGCATGACATTTCCAACCATTACACATGCACCCCACTTAAGACTCAGATCAGCCTGTGCATCCGCACAGTCTGATAAGAGTCTTTACTCTGTGCTCTGTAGATAGATACTGACCCAAACCTTCTTTAAACAAAATCAGCAAATATTCTAATTGCCCTGAATGGCTGTCCAGGGTGCTCAATGTGTGCGAGTCACGCATAGGCTCATATCATTATTATTACAACTCATTTTTAAGAATTTTTTTTCTGCAATTCACTTCAAGGGAGGCAACTATCTTCTATGTGATTTCTATATGAAGTTAGGAAAAAACACAGTGAAATCCTGTTAATCGCATTTTTGTTGCAATTTACCAGAAATTGCTATAAAAAGCAGCTTTTTTGTTCTAAACTAATATTTGTGCATAAAGTCAGTTGCAATAAAACAGTGAATTGCAATTAAGAGAATTCCAATGTATTATCAATACTATTAAAATTTCTTCAAAAAATCTCATTAAGGGTCAGCAAAGGCTCATTCTGAGTACATCTAATTCAAATCAAATACATTGTTTCCTGAGAAAAGGATGTCAATATTCCTGAGAAAAGGATATCAATATATACTATAAATGGAATAGGACCTTGCCAAAAAAAGCTATGTCTTTTATCTAATTAGAATTCTTTGAAGAAGTCTCATAAAGGATCATTCAAGGATTATTCCTTTGAAATTTTGTTTAACCCTTTCCTGGTTAAACCCTGGTTTTTACGTCCCTGTATTTTTATACTTGAGAAAACATTGTGAAAAAAAAAGATGAAATTGCTTGTGACAAGCAATTTCTTCTTTTTCCACAATATTTTCTACCCATCTGAATGATTATTTCTGAAATAAAATCAACTTTGAATTGTCGTCTGCAAAACCTTTGAATTTGGACAGGTCCTAAATTTTGCAAAACAGGAAAGGGTTTTATCAATCAACTTGTTAATGAGAAGATTTTGAAAGATTTCACCATATATGCAAACAACGCTCCACAAGTTAAAGTATTTTAAAATTCTTTGAAGATATCTGATAAAAACTCACATACGGATCATTCATGTAAATTTGGTTGAAGTCTTCTGAGAAGATTTATAATTAGCATTAGTCCATTTGGGAAGAAGTGTTGTGACAATATCTCCTTTTCCCACATTGTTTTGCATTAATATTATCTGCCGTACTGGAAAATTTAAAGCTAATGCAGATTGTGTGGCTAAGGTGTGGCTAAGGTGTAACAATTTGACCTTATTACACACCAAAGAAATATTAGCCTCTGCTTGACATTTTCAACAATTTCGCATGTGCGTGACTCGCACACATTGAGCACCCTGGACAGCCATTCGGGGCAATAAGAATATTTGCTGATTGTTTAAAAAAGCTTTTGGTCAGTATCTATCTATAGAGCGCAGAGTGAAGACTCAGATCAGACTGTGCGGATGCACAGGCTGATGGGAGTCTTTATTTTGCACACGTGTAATTGTTGGAAATGTCATGCATGGGCTCATATATCTATCGAAAACATAGTAACAAGCAATTTCTTCTTTTCACAATTTTTTTTTTCATCTGATGTTTCAATTAAGACTACCTTTGTTTTGTTGTCTGCAACCTCTTTGAATTTGGACTAGTCTAAAATAATATCTTTTTGGAATGGGTAAATTCTTAAAAGCAAGCATAGAAAGGTCAGAAAGTTCAAGATACCTAAGATGCCTAGAGGGAATCCTGAATGGTTTAACATGAAGATCAAAGGATGAGATTATCCTTTTCTTTTCTTTTCCTGTAGTTTTAATGAACATCCCCCATGAATTACTTAGAAAAAATGCAGCCTTTATGTCATACTTCTAGAGAATTAGCAAACAAACTTTTTTTTACTTTGCATATTTCAAAAAACCCTGTCTGCTGCCTAGAAAAATTCTAAAAGTAATCAAATTGACAGATTACTTTATGGCCACACCCACTGAATCCAACAGGATACTTAACATTGTTATTTTTCAAAATTTATGGACAGTTAAATGTAGAAAACAAGAGTACTTGTGGCCCTGGCGCTCACCTGAGATAAGGCTCCTTTTCTTCGATGCCTCTTACTAACTGGGTCTGGAGAAGACCCCTTTAATATTTGACAAAAATTAACTTATGTTGCCATGGCAACCAATGCTTTCGTCAGATTTTAAATATTTTAGTAATTATTAAAAGGGGGCAACCTTCTTTATTTCTATATAGGCCAATTCACCACAGGGCTCTCAAAATTTTAGCAATTTTGAAAGAGGTTGATATACTGATGCTTCATGCAAATGCAAAATATCAAGATTCTACAACTTCTTGGTTGTAAGATAATTTTAAAGTTTTTTTTTCTTTTTTAGATTTCAATTTGAAATGGCCCCAGAGATTTGGCAGGAAATGTCATCTTAAGAACCCGTCTTTATTTCTATATAAGCCCCCCCCCTTCCCCCCTGGGCTCCACCCCATGATGATTTATTCTGAAAGAGATCAATATACTGATGCTTCATGCAAAGTATCAAAGCTCTTTGACTTCTGGGTTAGGAGGAGATAATTTTTAAAGATTTTTTTTTAAAATTTCAGTTTTGTTGCCATGACAACCAGGTCTGAAACGGATTTCAATTCTTTTAACAATTTTTAAAGGGCACAAGCTAAGGAACATTCCTGCCGGATTGGGTTGAAATAGGCCCTGCAGTGTGGGAGGAGATGTTATAAAATTGTTGACACATGACGGATGATACATGACGGACAACGCACGACCGACAAAGGGTAATCAAAATACCTCATCATGAGCGCTTCATACTGAGGTGAGCTAAACATAAAATAGTTAGTCTTCTAACTATAGCTTGAATAAGTTATAGCTATGATGTTTAGGTTGAATTTTCCAAACCCCAAAAAATGTTTTGCTGTAACATGGACCAACATCAAGGTTCACTTCCACTGAGTCTAAATGTATAAACTAATTGGTCTATTCAATTCTTGAATAAAAGCATCAATCCATCAATTAACCCATTCCAACTCAATCCCTCCTTTTTACGCCCCTCGAGAAAAAAGCTTTGGAAAACATTGTGGAAAATGAAGAAATTGCTTGTACCAAGCAATTTCTTCATTATCCACAATGTTTTCTATCCAAAAAGACGAAAAAAATCAAAATTCCATCAATTTGAAATTGTCGTCTGCAGCTTCTTTCAATTTGGACCAGTCTAAAATTTTGTTGTGTTGGAATGGGTTAAGTCATTCCCACACAACAAAATTTTAGACTTGTCCAAATTCAAGGAAGCTGCAGACGACAATATCAAGTTGATGGAATTTTAATTTTTTTGTCTTTTTGGATTGAAAACATTGTGGAAATGAAGAAATTGCTTGTTTTCATAAGCTTTTTTCTTAGGGGCGTTTAAAAGCATCATTGAGTGGGAATGGGTTAATAGCCAATTAAATGCTACAATCATAAGCAACCAAAATGTGCTTGAAACTGGATAGGTTGCTGCATTCTTGGTATTTCTTACAACACACCTGTACTCACACAGCATGATTTCTTAGCCTCCAGCTGTTCAACCCAACAAATGTCAGAAAGGATATTCGCTGCATCCAGGTATTGAACCCAGGACCCAATGATCTATGTGCTACCAACTGCACAACCAGCTGCCATATGGCTGCAGCTCATAATTACAAGAGCATCGCCTTCGGGTGCCTACGCTCGGCTATTGGGTGCTGGAAAGTGGATAAAATGCATCTCAAGTTATCCCCCTTGAAAGTATAGGTTGCTCTTTTGATAGTGAACAAGTGGGCCAAGTTTCAAGTGAATGCCTTTAATCGAGCCAGAGATATCACAAAATGTCCAGGTTTTCGCACGGCGACAACAACAACGGCACCAAGGCTATAGCAATACCTCGGGTTTTCTCCGAAAGCAGCCGAGCTAAAAATATTATTTAACACATTCCCACACAGTGACGCTTTTGGACGCCCCTTGAGAAAAACAATTAGGAAAACATTGTGTAAAAATTTCTTCATTTTACACAATGTTTTCTATCCAGAAAGTTGAAAAAATCTAACATTTCATAAACTTTAAATTGTCGTCTGCAACTTTTTTCAAATTGGACCAGTCTAAAATTTTGCTGTGTGGTAATGGGTTTAAATCCCATTCAAGCACCGTACAGGCATACAATACTGGCTGTGAAATTCATATCAACCAATTACCAGACCCCAAATTTTAGACTGATCTTACTTCATGAAATTTAATCAACTATTTTTTTGTCTTTCAGAGAAGAAAAAATTACAAACAATTTCTTCATTTTTCTAGATTTTTTTCCTGAAAAAGAGAGATTGCATGGGAATGGGTTAAGAACACATCATATAAATGATGTTATGATGAATCTGTTGATAGAGTATTTAATATCTAAAATTTCTCTTTGATCCTAGAATATGCAGCAATCACCATAAAATATAGGACATCAAATTTAACTACAGGTAAAAAGATAATCTAGGCTTAATCCTCATCATCAGCAAAATGTTCATATGAATATTTCTGTATGAACCCAATCCCACATAATGATGCTTTTTGACGCCCCTAGGAAAAAGTGCTTTGGAAAACATTGCGGATAATGAACAAGTTGCTTGTCACAAGCAATTTCTTCATTATCCACAATGTTTTCTACACAAACTGATAAAGATTTTTAAAATTCCTTCAACTGCATATTGTTGTCTGCATCTTCTTTGAATTTGGGCCAGTCTAAAATTCTGTTGTGTGGGAAAGGGTTAAATATTTGTTTTTTTGCATTACTTAATTTAACATGTAACTAATATCAAAAGCACTTTTCGTGTAAATATTGCAAGATGATAATAAAGCTTTTTAAAACCATTCCTACACAATCCTGCATTTTTACGAAAAAAAAGCTTTGGAAAACATTGTGGAAAATGAAGAAATTGCTTGTTACAAGCAATTTCTTCATTATCCATAATGTATTCTTCCAAAATTGACAAAGAATTTTTAAATTCCATCACTTTAGGAATACCATCTGCAACTTCTTTCAATTTTGATCAGTCTAAAACTTTGTTGTTTTGTTTAAGGTCAAGATCAAGGTTTTTCCAAAAGAATACTTTTATATAACTGCATTCTGTTTGTTGGTCACTGAAATCCAATTTGTTAGGTGCTCCAGCTGCCATGCTATGACTATTAAAAGTGGTGTTAGCCCATTCCCATTCAACAAAATTTCAGACTGGTACAAAATTAATAGTAAGAAGTTGATGATGTAATTCTAAATTCTTTATCTTCCGGGGTAGAAAACATTGTGGATTATAAAGAAATTTCTTGTAACAAGCAATTTTTCATTTTCCACAATTTTTTTCCAACTTTTTTTCTAAAGAGGCCTTAAAGGCATCATTGTGTGGGAATGGGCTAAACCCCATCAAACAAACAACTTGAATAAATATTAATGTTCCCAATTTTTCTCACAATTCACAAAGACAAATTGAAATTAGGAGGAACTTTTGCATAATTCATTTCAAATTCACACATACTTTGTCCATTTCACAACCAAACTGATATTATAAATGTTTGCAAATTTCCATGATCATAAAACATGCTTAATTATTATATAATATACACACATTGTATAGTCATCTGCAGCCTCTTTCAATTTGGACTTGCTGTCAGGTAATTTGTTAAATTAATCCATTCTCAAGATTGTGCTTTTGCACAAACCCAAAGACACAAGCTTTTGAAAACGTTGTAGTAAATGAAGATTTTCCCAACAATGCTTATAACCCAGAAAGATCAATATTTTTAAAATTCAATCATTTAAAAACTGTCATCTGCAACATCTTTCAATTTGATCAAATGTTAAATTCTGTTGTCAGGTAATTGGTTCTATCAAATGCCACACAATCCTTCCTTTTTATGTTCATTAACCCATTCCCACTCAATGACGCTTTTAGATGCCTCCAAGAAAAAAAAGCTTTGGAAAACATTGTGACAAGCAATTTCTTCATTATCCACAAAGTTTTCTACCGCAAAGTTGAAAGAATTCCAAAATTTCACAAGCTTTGAATTGTCGTCTGTAACTCCTTTAAATTTGGACCAGTCTAAAATTTTGCCGTCTGGTAATGCGTTAACCCATTCCCACACAATGAAGCTTTTTGACGCCCCTTAAGTAAAAAGGTTTTTTTTTAAAACATTGTGAAAAATGAAGAAATTGCTCATGAATGTTACAGGCAATATCTTCATTTTTCCACAGTGTTTTCTACACCAAAAGACTAAGAATTTAAAGATTTCATCAACTTGAAATTGTTGTCTGCAACTTCTATCAATTTTGGCATGTCTAAAATTTTAGCTTTTGGGAATGGGTTAAGTTTAAAGCCATGGAAAGCATTGCGGGAGAAGAACATTTGCTTTTAAGTAGCAATTTCTTCATTTACAAAAATGTTTTTATCCAAAAGGACAAAAATTGTTAAATTCCATCAACTTAATACCATTGTCTGTAATTTCTTTAAAATCTGTAATTTTATTGTCAGTTGCTAGGTAAATGTTTATTAGTAATTAAAATACACTTTAGCCTACCACATTTAACATAAAAATTTGAATTCACCATCCTCAAATCTACATTCAATCCATCTTGTATTTTATCACATGTCTATGTGCACAGCATAACCATCATTAATCAGACATTTTTGGGTGCTCAATTTTGAATGTTTCTGATAAAATAGATAAACAGATGGAAAGGTGACTCTAGAAGATGCAATAACCACACTAAAAGGGACAAGCCATTTCTCTTTTACTTAGTTACCAGTTTTCAAGCCTTAACCCAAAAATTTAGACCAGTCTAAATTGAAAAGAGTTGCAGATGACAATTTAAAGTTGAAACTTGATGGAATCTTAGGGTTTTTTTTAACTTTCTGAGAAGAAAACATTTTGGAAAATGAAGAAATTCCCTCTTGCAAGCGATTGCTTGTTGCCAGCAATTTCTTAATTTTACACAATTTTTTTCTTTGAGGGTATCATGAATCATCATTGAGTGAGAATAGATTAAAGAGGGTCAATAGATGATGATTTTTACCAAATATCAAAGCACTAGGCCTTATGGTTTGGGAGAAGAAGATTTTTAAAGATTTCCTTCTTTATTTCTATGTAAAAACAGGGATGCCAAGAAGAGGGCTAATTTTAAAAATAGGGTAATTCTTTGAAGTATTTTGGAAGAGGCTCAATAGATGATGATTTGTACTAAATATCAAAGCTCTAGGCCTTATGGTTTGGGAGAAGAAGATTTTTAAAGATTTCCTCCTTTATTTCTATGTCAAATCAGGGATCACCCAGAAAAGGGCTAATTTTCAAAATACGATAATTCTTTGAAGTATTTTGGTAGAGGGTCAATAGATGATGATTTGTACCAAATATCAAAGCTTACCACTAGGCCTTACCACTTTGGAGGAGAAGATTTTTTTTTCATTTTTTTCACTCAGTTGCCATGGCAACCAGAAATCTTCATGGATTCCAATTCTTTGAAGTATTTTGAAAGAGCATGACCTAAGCATCATTTCTGTGAAGTTTTGTTGAAATTCCATGGTTAGTTTAGGAGGAGAAGATTTTTTTGAAATTGTAAACGGACGGACGGGCGGACAGACGGACGACGGACTATGACCGATCACAATAGCTCCCCCAGAGTACTTCGTGCTCAGGTGAGCTAAAAACAGAGAAGGAACTGTAAGGGAATATTTAGCCTCAGATGCCAAGACTGTCAAAGAGTGTGAGTTTGAAATAACTGACCCTTTCAACCTGTTTACAGTCATTTGTTTAACAAGTCTTCCAGTCTAATAAATTGCTTAATTTAACCCTTAGATAACCAAAAAAAACCCAACATTTTAACAAGAATATTGCCATACAGAGTAGAAAGCAATGTGAGAAACAAGAGCATTGAGCTTGGCTGTTCATTATGCTTCATAGTGGGTAAAATTTCAGTCGAAAAAGGGGCATAATTAAAAAATGCATTTATAGCCATCGTCATAGCGCAGTTGGTGGCGCGTCGGACTGTCAATCTAGAGGTCCCCGGTTCTATCCCCGACAGCAGCACTCATCCTCATCTCTCACCAATGGGCCGATAATCGTAGACCTATGTAGGATAGCAGCTGGAGGCTAAGAAGGGATGTAATGGTAGTACTGGTATGAGAAATACCAGGTATCCATTGTTAGTTGCTCCAGCCACTGCAATATAACTGAAAGATTGTTGAAAGTGGCGTAAAACCCCATTCAAACAAAACAAAAAAATGCATTTAAATTTATCCCCTTTCTTGGAATAGATTACTCTTTTGATAGTGAATATAATATTCGGAGTAGCAAGTGAATGTTTTCAGTAATACAAGAGTTATTACAAAATGTCAACGATTTGAAACACAGCTGAGACACATGTGGATGCAGACAGCTACCTGGTCATAGCAATACCTCATGTTTTCTCTGAAAACAGCCTAACTCAAACTGAAATTACTTGTCACAAGCTATTTATATTTTTCTTAAATTATTTTTAGTTATTTTTCTTTGATGCACGAAAAGGCAGTATTGAGAGGTAATGAGTTATTTGTAAAATCCCAATGGACCATAAAATCACAAAGCATGTGACTGACATGTATCTTTCTCCTTCCCACACTCATTCAAAGTTTTCATAAATTTAATTCATAAATAATTTTAACTAGAATAATAATGATTTTTTTTCATAAATTTTAACATTGTTATACCATTGATTTAGTATCATTCAAAATGGGGCATCTAACTGAATATATATAAATATACCCATTATGAGATGACAAATTTTTAGCCTGATCAAAATTCAAAGAAGTTGCAGACTATGTTTTGGGTTGCTGAAATTTTGAAAATCTTTGTCTCTGGGGTCAAAAACATTTTGGAAAAAGAAGAAATTGTTTATTAAAAGCAAATCATTTTTTGAGCTTCACAAAAATGGAATTGTATGGGAATGTTTTTTTTAGCTCTTAGTTTCAGTATCCCTTTATTACAGTAGAGTCATGATTATTTGAAATTTCCATA
This sequence comes from Fragum fragum, assembly GCA_946902895.1. NCBI lineage: Eukaryota > Metazoa > Mollusca > Bivalvia > Cardiida > Cardiidae > Fragum > Fragum fragum. Next base: position 44,527,574 of record OX336370.1, read on the forward strand.
CGATCATTTTTTTTTTCTTACGACTTTCAACCTAAATTTTCCAATGAATAAACCGAATATGGTTAATGAATATGTTTTATGATAATGAGAACATCTTCTTTTGAAAATGTGAGTACTAAATCACGACAAACTGGTTATCTTGTTCACTCGAGTGTCAAAAGATGCTTAAATCATCACAAAATTTAAAAAATCCCTTTCTGGAGTATTATTGTCAAACTGTTATTATGTTAACCTATCCACACAATCCTGTTTTTTTACACACTCTCTCTCAAGAAAATTTTGTCATGAGGTAATTGATTAATGAGGGAATCACATGCAGATGCCTATTATGATTGACTGTTTGATGCTGAAAAGTGAATGTTTCAAATGATAGTTCATTTATATATCAGGGTTTTTGTTTGACCCGAGACCTCGGGTTTTGACGCACAGAAATTAAAAAAAAGCAATTTTGACGCTCGAAAATTTGCCACTGTGCGTCATTTTGACTCTCGAAAATTAGCAGCCATGCGTCAAGGGTCATCATAAGTGTGCCAAAATTATTGGAAAATGATAAATTGATTATGAAAATATACACCCTATCAAGGATAACACCAAGCTTGATTGGTTATTAACTCTCTCCAGTGATGGACATGCATCTGCGAGCGTAAATGACAGGTACTTGACACCTGTGAAAATAATGATGAAACCCATTTTTAGAGTTCTAATCCTTCTGAAATTAACTTATTTGCTTTTTCTTTTATAAAAAGCTCACAAAATATAATCAAGAAGTAAAATGAAAGCAAAGAAAATGTTGTCCAAGAATGTCATTGGTTTTCGTGCATAAAATCAGCACTTCTTTTTATGAAAAATAGAAATAATTAGATCCTCTTAGTACTATTGAGATTTTCTAAGACTGATTCAAACTAATAATATATATATATATGAATACTGAAGTTTCCCTAAAATTGATCTTATATTTAATATAGAATATTGTCAGATTGGAGAAATGTTTTTATCTGAGACAGAGTTTATTCTAAGGCACCATTAAACACTTTTAAAGCACCATTGCTAAAATATATAAACTCTTTTAAAGTACCATTGCTAAAAAAGTTATAAACTTTTTTTTTCTAAATTGCTTCGGGAAGGGGGGGGGGCATATCGCATTTTGACTCTTGGGATTTCAATTTTGACTCTTCGAAATTTTGTCCTGAGGGTCAATGACTTACTTGACTTTTGGGGACAAATGAAAACCCTGTATATTGTTCTTAGGTAGTCAGCATGTGCTCAAACTTTCAAAAGGATACCATCTATAATCCTTTCCTGTTTTGAAAAATTTAAGACCTGCGCAAATTCAAAAAGTTCGAAGATGAGAATAAAAAAATCAATTTTATTTGAAAAAATAATCATTTAATAGGGTAGAAAAGATTGTGAAATATGAAGAAATTGCTTGTTACAAGCAATTTCTTCGTTTTCCACAATCTTTCCTCAAGTATAATAACACAAGGACATAAAACCAGAGATTGAACGGGAAAGGGTTAACAGCTTTAAGAAATCGCAAAATGGCAAAGTTTTTGTGCAACAATAACGGCACCAAGTCTATCATTATCACTCAGGTACTCTCTGAAAACAGCTGATCTATTTACTTTAAGGTAAGAAGAAAAGAACTACAACAACACACACACACACTAAATTCACTCCTAAATCATATTTATACACAGACATATAACAGCATTCAGTCTCAGACTGCAAGCTGATATTAAGTACTGTGGTACCCTTGTTTCATTGGCTGTTAATTCCTTTATTGATTTTCTTTCACAATTGACATTACTGGTTAGTAACTTTCAGTAAAAATCCAATAGGCTAATTTTCTGACCAATCAGATTAAAACCAACATTTTCCACTAACAAGGTTCCAATTTTTACCGACAAAATAGCAACAAGAACTGTTTTGCTTACAGGATGGGAGTTTAAAGAAGGATATGGATTAAATACATGATGGTCAAGTATTTTACAGGTTTTCAATTTGTTTACAACACATGTCAACACTTCCATTGCAATGTTTAACAATGTTTTTCCTGCTTTAGTCTACTTCCTTGCTATATGGCTACCTGAAATAACCCATGACCACACTATCACCATTTCATGCCCTGGAGAAAGAGACCTTTATAAAACATTGTGGACAATAAAAAAAATACCAGGGGACTAGATTTTCCTTTCTTCCCACGATATTTTCTAACATTTTGACAATATCTTTACTGGTTTTGTAACATGTCATAATTATGTTGTTTGTAACTTCTTTTAGGGCAAGTCTAACTTTCTGTCAACTGGGGATGGTAAATTTATGCGTCTATCAATACTTAACAGTTTTTCTCTTTTAACCATTACCACACAAGAAAATTTTAGACTGATCAAAATTTAAAGAAGTTGCAGACGACAATTTCAACTTTATGAAATTTAAAAAAATTTCAATTTTCTTGGAAGAAAACATTGTGGAAAATGCAAGCAACTTCTTCATTTAACACAATGTTTTCACAATTGTTTTTCTTGAGGAGTGTCAAAAAGCGTTATAATGTGAGAATGGGTTAAATTGTTCCTTTTTAATGCTTCATAAAGTTGTGCCATACTTCAACCCAATATCCATTGTTAACATCTTCATTTTTAAAACAATGAGGAAATTTAACTTTTCCCAGAATATTTTCTAACTTTTATAATACAAATTTTACTGACAGCATAGCCACATCTTATTACCCATCTGCAGCAGCTCTAAACTTACAGCAATCTTCAATCTGGTGAAAATCTGAACCAAAAATACAAGTTGATGTAATTTTTGAAGATATTAATTGAAAGAAATGCATGCAGATAGCAATTTGTTGAATTTTATAGAGATCTGTCTGGTATGGTAGAAAAAAATGTGGATAATGAAGAACTTGCTTAATACAAGCAATTTCATCATTTTCCACAATGTTTTTTTAAATTTTTCACTTGAAGCTCATAAAAGAGCAGTGTTAAGTGGAAATTGGTTAAACAATTTAAAGGAATAGATTGGTGATAAATTATCATGGCCGACAGAGTGAAAATTTGGATTCTTAAAGTCAAGTACTCTATTCAGACACTTGAATAATTTCCTTATGATTTCCTGTTTATGATCTTTTGCAAGGAAAAAAAAAACAACATGTGTACAAAATTTGCATAATAATTCAGAAACCAATTTAGAAACTTGAAACATAGAAATTGTCAAGCTGAACCTAGACTATCTCTGCTTTGGCAGGTGGTATAGACTATGATCAGCCTGCACACAGATACATGCTGTCTGATCTTAGTCCCTACCACCTGTCTTTCCTATGATCAGTTAATAAAACTGATTTTCAAAAGAACTATTGTACCAAAGTCAGGCCTTAACCCATTACCAGATGGCTAAAATTTAGACTGACCAAAATTGAAAAAAGTTATTGACGACAATTCAAAGTTTATGAAATTTTGCATTTTTTCAACTTCCTGGGTAGAAAAAATTGTCGAAAATGAAGAAATTACTTGTACAAAATTATTTTTTCATTTTCAACATTGTTTTCCAAAGTCTTTTTTCTTGAGGGCGTCTAAAAGCATCACTGAGTGGAAATGGGTTAATGTGTTTTCTGTCCTTTGATATTAACAGATTTCGGGGAAAGGATTTTTTTCAGTATAAAAAGGGTTAAGAAAGTTTCTTTTATCAAAATTCATGCATAAAAAGATCTCAATCTTGTAGAATAATTTGACTTTACATTATGCTTTCCCTACACTTGGATTTTCACATACCATGCTTAACCCATTACCAGACAATACAATTTTACACTGGCTCAAATTCAAAGAAGTTGTAGACAACAATTTTGAGGTAATGAAATCTTAGCCCATTCCTACACAACAAAATTTTAGACTGGTCCAAATTGAAAGAAGCTGCAGACAACAATTTCAAGTTGATGGAATTTTTTATTCTTTCGTTTTTTGTTTTGGATAGAAAACATTGTGGATAATGAAGAAATTGCTTGTAACAAGCAATTTCTTCATTTTCCACAATGATTTCCAAAGCTTTTTTCATTAGAGGCGTAAAAAGGAGGGCATGTGTGGGTATGGGTTAAAAATATTTACCTTTTGGGGTAGAAAACATTGTGGATATTGAAGAAAGTTCTTGTAACACGTAATTTCTTCATTTTCAACACTGTTTTCCAAAGCTTTTTTTCTTGAGGGGCAAAAATGCAAAATTTAGTTGGACTGGATAAAGACAATTACTGTCATAGCCATATATAAACCTCAACCATGCAAAGATTGAATGTATTTCACAGGCATCTTTTGTCTATTATGCTTCAAGTTAATTTCTTAGAGTTAATTCAATATTGAGAATTCTTCGTTTACTGTCGAATGCTGCATCCCTTTCTATCGAGCTGTGTTTCAGCAAGCAAAAGAAGAATCTTGAACTGACAGTATGGTCATGTACCATAGTATGTCATTTCAAGTTATTTAGATCCAAGGCCAAAGTCATACTCGATGGTCGGTATTAAGTTATCATTTGGACCTAAATATAACTAATTTTCCAGATTTACGGATAGATTTTATTTCAATGTTTTTATTCTGCTTCATCAGAAGTTGTGCTTTTTGAAACATTTTTTTGTTCAAAGTTAAGGTCACAGATGAAGGTCAAGTTTTCGGCTTGAACTTAAAATTCAGTACATTTGAAAGGACAGATTTGGATATGAATTTATACGATTCTGTGATTGTAGAAAAACAATGTGGGGAATGAAGAAACAGTTTTGCTAAAAAGAGATGGTTTACCAAACAGTTCCATGTTTTCCAAAATATCTAGGAAAGAATACATTTTGTATGAAAAAGATGATACAGGTCAGAAAAAAAAGCATTTTCAACAGCTTTTTCAACCTGTTCAAATAGCATTTCTATTAAATCATCACAAAGGATAAGTTTGAATCCAAATGTATCCTTTCAAAACTCTAAGCCACTACACAGTTCACAAGCATATCAGTTGAAAATGAAATTACTCCTTAAATTTCCACTTATCTCAAACCCCATACATAATAGATTAACCCATCATATGATTGAAACCTTATGACTCAAAAATATTGACATGAAAATGATTGCTATGCAAGAAAGATACTGTTTAACCATTACCACACTATCTAATATCATGATGCAATTAAGTAGAATATTTCTCCTTTTACCGTGATAGTTTACAAATTCTGATACTTTTTTGTATGGAACTATTTAGTGCAGAAAATTAATGCTTGCTCAAAATTTTGTTCATGAAAGTATGAATGTTTTTTTTTGCCAATCAGAATGTCCATTTTTGACAGATGAAAAGTTAAATTATGATGCAGTTATGTCTGATAATGGGTTAATAATTAAATTCTTAATTAATAGAGGTTTATTGTCAAAATATTAGAAATTAGTACAAAACTATGTTGGGAAAGAATGAATTACCAATTTAAGTCTTGTTAGTTTTTTTCCAATGTTTGTTTTATCATGGACTGGAGGGTCCCAAAATGTCTAATCAAAACTAAAGGGAAAAAAGCATCAGACAGTAGATAAAAGTTACAGCATCTCACCAGGTTTGAAAGCTGTTTTACATTTTGCTTATCAAATCAGCTGAGTTATGAACATTGAATATAAATATTCACCTGGATCATGCAAATTTGTAATATATTTTGATTATATAATACAAAGTCTTGATCTTTTTTTTACTCAGTCAATCCATTATCAGACGACAGAAATTTAGACTGGTTGTAATTCAATGAAGTTACAGACAACAACATTATGGAAAATAAATAAATTGTACATCAATCAAACAAATTTCTGCATTTTAGGTTTGAATTGGGAGCTTTTGTTAATTAGGGGCATAAAAGAGCAGGATCATGTGGAAATGATTTCTTCTTGTTACACAATGTTTTCCTATTGTTTTTCTTGAGGGTCGTCACTGTATAGGAATGGGTTGAATCTGTATCAAAAAGAACAGAAAATATCATTGGAAAGGGATAATTTGTTTGCTAATAGCAATTTTATTCTTTGGTGCAAAATTCATGATATATGATTTTTTTTCTTCTGATAATGCCAAAAATAAGGATTATATTTAGAAACCCATTACCACATGACTCTTTTTGATGACCTTAAGAAATATAGTCATTGAAAACTTTGTTGGAGAAGCATTTGTTCTCCTTTCCTCACATTTTGTACATCACTCAGACACTTATTTTCCAAATAAACCCTTGTCATGCTGAACTCAGAATATTCCTGTTTTGGCAGGAAGTCTAGACAAAGATCAGACTGTACATTTTGATCTCCGTTTAGACATCCTGATTGTTCCTTTAAAACCAGCATAGTTTATACCATTGATTTTCTAAATACATGTTATTAATAACCTTAGAATCAGTGCTTTCTGTGCCTTTAGTCCTTTGATTTTAACACAATTTTATAGAGGATTTTATTCAGCATGGCAAGGGTTAAGCACACTTTGAATTGCCGTCTATAACCTCACTCAGTTTGGACAAGCCTAACTTTTGCCCTCTAGTAATTAGTGAAAGACTTGACTTCAAAAAAAGAGCTTCAAAATGCATAATTGTGAGTTAAAAAAGTCATTGTGAGAAAAGGAGAAATTGAAAGAATTAGTGATTGAACAGAATTGAAAGTGTAACTGGATCAAATGAAAAATTCCAAGGCTTTGATATTTGGATTTCTGAGAATCAAGAACTTTTTCCCAGCAGCAAAAATCCATAAATCAATCACATCTTGAAAAGTTTACCCAAGTCAAAGCCAATTCATCAATCAAATTAAACATGAAATCAAGCTTTGAACCAAAACTCATTCTAATTTTTTCTTATGTTTTGCCATCTCTCGACAATTCAAAAATAGAGTTTCCTCATTCATGTGACCAATCATCATAAAATTCACTTGTTTTGACGTCCCTGAAGAATGACGGGAACTCACGAAGTAAATGTGGGAAAAGGCAAAATGCTTGCATCAAGATTTTTGTCTTACAATAATTTCTACCAATTCTGATACCAGTACTATTTATGTATTCAATTTAACGCATTACCAGACTTTTAGATTGGTCCAAATTGAAAGAAGCTGCAAAAATTAGAAAATAATAGCCAAATAGGACAGAAAACAAGCAAGAAAATGAGAAATTGCTTGTTACAAGCGAGGTTTTCCACAAGGTTTTCCATGATTTTTATCATTCAGGGCTTCAGAAAGCATCATTGTGGTTAATGGGTTAAAGAATACTGGAATACAGCCTTAGAATTTCAACTGTTTTTTCACTTTCCCAAAATGATAAAAAAAAGCCATTCCCAATGTATTGCTTTTACAATTATACCTTTACCAATTAAACACATGGTAAAATGTGAGTGTTTTTAGAAGTTTCAGAAGCTTATAATGTCCTGAGGCTGTGTTTTGCCACAATGGAGAAATCAGCAACATTGCATCAACCCATTCCATACAATGATGCTTTTGGATGCCCCTCAAGAAAAGCAATTTAGAAAACATTATATAAAGTGAAGAAATTGCTTGTGAAAAGCAATTTCTTATTTTACACAATGTTTTCTCACTAGAAAGTTGAAAAAATCTAAAATTTCATGAATCTCAAATTGTAATCTGCAACACCTTTGAATTTTGACCAGTCTAAAATTTTGCCGTCTGGTAATGTGTTAATCTGGGAAAACTGTTAATCCTGCAGACAGTGAAACACTAGACTTTGTCCCTGCTTGGAAAAATCACACAGGAAAATCAATATTTTAACTCTCAACTAAGCAATCAGTGGAATAAGTAACGAAAAGACAAAGTAGTGAAATGTCTTACAATTAATCCATTACCAGATGACAGTCTATTTCAGACTGGTCGAAATGGAAAGAAGTTGCAGATGACAATTTTACAGTTTATCAAATTTTAATAATCTTCTTACCAGTGAGACCAGTGGCATAAAAGAATCAACTCCCCTCACCAATGAAAGCAATGAGTTATCCCTTTCCCGTTTCTTGAAATTTTAGACTAGTCCAAATTGAAAAAAATTTCAGACGTCAATAAAAATTGGATGTAATTTGAAATGATACCATCGTATGTGGTAGAAAATATTGTGGAAAAATGGGAAATTGCTTGTTACAAGCAATTTCTCATTTTTCTACAATGTTTTCTCAAGTAGAAAATAGCAGCAACGTAAAATCCCGTGTTTGTACAGGAAAGGGTTATGCAAAATCTTCAAGCTTTACAAGCATTACCGCATGGTTCCAAATTTCTCAAAAATGATTCTTATCCTTGCCGATTTACGAGTCTGAAAGACTTTCAGTAGAAATAAAAGATTACACATATCATGATTCAAACAAAATCTCCGTGTAAACTGATTTATCAAAATTTGAAACCATATGAAAGTAAACTTAGAGCTTTCAATGAAATGACCACAAAATCAACAATACAACTTTATCAAACCCAACTGATATGATATTAAGACTTACTATACCATTCAGAACTGATATCAAATATCTTTAATTCAACCCTTTTCCACATAATTCCTCTTTTTTAAGCCCCCAAGGAAGAGCTTTGGAAAACATTGTATTTTTTGTTTGTTTGAATGGGGTTTTACGCCGCTTTCAACAATCTTTCAATTATATCGCGGCGGCTGGAGCACCTAACAATGGAATCCTGGTATTTCTTACACCAGTACTACCATTACATCCTTTCCTAGCCTCCAGCTGCTATCCCACATAGGTCTACGACCCATTGGTGAGAGACAAATAGTCGGAAAAGTTGAGTGCCGCCGTCGGGAATCGAACCCGAGACCTTTAGATTGACAGTCCTACGCGCTACCAACTGCGCTATGACGGGGGCTGGAAAACATTGTAGAAATGTTTTCTACCTTGAGAGACACAAAGGGATTTTTAAATTCATCAACTATAAATTGCCATCTGCAACTGCTTAGGATCAGGACTAGTCTAAACTTTTGGCAAATGTAGGACTCCTAGATGCACTTCTACAGCAAATTTCAAGTCAATGCTATGAACAGTGGCTTAGAAAACTGTGGTTAAAATATTCCACTATACTAGGCAATTTTTGAAATAAAGAAGTCATAAAACAGGAAGTAGTTAACTTGCAGACCTTAATTTGGTAAGCCCCATGTAGGTCCCCTAGATGAACATCAATACCAAGTTTCCCCTTCGAGTCAATGCTATCAATAGTTGATGAGAAAAGTGCAACAAAAATATACCACTATACCAGCGATTGTCTGAATATAACCATAGTCATAAAACAGTAGATAACGTACAGACCTAAGTTCGGTAAGCCCCATGTTGAAGTCCTAGATGAACCTCCACACCAAATTTCTATGCTAGGAAAGTTGCATAGAAAAATGCGACAAAAAATATTGGCTACTGATGACATACTTACAGAAACACAGATAAGGGTAAACCATTATACCCCTTCTTCTTCGAAGCAGAGGTGTAAATATCGAAGCAGAGGTGTAAATATCGAGTCATTTGGGACAAAAATGTGGCCTTAAAGTGTGCAAACAAGGCATTACTGAGAATTGACCTAGTGACCTAGTTTTTGACCCAATGTGACCCAAATTAAAAGTCTGCTCATAGACAATAGAGATAATTGTTTTGACAAAGTCTGAAGACATGTGAGCCCAAAATGAGGCCTCTAGAGAGCAAAAAAGGAATTTTGGAGATTTGACATATCTAGAGTACATTCTCTGTATTTCTAAAATTTGACCTAGCTTTTTTCCCAATGTGACCTAAATTTGAACTTTGCTAAAAGACAGTAGAGATAATCATCCTGACAAAATTTGAACACATTTGACCCAAAAATCTTGCTACAAGCAATTCCTTCTTTTTCCACATTTTTTTTTTATTCTACAGAATGATTATTTTTAGATAAAACCAACTTTGAATCGTTTCTACAAAATCTTTGAATTTGGACAGGTCAAAAATTTTGAAAAACAGTAAAGGGTTAAGTACTGGCAGAATAGCCTAGCAGAGAAAAAATCTCACAAACAATGAGATCATAATACTATCTTTTCACCAAAAGTTCATTAGTTTTGACAACATCTGTTAGCATCAGATATTCGATCACAAGAGATACCAGAAATGATTTCAACCACTACCACACAATGCCACATTTTGAGGCCCTGAAGTATTATGATCATGGAAAACTTTGTGGGCAAAGGAGAAAATGCTTGTAACAAGCAATATCTTCTCTTTCCCACAATTTTTTCTACCCTATAGGTTGGTTACTTTTCAAATTGCACTAACTTTTATTTCTTCTGTTACTTTTTTAAATTTTGATGAGTCTAAAATTCTGAAAAGCAGGACAGGATTACATCTTTGAATCAATTGACCAGTAGAGAAAATTTCACTAAAGTAGAGGGTTAAGAATTCTCAACAATGCAGGTTTTCAATCCAAAAATCCACAACCAATCCTTAACCCTTTCCTGTTTTAAATTTTTTAGACCTGTCCAAATTCAAAGGTTTTGCAGATGAAAATTTAAAGTCGATTTGATTAGAAAAATAATCATTCAGTCGGGTAGAAAATATTGTGGAAAAAGAAGAAATTGCTTGTAACAAGCAATTTCTTTTTATCCCACAATGTTTTCTCAAGTATAAAATCACAAGGACGTAAAAACCAGTGATTGTACAGGAAAGGGTTGATGAAAATCAGGTATCACAAACATTTCACATACCCACAACAAACCATATGTTTATGAATCACAACTTAATCCAGGGCACACAATATGTTTTTCCCCCAAGTCCCAGTTCCACTCACACATGTCAGGGAAAACCATGAATGGCTGCCAATTTGATGAATGGATAAATGGAAACTGACAGACAAAAGGTAACTCACCTGAACAGTTAAATTTCCTGGTTACCATATTTTCTCCAATACTTTCCATGTCCGCAATCTCAGAGGCATAGTAATTATTCTTTAATGAAGTCTTATTCTTAGCCCATTCCCACACAATGATGCTTTTTTATGCCCCTCAGGGTAAACAGGATTTGGAAAACATTGTGTAAAATGAAGAATTTGCTTGTTACAAGCAATTTCTTTATTATCCACAATGTTTTGTACCCCAAAGATTTTCAGAGTTTCATCAACTATAAATTGTCGTCTGTAACTTCTTGCAATTCGGACCGATCTATAATTTTATTGTCTTGTAACGGGTTAACCAAACGACAAAATTTTGGACTTGTCCAAATTGGAAGGATTTGTAAATGACAATTCAAAGTTTACAAATTTTAGATTTTTCAACTTTCTTGGTAAAAAACATTGTGTTAAATGAAGATATTGCTTGATAGAAGTGGGAAAAAATAGAAATTGCTTGAAATAACCAATTTCTCTTTTTTTCACAATGTTTTCTACCTTTTTTGGCACATCCAATCCAATTTCAGAGCAATTTGAAATACTGTCTGCAACTCCTTTCAATTTGGATCAGTCTGAAATTTTGACTTCTGATGAAATTTAAATATTTCTTTTATCTGTTAAAAAAGAAGCTGCTTGTTACATTTTCTTAATTTTCCAAAGTGCTTTCTGACCAGAAAGATAAAGAATATTGAAATGTCATGTTACTTCTTTCAATTTGGACCAGTCTTGAATATAATGTTGTCTGGTAATGGGTTAGGGTATTATTATTATTTGGAAGACTACTTAACCAATTCCCACACGATAAAATTTTAGACCAGTCCAAATTCAAAGAAGCTGCAGACAACAATTTTATGTTAATGAAATCTTTAAAATCTTTGTCTTTTGGGGTAGAAAACATTGTGGATAATGAAGAAATTGCTTGTAACAAGCAATTTCTTCATTTTCCACAATGTTTTCCAAAGCTTTAATATTGAGAGGCGTTTAAAAGCATCATTGTGTGGGAATGGGTTTGGGTTCTAACAGACTAGATGATCAACATGATACAAAGAGACCTTTCTGCATTTTCTGTATATTGGGAAAACTGTTGACAGATTACGGCTGTCAATAAACTAGAGGCGCTTGAGCGCCTGTATCGCTCCACAGGCATGAATGTAATGATTAAGCAAATTTTTTCATGAATCTAAAACAAACTGAATATAATTAAAATAAATCTAAATCATTGAAATCTTTGAAAAAGTTTTAGAGAACCATTTCAAACTTGTCATTCTTTTTTTACAAAAGTCAAGTCAAGTTATGTAAAATTCATTATGTAAAATTTTCACTGTATACAACATATGGACATAATCCACCACCATAATATCTATGTTTCAACCAATCAAAATCATGTGAAGGAATCTGACAAACAGTCATCTGGTTATCATTCATGTTTTTCATCCAATCAAAATTCTTTGAAAGAATCTGAGGGTCACCCAAGGATCATTTCTGTAAAATTTGGTTGAAATCCGTTCAGTACTTACTGAGGAGAAGATTTTTAAAGTAAAAGTTTACGGACAGACGGATGGTCGACCTGACGGACGCACACACGATGGACACCATGTCATGACAATAGCTCTCTGGCTTTCAGCCAGCTGAGCTAAAAAATCAACAGACCTATCAAATCATTCATTTAGTTCTGGAGTGAACTTTGAACACCAACATTGGTCCAAATTTATGTTAAGCATTTTTGCTTGTTTGGCGACTACAGCTTATCCAACCAACCATTTCATTTTTTGCTACCTGTTAGTTATTAAAAATCATAAATTTTGAAAAATAACTCCATTTAAGTTGGGCTTCTTGTAGAGTTCAGTTGGCATAGCCTTACAATCCATCAATTGACAATATGCCAAACAGTAAAGTTACCGGTTGATTTACAATGAAAGACATGACACAAACAGACCTAGTGGTATTTCCTGTAAATCGGCAAAACAATCAACAAAATTTGTCTGGTAATGACACTTGGAATAGTTCTCTCTTAATTAGCACGGAACATCGAAAGTTGCAATTAAATTATACTGCATGTGGTATCACACTTGGTATTCTTTGAATCAAATCATAGAAAATCTCTGATTTTTAGTCAGAAACACTAACGGATACTTTGTTCCTTCCTGAAATTTAGATTGAACCAGAAATATTGACTTATGCTTGATATAACGCATTCCCACACAACAAAAATTTAAACTGGTCCAAATTGAAAGAAGCTGCAGATACCAATATAAGCAATTTCTTCATTTTCCACAATGTTTTTCAATGCTTTTCTTCTTGGTGTCGTAAAAAGGAGGGCTTATGTGGGAAATTGTGTTAAATCAAACTATATCCATTTCCAACACGATAAAATTCTAGAATAGTCGAAATTCAACGAATTTGAACACAACAATTTTAAGTTGATGAAATCTTTAAATCTTTGTCTTAAGGGTAGTAAATATCATGGACAATATAGAAATTGCTTGTTAGAAGCAATTTCTTCATTTTCCACAATGTTTTCCAAAGCTTTCATATTGAGAGGCATTTCAAGGTGTTCTTTTCTGGGAATGGGTTAAGTTGCACTTAGAGTAACTCTCATTCTGTTTAGTAACAATAAGATATTGAAGAGGAATGATATTTTCAATTAATGAACAACAAAAACTGAATCTTTTTGCTATCTCCGACACAAAGTCATCTTATCAGTGCATTTGTTCAACCCATTAACACCTTTCAAAGGTCAGTTACAACCTGGAATTCCACTAGTAAATAACAGAATTAAAATATTCATGTTTTCAAAATTTTACCATCAATGGAATGCAGCTCCGTCAACCAATTACCACTGAAATTTTTTTTAGACTTCTTAAAAGGAGCTGCTGACAGCATTTCAAACTTTGTATAAACTGAATCATAAGAGCCAAAAAGGCTAGAAAACATAATTTTTTTCTTTATGACGTCAAAAGGCATGATTGGGTGGTAATGAGTTAAAGTCCCTTTTTGTATGCAAAAGAATAATTTCTTAGAATTACCAGCTCAATATGTCTTATTAACACTTTTAATCAAAATGCACCAAGTTTTATTTCAAAAATCCTGTGATCTATGCTTGAATGACCCTTTCCTGTTCAATACCTGTTTTTTATGTCCCTGAGATTTAATAATAGAGAAAACATTGTAGAAAAAGAAGGCAGTCCTTGTAACAAGCAATTTCTTCTTTTTCCACAATATTTTCCACCCTACCTAATGGTTATTTTTCAAAATGAATCCACTTAAAATTTTTGTCTACAAAACCTTTGAATTCGGACAGGTCTAAAGTTTTGCAAAACAAGAAAGGGTTAAATACTCAGTTCACTTATCTACTGTCAAGTAATTGGTTCAAACATCATTACAACATCTTTCATTACACTGTGTGAAGAAGCCCAATTGTTTTCCATACCTAGAGCACCTGGGGTTAAATGTTTTAAGCTGTTTATTCAATTAACACCATTCACAAGGTGGAATTTAACCTAGAATTCTGTAAAACTAAACCACAAACCAAAGTATATTCTATCAGAATTTCGGTAAACTAAACCACAAACAAAAGTGTCTATATCAATAAAAAGTTTTCTGGGTGCAGGATGGGCGCCAAAATTATTCTGTTTGTTTGTTATGCATGATTGATCCCATTACCACTCATTAACCCATTCCCACACTGTGAAACTTTAGACCAGTCTAAATTCAAAGAGGTTGAATAATGAAGGAATTGTAACAAACAGTTCCATCATTTCCACTATGTTTTCAAAATCTTTCATATTGAAAGATGTATAAAAGCATCATTATGTAGTAATTGGTTAACCCATTTCAACACAATCCCTCTAATTTATACCCCTCAAGAAAAAAGCTTTGGAAAACATTGTGGGCAATGAAGAAATTCTTCAATGTCCCACTATGTTTTCTACCCTTAACGGCAAATATTTCTAAAATTCCATCAGATTTAACCCACTCCCACACAATAAAATTCTACACCAGTCCAAATTAAAAGAAGTTGCAGACGACAATTTTAAGTCGATGCAATTTTTTAAATCTTTCTCATTTGGGGTAGAAAACACTGTGGGTAATGAAGAAACTGCTTGTAACAAGCAATTCCTTCATTGTCCACAGTGTTTTCCAAACCCTTTTTATTGAGGGGGGCGTTTAAAAGCGTCATTGTATGGGAATGGGTTAAAGTGTCATGCTACCCTTGTATCAATGAAAACAATTCTCTTCAGAATTCCATCAAAATCAAAGGGCTGAAAGAATTGGTCTGGCCTGACTAATTATAGGTAAATTTCTGTTTTGAAAATGAACTTTAATAAACACCTCTTGGTTAAAAGTATCAAACTGTAAGTAGTGTTTGCAGACTTTATAATCAGGCTGTACATATCTGCAGGTTAATCTTTGTCTGTATCTCTTGCAAAAAAGGGGTTTTGAAGGCTTGAATGTTCACAACTTTAGTTGAAAGAAGAAAAAAATTCTGAAAACAGTTGCTAGTTATCTCACAAAACATCTCTGAATAAATCCATAAGTTACTATTTTAAGCGCATTATGTTGCCATGGTAACAAATTTTTATTAATTAGAAATCAATAGCAAATAGCAGGTAACAAGGCAGGTGATTCCATTACAACCACCTGCTCATACTTTGTAATAATTCTCAGACCATTAATGGGTTTACATAATGAAAGGTTGGTGCAAAACTATCAAAGATTTACATTGTATGAACATTTTTCAGATTGAAAAATCTTTAGGGTGTTTATAATGAGCAAATTTACCAATTTTGCACTACATGTGCCAAGCTTTGAATATTCATTTAACCATGTTACAATCAATGAAATATTAGACCTGTCTAAACATGGAAACATATTACATAGTGAGAATGCATTGTGATTAAAGAGAAGTTGCTTGAACCAGGCAACTTCTCCTTTTATCACAATATTTCTACCTTATCTAGTACTTACCCTTGTCATGCTGAACCCGGAATATTCTGATTTTGGCGGGAGGTGTAGACCAAGATCAGTCTGCACATAAGCACAGTCGGATCTTGGTCTACATCTCCTGCTTGTTCTTTTCCTGCCAGAGTTATTTATGATATTGATCTCTAGAAGAAATATTGACTTTTGAACAACAAGTGCTATCAGTACTTTCAACTCTTTGATTTTACAGCAATTCAGTAAAGTTATTTACACAGCATGACAAGGGTTAAATCTATACAAGTTTTTAATTGTTTTCTGCAACCTCTACCCATTTATGTATCATTATCCTTGATTCAAGTCTCTTGTTGATGCCCATATATTTCTTTTATGGAGGAATATACAGAGTCCATGTCCGATTCCATGAAATCAATGCTTACTATTATGTTGACGGGCCAAAGGCAAACAAACCCATCTGCTACTGATACTTTTTTAATAGGGAGATGTCAAAAAAGATATTTGACTTGTTGATAAAGTATTTGGATCCCATATAAATAGTGACAGGAGATGTGGTACAGGTGGAGAGCAAGATATGAGATTAGATCACATATGGGATTGTAATAACTCATCTCACTCAGTGACGCCTTTTGATGCCCCACAAGAAAAGAAATTGAGAAAACATTGTGTTAAATGAAGAAATTGCTTGTAACAAGCAATTTCTTCATTATACACAATGTTTACTATCTAGAAAGTTGAAAAATCCAAACTTAAATAATTTTTAAATTGTCATCTGCAATTCCTTTCAATTTGGATCAGTCTACATTTTTGTCGTTTGGGAATGAGTTGATGGAGCTATACATGTATATGCCATAGTAGTAGCAAGATAAGATTCAGATGTATTTTTCATTATCAGAGATAAGATAATTAAGAAACACTTATAAGATCAGGGGTCTATTAAGGAGATTTAAAAGACTGTCTGACTAACTCAAAGGAGTTTTAATGTAATTTGGATGCATTAAATATTGTATGATTAAAAGAAGATTCTAGTTCTTGAACTAAATTTATCCGCATTATGATCATATTGATGAAGCATTGCAGAAACAGGTAAAAAGGCTGATAAGTGGAATCCTGTTTATCGCAACACCAATTTGTCAACATTTTTGTTGCAATTAACTAGAAGGTGCTTTCAAAAAGGGCTTTTTGGTCTTAAAATCTAATGTTTGTGCATTAGGACAGTTGCAATTAAGCAGTGAATTGCTATTATCAGGGTTTCAATTAAGAGGACCCCACTATGTCACATTCCATGTTGTTCAGTCTGAAATTTTGTTGTCAGGTAATTGGTTGCTGAGAAATTGAGCGGACACGATTTTTCACCAAAGGGCCATAACTCCGTTAAAAATCAATGGACCGTAACCAAAATGAAATATGCACATCTCTGCTAGATAATGATTATATCAGTGAAGTTTAAATCAAATCCATTCAATGGTTGCTGAGAAATTGAGCGGACATGAAAAAGCTACAGACAGACGGACGGACCGACCGACCACCAAGCTGACTCCTATATACCCCCCAAGTATATTTTGGGGGGTATAATTATCAACGATTTTCGACGACGACGCTGACATTGACAGCGACCTTGCTATAGCAATAACTTGAGTTTATACAAAAGTCAGCCAAACTGAAAATAGAACTATATGGACTGAAAAGTTTTATTTCAGAAAGTGAATAGAAAAATCTCCATTCAGAATCCAGATATTCAGTATCCTGCTATTGCCAAAGGATTTCAGCGTATGGTATTTCACTTTGTGATGATCCAGTAGCCTAACATAAAACAGATAACATCAACATAGAAAAAACATCATCTAGCAACATAAAAAACACTCTCTCTCCACTATCATTAAGACTTTACAAAATTGTAGACAAAAAAACTTTGGCATTGGAGTTCAGTTGTTTTAATTCCTTCATTATAACCCAAACTTAATTCAAGGCAACCTTTATTTTCTTAACTGAATTATGTAAGTTTAATACCAAACATCAAGATTACAGGATTAGTATTTTTAAACTTAAATTCTCATTTTGCATTTCAAAAAGAGCTTGGTAGGGAGCGCATATACACCCAAATTGGCTTGTCAGTGAAAAACAAAACAAAACACACAATAACTTTATAACTTTAGGTATTTTGCTAATTCAAGGGCAAATAACTCTTAAATGTCTCTTGAGGGATCAAAATATTTTTTTTTTCATGCCAATTCATTGTGGAAAGTTTAATCCATTACCACACAAGAATATAATGGACTAGTCCAAATTAAAAGAAGTTGAAGACAAGAATTCTAATTTGATAAAATTTAAAGAATCTTTGTCATTATGGATAGAAAACATTATGGAAAATTAAGTCATTGTAACAATCAATTTCTTCATTTTCCACAATGTTTTCCGAAAATGCAGGATTGTATGCAATGGGTGTTGGATGACAATTAGGTAACGCTGCATGCAAATTTGAAAGCTATTAAGGTTTCAGAGAGTTTAAGATAGTTTTTTTTAGAAATTTCCTTTGGTTGCCATAGAAACCAAAGTTAATAGATTCCTCTACTCTTAACCATCATCCACAAATTATTTTTGAAAAGTTGAATTCAGATAAGTAGTTTAGGAGTAGATGATTTGTAAGAGTTTGTTCCCATGTAAGTTTCAAGTACAAACAACAAAGGGCTTAAAAAATCACAACAACTGAACCTAAATTGTTTTGGTAGAGGACCATGAGGCAATGCTATGTGCACCATTTGAAAGCTCTAGGCCATACAATTTAGGAGATTTTAAAAATTTACTTAGAAGTTCCTTTTGGTTGCCATAGCAACCAGAGTTATCAACCAATTTACAATAGGAGCACTTCTGTAAAATTTGATTGAATTCAAAATGTTGGTATTTGGTGAGATGATTTTTAAAGAATTTGTTCTAAGTTATTTCTATGTAAATTCCAAGTTTCAACAATGTAGGGCTTATATAAATCACAACATCATCATCTGAATATTTTGGTAGAAGACCATTAGGCAATGCTTTATGTAAAATTTGAAAGTCCTTACAGTGTAGAAGAAGATTTTAAAAGAATTCATAAGACATTCCTTTTGGTTGCTATAGCAAACAATCAGCCAACTATGATTTGTTGAAGTATTTTGGACAGACATCACCCAAGGATAATTTCTGTAAAATTTAATTGAAATCTGATGGGTAGTTTAGGAGAAGATTTTTAAGGATTTGTTCACCGACAGACAGATGGTTGGATGAGGGACAGTGAGTGATCACAATTGCTCCTCTGTTTAGAGCACTTCATGCTCAGGTGAGCTAAAAGTTTACAGATAGATCATGGAAGCATGCATGCATGGATGCACAACATGGATGACCATTGGGCCATGACAACAGCCCCAGTGGCCTATGGCCAGCAGAGTTAAAATGCTTACAGACAGAAAGACAGACAGGCAGATGACAGGAGCAATAACATAAAAGGACTCTCTGGGTGTATAGCAAAAGCAAGCCTTTTAAGATGTCTAAATTTGCAACATCTTTGATTGTCACCTGCATTTTCTTTGAGTTTGGACCATTCTAAAATTTTTGTCTTTTGGTAATGGGTTGAATTAAAAATCAAAAGCCCAACACCATGCTATATTTGTAATTTATTTACACAAAATTAGGCTATTGGAAATTTTATTTTCATAATGGGGTACTGTTCTTTCATAAACGTCATTATTTCAGCAATACTGCAAAAAATGTCTTCAGGGGGAAAAAAGCCCAGAAACAGACAATTGGCAAAAACTAACACCAACTTGAATCTTATTAATCACAGAAAGCACCTGAGAATGACATATGTTTTATTTGGTCCCTTCACTCATTCCTATTCAATCCTGCCCTTTTATGCACCCAACAAATCTTGGGAAATTATTGAAGAACATGAAGAAATTGCTTGTTACAAGCAATTTCTTGATTATCTTTCATGTTTTCAACCCAAAAAGACAAAGATATTTGACATAACATCAACTGAAATTGTGGTCTGAAACTTCTCAGTATTTGGACTAGTCTTAAATTGTGTAATCTGGGGATGGATTAATTT
The DNA here is from genome assembly GCA_946902895.1 of Fragum fragum. Taxonomy (NCBI): domain Eukaryota; kingdom Metazoa; phylum Mollusca; class Bivalvia; order Cardiida; family Cardiidae; genus Fragum; species Fragum fragum. Next base: position 44,547,455 of record OX336370.1, read on the forward strand.
CTTCATTTCATTTTCAAGTTAGCATCTCAGGTTTAAAAAGTTGATTATGGGCCATGAAAAATTTACAATGAAAGTTTACAAAGAGCAATAAATCCTAAAGGGTAATACCTCCTAAATTTTGAAAGGGCTTAACTAAGTTACTGGCTTTATTTAAACCCATTCCCACACAACCCCTTTCTCATGCCCCTAGAAAAAAAAGCTTAGGAAAAAATCATTAAAATGAGGCATTTGCTTGCAACAAGCAATTTCCTCATAATCTACAATGTTTCTACCCAAAAAAGGTAAAGAAATTTAAAATTTCATCAAACTTCTTTCAATTTACACCTTTCTATAATATTGTTGTGTGGTAAAGGGTTAACCAATCCCCATTTGACAAAATTTTAGACTGTTCCAAATTTAAAGAACTTGCAGACCACAATTTGAAGGTTATGAAATTTTTCATTATATTAAGTTCCTGAGTAGAAACATTGTGGAAAATGAATAAATGGCTTGTACCAAGCCATTTCTTCAATTTACACACTGTTTTCTCAAATGTTTTTCTTCGGGGGCTTCAAAAAGCGTCATCATTTTGGAATGGGTTAATTTTTTTCAAGGCCAGAAATGTACATGAGGACAGACACTCAGCTTAACCCATTACCAGACAGCAAAATTTTAGACTAGTCCAAATTGAAAGGAGTTGCAGACAACAATTTAAAGTTTATGAATTTTTAGATTTTTTCAACTTTTTGGGTAGAAAACATTGTGTAAAATGAATAAATTGCTTGTAACATGCAATTTCTTCATTTTACACAATGTTTTCCCAATTGTTTTTCTTGAGGGACGTTCAAAAGGGTCAATATGTGGGAATGGGTTGATAGACAAATTTATTACCATACCTCTACCCCTTTAATGTTGATTGCAAATAGACAGAGAATACAGAAAGGAGACCAAAATGTCATAACAAGAGACCCATGAGGGCCTGAGACACTCAGGATTAACGATAGGAATATTCTGTGTTCAGCTTGACAAGAGCTCAGGAATTGTTATTTCTTGAGTTGAGAACAACTGAGATTTTTTTTTTCTTTTTTTTTTGAGAGCATAAACCTATAACAAGACCAAATGTATTTCATCTCAGACCAAGAAAAATAAAAGTTCCATAAGGCAATTTGTTAATTTGCAGGAAAAAATATCATGAAACAGAAATTACTGTAGCAAAGGGAGGAATCAGTCACACAAGATATTTCTCTTTTTGCAGTAAAATGCACTTGTTTGGAAATTGTTGAGTAAGTTCAATAACAAACAATAGCTTTTTTCTCATGATAATTGTAATTATTCCTCTAAATAAAATACAAAGAACTGGCTACTTGACAAAGGAAAGATGTGAATATTTCATTAGGCATTTCACAACAATCTCACTAATGAGTCTTTTTCCCTCCTGTAATAAATAATATTACCATACCTTTGAAGAGGCAATAACATTTTATAGAAAATGGTTTTACCTATTTTACATATGTGAACTGTCACGAAAAAAGGGATCATCAGATAAATTAACAATTCCTGCTGTCAATCAAAAAATAGAATGACCAATCATAACTATCAATAATATTGGAAACGAAATTCAAATTCTGAAATTCTTGGTAAGCCTTTTCTTTGTTTGGCAATGAAAACATTGTAAATACAGCTTAATCAAGCTGTAGTAAAGACATTTGCAAACCAACAAATTGCTTTTCCCTTTTTTGTTTCCTACCACATATCTTTAACAAGAGGGCCATTGGCCCTGGGGCGCTTACCTGAGATAAAGGCTCTTTTTCTTTCAACATTCTAATTTCATGTTTAGGTTAGGATTATGATACAAGTGGACCATACTTACATATATAGACTATGTACCTTGGGATCCAAATGTCTAAATTACAAATTCAAAGGCTTTAGGGCAAATTTGAAAGAAGGAGAAAACTTTTTCCTCCCTCTGGATCCATGGGTTATAGTTTAAGAAAAAAGAAAGAAGTCAGTGAACTGATGCTTCATGCCTATACCCCCCTCACCTGGGCTCCATCCCTGGGGATCCCTGGATCATGATTTTAGCTATTTTGAAAGAGGTCAATATACTGATGCTTCATGCAAAATACCAAGGCCCTACGACTATGCGTCAGGAGGAGAAGATTTCTAAAGATTATTTTAAAATTTCACTTTTGTTGCCATGGCAATCAGAGTTATTAACGGATTTCAATTCTTTAGCTTTTTTTAAAAGGGACCACCTTTGGAACATTTCTGCAAAATTTGGTTCAAATTGCCACAGAAGAGGAGGACATGTCATTTAAAAATCATTCTTTATTTCTATCCGCCTGAGGATCATGATTTTGTCTATTTTGAAAATGGGAATATACTGATGCTTCATACCAAATATTAAGGTTCTACGCCTTCTGGGTCGGAAGGAGAAGATTTTAAAATATCTTTTTTTTAAATTTCATTCTTGTTGCCATGACAATCAGAGTTTTTAATGGATTTCAATTCTGTTAGTTAACTTCAAAAGGGGACCACCTAAGGAACATTGCTACCAAATTTGGTTCAAATTGGCCCAGTGGTTGGGAAGGACATGCTGTCTAAACTTTTGTTTAAGGTTCTACGCCTTCTGGGTCGGAAGGAGAAGATTTTAAAATATCTTTTTTTTAAATTTCATTCTTGTTGCCATGGCAACCAGAGTTTTTAACAGATTTCAATTCTTTAGCTATTTTCAAAGGAGACTACCTAAGGAACATTGCTGCCAAATTTGGTTCAAATTGACCCTGTGGTTTGGGAGGAGATGTCGTGTAAAGAAATTGTTGACAGCATTTGGTGCTCAGGTGAGCTTTAAATGATAGTATTTATATCCTCAGTCAAACAGAGGACAGTTGGTAAGGCAAGTAACTTGTAAATTGTGAAGATAGAAATTGGAGAGATTATTCAATGAGAGCATTCCATCAAGAAGCCTATATGCTTGGCTGTGGAATGCTATATAGTGAACAAAATACAGGTCGTAAAAATAACATAACTCTAACAAATATGCCATTAAAAATTACACAATACAAAATGAATTTTCTCAAGACTCAGGTACAAATTGAAATAAGTTGCAGACAACAATTTCAAATTGATAAAATCTTCAAAAACTTTATTTTTGTGAGTAGAAAACAATGTAGAAAATAAAGAAATTGCTTACCACAAGCAATTTCTTTATTTTATACAATGTTTTCCCATGCTGTTTTCTTGCGGCAAGGCTGGATAGTATTGGTAAGGGTTAAACTATTTAAGAGATGAAGAGAATATTTTTTGTTTTCATGGAGGTATGCACCAAAAAAACCTAATCACACTGTATGAATACGCGAAGCATCGAGCGAAAAATGCAACAACTTAACAAATTTCTGATACCTTTTTGTAGTGAACTATTTTGTGCGGAAGCATTCAAAATGGCTGCGTACTCAAAATTTTGTTCATGGAAGTATGAATTAAATTTTTTACCAATCAGATCGCTCGTTTTTGATAGACGAAACAAACAATTAAATTATTTATAGAATAGATTGCACATCTGCTTATGTAATATTCATTTTACTTTCAGCTCATGTAACCAATAAAAATAACAGATTTAACCCATTTCCACACAACCCAACCTTTTTATGCCCTTGAAGAAAAAAGCTTAGCAAAAAATTGTGGATAATCAAGAAATTGCCTATTACAAGCAAATTTCTTCATTATCCTTATCTTCTTTCAATTTTGACCAGTCTAAAGATTTGTGGAGAGAGAATGGAATAAAGAAAAATGTCAATGTTTTTGCATGCTTAGGCAGACTGCATCATTGCTATGGAAATGATGCTTTGATTTTTCCAAAAAGTACCAGGCTTAAAGTGAATGTAATGGCATAGCAAAGTTGCAATTTACCATCGTCCGGAAATGAACTTTGAACTCAGACATATATCTTGAAATTCTTTGTTGGTTTGGTGACTAAAATGTCATATGATGTTTTTAGGCCTCCTGCCAACAAAACATATCGACTGCCTTGATTGCCTAGTGGTATAGGTGCTTGACTAGTGATCTAAAAGCACTTTGGATGTGTTCAATGGCAAGACACTTTAAAGTAAACCCCAGTCTACTCGGCTGTAAATTGGGTAACAGTAGGTTTAAACAACTGCCTCTCTTTCATGGACTTGAAAACATTTGGATTGTTAAAAGTTAGCGAGCAACTCTTATAAGCTTAAATCTTAATATAAAGTACACTAACGAAAAAAGGTTATTTTTGTAACATGTCACTTACCCTAAATTTGCAAAAAAATAACGGTATTTAATAACTAAGTTGGAGGTCAGTGGACATGGCTAGAGATCTGTCGATGGAGATCATTAAAATCTATTCCAGGCCATGGGAATTCAACTTATGCACATACCTTGCAAGTCTTAACCATTTTCTGTGCAATCCCTGGTTTTTACGTCCCTGTGATTTTATAATTGAGAAAACATTGTAGAAAAAGAAGAAATTGCTTGTTACAAGCATTTTCTTCTTTTTCTACTATGTTTTCTACCTTGTTGTATGGTTATTTTTCAAATTAAATCCACCTTAAATTTTCGTCTGCAAATCCTTTGAATTTGGACGGGTCCAAAATTTGGTAAAACAAGAGAGGGTTCAGAAATCTCATATCTGAATTATTGGAAAAGTTTGCAAATCCCTGGGACAACCCATGTATTGGTATCCTTATGATTCCTTCATGAAAACCTATCCTTGTTATTCCTTCATGAAATCCTATCCTTGTTATTCCTTTATGAAATCCTATCCTTGTTATTCCTTTATGAAATCCTATCCTTGTTATTCCTTTGTAAAATCCTATCCTTGTTATTTCTTGATGAAATCCTATCCTTGTTTTACCTTGATGAAATCCTATCCATCTTAATTAGAAAATATTTTTGCAGTAGTTCTTCAAGGATGGACAGCCTATTTAGTAATGATTTAAAGAAGGTGTATTGAAAAGACTGAAATGTTAAAGTTAACCCATTCACTAATAATCTAAGTTTTTAATGCCCCTCAAACAAAAAGGTTTCTTGGATAAGGAAGAAATAGCTTGTTGCAAGCAATTTCTTCATTTTCTACATTGTTTCATCCAAGTTTTGTTCTTATAGGTCGCAAAAAAGCCTGTAAAGCGGTATTGGGTTCAAAACAGTTGCCCCTTTCATTAATGCTATATTCCAAATACATCTAAATGGGAAGAAAAAAAAAGAGAAAATGCAATTTGTTTCAGCAAAAATCTCCGTCTTTGAAATTTTGGCACGAAATCTCCATTATTGAAGAGTAGCAGATATAAATTCTTAAGAGCACTTGACTTTTATCACATTCACCTTACATCTAGTGAATTCCCTCTTGTCAATCATCAATTAGCTACATACGTAATGCGTGAACTCATTTAGACAGACACAAAAATATATATCCATTCTCTCAAATTGAAAATCATCAGTAGATAGTCTGGCACAAGATGTAAAACTACAAAGGTTTAACCCATTTCCACATGATGACGCCTTTATACACCCCTCAAGAAAAAGGTTGGGGAAATCATTGTGGAAAATGAAGAAGTTGCTTGTAACAAGCAATGCTTTCATTATCTACAATGTTTTCTGCCCAGAGCGGCAAAAATTTCTTAAAATCTATAAACTTAAAATTGTCGTCTGCAACTACTTTCATTTTGGACCAGTCTAAACTTTTGTTGTGTGGGAATGGGTTTTAAGCAGTCTCTAGACCTTGTGCATAAATGCATAGTATTATAGAGTGTTTGGTAAGTGAAAAAAAGACATTTGAAATGAACCACCTATAACACTAGATGTAATGAAAATTCATTCAACTCCTACAATTATCAGGAAATGTAGATTCATAAAATGCCTTTGAGAGGATTATAAACAAAATTACTTATGTGCAAAAATAATTGGATACATTTGCAATGTTTTCCTTAGAAACAGTCTTATAAATTCCAAAGGTTTTTTAGGCATCATCTAGAATGCATCATTAGTATTTCTTCATCTTTAATATTTCAAAACCTTCATCTCAAATGACTCAATACGTTTCTCATCTCGCAATTTTCTAAATCTGTTCATCTCTGTAAAGACTGTATCCTGAATAATCTTAGCCTGTACTTTCTTCTGCAAGGATTTCTTTCTCAATCTCTGCCGTATAATCTTCCTCTTCACTTCCACACTAACCGACCCTTCAAATTCTTCTATTTTGTTATCTTTTTCTAGTTCTTCTGGGATATCAAACAAGTCTCTAATAGTGACACCATTGAATATTGTACTGTTATATCCTTGTACAACGTTTAAAGGATCTCCATGGTTCAAAGGTTTGATAGAAGTCTTTTTAAATCCTACACCTCTCTTATCTTTGTTTTCTTTATTTCTGTCATTATCTGTATGTTCATCACTTGCATAATCAGGAATTCTTTTGTCTGCTGCATTTATTTGCTCTACTTTAATCATGACTTCATCATTCATGCTTCCTGAATCTTCCTGATCTATAGTTTTGCTTGTTTCATTCCTTACCAAAATAAGCACTGCATGTTCATTATCAATATCAGAAATAGTTGAGACAATTTTTTTTTCATCGTCATCATTTTTTGTTTCATCTTCATCATAATAAACATGCATGGTTTGAAGAAGTTCTGATTCCAACTGTAACTTTGCTCTCTCAATGACTCCTTCAACAAAACTGGAGATCAGTTTGTCAAAATCAAGGTTATTTCCTTCTTCTTTCAACCCTAATTCTCCTCCAAAATCTTTACTATCATCCAATTCATAACTGGTGAAAGGGTGTTCTTTTCTAATATTATCATTGCCGCCCAAAGCATCTTTATGAAGCATGCCAAAGATATTGCATTGTTCTTCACTAAGTTCCATTATTTGTTCATCATTTATCCATTCTCCACATGATGTAATTACAGTATCATTCAAACAAGATGAATCTACCTGAGGACTCCTTCCGTCACTATATACACTTTGATCTAAATCCCTTTCTAAGCCTTGATCAGATTCTTTTAAAACAGAAACACTGCTTAAAAATTCACTATCAAATTCATTAATTGTCATGTAATTAGCAACTTGTACCCGCAGTTCCATTCCTGTAACAGTATAAGGAATATCTTTTGTAATCCCTTGATTATCACCATCTATGTATGAAACTACTTCATCACCAAGAGATCTAAGCATTACTTCCTTTATTCCTCCATACCCTGTATCAGCACAAAGACCACTGCCTTGCAAAAGGACCTCATTATCATTTTCAGAAATGCTATCAGAGAAATCATCTGAGCCATTACTTGCACCAATTTCTTCCATAATGTCATCCAAATCAGACAGCTTTCTTCTACTTCTCGACAATTTTCTCCTGGAAACATAAGCAGCCAGTAAATTTGTGTTTCTTACACCTTTATCATCAGTTCTAGCTATATCTGTATCACTCATTGGAATGTCACTATAATGTTCCACAAATACCTCTACACTAACTGTATTCCCTGCAGTATTTGGCTCAAAATTATCTACAGCACTATCAGTACCATTTGAGGTAGCTTTAGTATTAATACATATGCCAATATCTTCTGAGTCTTCTACAAATACACCAACATTTTCTACAGCTGTATTATCTATGTTGTTGTTTGTAAACAAAGAGACTAATGGAAATTCATTAGGAAGTAATCTTTCAGGTAAAGTAGATGAATCCACTGAAAGTTTCATAGTCATATCTGATTCTATTTTATCATCAATTGATCCAATATCCTCTTCATCATTAGCAAACTCTTGTAAATAGACTTGTCCGGAATTTATGCTAAAATCGTTAAAAACAAATTTATTTGTTGCATCCTGAACCAAATTAATTTCATGTTTTGTGTCATGAATAATTATTCTGTCCAAGTCGCCACTGTTTCCAATTTCACCATGTTGTTTTATAACTTTTTCAATCACATCCTCAACTATTCTCTTTGCTAGAATCCTGTACAGGTAATCAGAAGGTATGTCAGTGATCTCAGGTGTCTTGTCGCTACCAGAATCATCAGATAGTTCTTTGATGATGTCCTCTACTCTTGCAGGGGCTGACAAACTGTAGCACACAGATGTCTGAAACATCAAGTACACTATGTCTTACTAACTCACGAAAAGGGGTTGTATGAATTACGCAACTTTAAATTCATGAGTTTGTGTCTCTTCATAGCTACATCTATCTCTAACAGAGAGATTTGTTAGATCAAATCAATAGCTTAACACAAACTTCTTGTAAAGACCTAAAACAACATTGGCTCTTAGGATAGTTTTGCACTTGAAATGAACCTACTGCAAGAACAGGTTGGGTTTAACCCTTTCCTTTTTCTCAAAATTTTAGACAGGCCGAAATTCAAAGGGTTTGCAAACAAAAATTAAATTTGGATTTTAAAAAAACAAAAACATACATCCTATTTGGTAGAAAATATTGTTGAAAAAGTAGAAATTGCTTGTAACAAGCAATTTCTCCTTTTTCCACAATGTTTTCTCATGTATAAAATCACAGTGATGTAAAATCCCGCGTTTGTCCAGGAAAGGGTTAACAGATGAAGAGAATATTTTTCGTTTCCATAGAAGGTATGAATTGAAAAACCTAATCACACTTATGTATGATACATTAGAAGCAAATTCATACATAAGTGTGATTAGGTTTTTTGGTCCATATCTCCATGAAAACAAAAACTATTCTCTTCATATCTTATAATAAAATAGCATTAAGCAAAAAAAAAAAAAACAAACTATACAAATTTTCAAACTTTTTTGTATGGGACTATTTTGTGCGGAAGCATATGAAATAGCTGTGTGCTCAAAATTGTCTTAATTGAGGTATGAATAATTTTTTCGACCAATCAGAACTCCCGTTTTTGATGGACGAAACTAAAAATTGAATTATTGTTGCATGTCAAAGGATTTGTAAAAGCAAGCCATTTTGGCAAATATATTGGAAGTGGGCCATCAAAGAAATCTCAAGTTCAAAATTGTAACAGATATTGGTAGGGTATACACACGTAAATTTGAAAAAAAAATGTTGAAAGTAAAGATAAGTTATTGCATGTCAAAGCAAAAGGGAATCCCCCCCCCTCCTTTTTGCAAGCTTTTGATAGAAAGAAAATTGAAGAGAATTTGAGTTCATTCCCCCCCCCCCCTCCCCCCAACTCCCTTTCAGATATAAGGGAATTTACACTATAAGTATCACAGAGAGAAGTTTACAACATAGGAATAACAAATGCACTTTCTTACAAAGATTTAGATTATAGTTTATATTGGACAGGCTGATAAGAAAATAAAGAGATAAGAAAATAAAGAGATTAACATTTCATAAATTCAGATTCAAGTACCTTGTTTTGAGGGCTGCTTAGAATAATTTTTGACAGCCTAAAGACAAAAGTCGTTTAATCAAATGTAAGAATGCTTTAATTTCAGACAATATTTAATTATAACTACATTAGTTTAAAACTAAAATTCAGCTTTGGCCTTTGATTCCAGAATAACTCAAAATATTTCTGCATACCTTCATAAAACTGGGATTCAACTCCAAACAGTAGACAGTCTATTTCCAACATGGTACACAGTTCCAGTCTGTAGATTAGCAGAGTCCTTTCAAGTACGTAGAAGTTACATTACATGCAAAGTCAAAAGAGTTTTGGAAGAGGATGAAATAAATCAGTCTTCCTTTATTTCCACTTTACTGTATTGCAAAGTTTTAGACCTGTCTAGTCATAATAACCTGAATAAACATTCATAGGGGTAAAACATATTTTGGAAAAAGAAGAAATTGCAATTTACTTTTTTTCAAAACATTTTCTCAAGCGTAAAAACCAGGGATTGAACAGGAAAGGGTTTAATTCATACATGTTCCATAATTCTAATATGTAGAAAAAATCATTCTGGTAGTCTTTCTCCATATTTTTCTCCATTCCCAACAGTTTTTATCGCTGATAATGTTGAATAAAAAAATTACTTTAAAATCAAAGGACTGAAAACCCTGGAAGCACTTGTTTTGCATTAATATTTCTTCTGATTATTAATTTCATAAACAACTTTTCTGCCTTGAAAAATAGGTTCCAAAGACTAAGATCAGACTGCACATATGCTCAGTCTGATCTTTGTTGATACCTCTTGCACAAACAGCAATATTTTAGGAGCAGGATGACCAAGTTAAGTCTGCATTATATGGAGTTTTGTTGTTGTTCCTTTACTTTAATCTGGAATATTGTCCATCTGTAACTAAAATTTAGCACTTTCAAATACTTACAGTTCTTCCTTTTCCACACTTTAGAAATAGATTTCTTCAACAACTCTCCAAAAGATTTCGTTTTAGACCTGGCTTGATTAGTAATTTCTTCTTTAAAACAAGTTACATCTTTTACTAAGCAACCAAGATTAAATGATGTCTTTGCCTAATATACAATAATTAGAACAAAAGGACATTTTTGTTTAACCCATTACCACACAATAAAATCTTAGACCAGTCCAAATTCAAAGAAGTTGCAGGCAACAAATTTAAGTTGATGAAATCTCTAATATCTTTGTCTTTTGGGGTAGAAAACATAGTGGATAATGAAGAAAACGCTTGTGACCAGCAATTTCATTTTTCACTTTGTTTTCCAAAGATATTGAGGTGTGTTTAAATGTGTCATTGTGTGGGAATTGAATTTTCACATGAATCCATATTTCCTGTTGAAAAATATCTGGAAAAAAATTTTTTTAGTTGCTTTTTCCATAATAATTTCTGCCTTATTTTGTACCGATTTTCAATTAACCCTATCCCATTTGCAAAATTTTAGAACTGTCCAAATTCAAAGGTTTTGCAGTCAACAATATAAAATTTATTTCATTTGAAAAATAACCATTCAGAAGGGTAGAAAAAAATTGTGGAAAAGAAGAAATTGCTTGTTACAAGCAATTCAAATATTGTGGAAAAGAAGAAATTGCTTGTTACAAGCAATTTCTTCTTAATTCACAATGTTTTCTCAAGTGTAAAAACACAGGGACCTAAAAACCAGGGATTGAACAGGTATGGGTTGAAATATATTTTGAATAATCATCAACATCTTTTAGGCTGAACCAGTATAAAATCTGGTCATGTGGTTAGGAGGTAACTAATTACAAGATGACAAAAATTTTGACTGCTCCAAATTGAAAGAAGTTGTAGATGACAATTTTCAGCTGATAAGTTGTTACAAGCAATTTCTCCTTTCCTCACAATGTTTTCAACCCTATTCAACACCTATTTACCAGATTGGCACACTTTAAAATGTTGCCTGCAACTTCTTTCAATCTAAAATTTTGTCGCCTGACAATAATTTAAAAGTTACCATCTCTGTAATATGATTCTGTCGAGTATAATTAACCCATTCCAACTAAACAAAATTTTAGACTGGTCCAAATTGAAAGAAGCTGCAGACGATATTTTCAAGTTGGTGGAATTTAAATTTTCTTTGTCTTTTTGGATAGAAAACATTGTGGATAATGAAGAAATTGCTTGATACAAGCAATTTCTTCATTTTCCACAATGTTTTCCAAAGCTTTTTTCTTGAGAGGCGTAAAAAGGAGGGCTTGAGTGGGAATGGGTTAAGTAACACAGGCCCTAGGACTAATAATGAACTCAAAAGCCCAGGGTTTTACTGCCAAAATCTGAAAATCTGTTTTGACCCTAAGAAATTATTTTCAGGGGATCATTTTGACCTCTCAAATTTTCCATGACTCATCTTATACACTACCACCGATTATATAAATAAGTTGTTTCCACAATGTTTTCCCAAGCTTTTTCCAGAAGGGGCATAAAAAGCCAGTGTTTTAATTTGCCCTTTACCAGACAGCAAAATAATTGAATTGGTCCAAAATCAACAATGTTGCAGAGGACAATTTCTAGTTCATGATTTTTCTGTTTTTGTGGTAGAAAGCATTATGGAAAATGCCGATATTACTTAAGACAAGAAGTTTCTTCATTTTCTACTATTGTTTCAAAAGTTTTTTTATATAGGGGCCTCTAAAAGTTACAGCGTGGGAACAACTGGTTAAACAAGATATCTAAGGGTAAAGAAGTGGGATTGTTTGGTGTAGGGGTTATGAAAAACAACTTTTAATTGGTCCCTTTTTCCGTGTTCTCTCTCTGCCCCCTCCCTTTCCCCCATCCCCCCCTGCAACATGATTCTTAAAAATTTAAATCCAGTTGAAATATTATATAACAGAATGACATCACCGGACATGAGGGGCATAAGTAATGGTAGGAAAGGAAAGACAATCCAAAATGCTTGTTTCAAGTGTTACACAGGTTATAGTAGTGCCTAGAAATCTACTAATGAAAAGGTCAAAGGTCAAACTGTTACAATCAAGAAAGAATCTAGTAGAAGATTAAGTCCTCCTCATTCTCCATGTGAAACAAATCATCTGACCATTTTGATTAAAAATCAACAAAATTGAACTCTTGTCATCTAGAATAAAATACCTTTTTAGAATTACATTAACCCTTGTCATCCTTAATTATAAACCATCTAAAGAACAGAAATAAAATCAAAGGACTGAAAGAACTGGAGGACCAACTGTGGGTTAATATTTATTCTAAAATTCTATCCTAAAAATAACTCTAGCTCTAAAGGCACAAGCAGGTGGTATAGACAAAGATCAGCCTGCACATATGTGATCTTCATCCATACCTCCTGCCAAATGCAGGAATATTCCAGCTCCGGCATGACAACAATTATAATGAGACAATTTTTCTTATTTAAATTGATATTATAATGAAATTTACTTTATTTAAGATAGGTAGCAGGAGTGGTAGACTAGGATCTGACTGCAAATATGCCCAGTCTGATCTTTGTCTATTCTTCTTCCAAACACAGGAATATTCTAGGTTAAGCTCGACAGGGGATAAGCTGGAGTAAGCTGTATTTGTGACGTTTAAGTCACCAATCCTACAAAAATGCTTAACATGAATTTCAGCCAATGTAAGAGTTCAAAGTTCACTTCCTGTCTAAATTAATTATTTGATTGGTCAATCCATTGTTTGATTGACAGCCACTACCCTTTATTTGTACACAAGTAAGAATGAGGAGTATTGAGTCTACAAACCATAACACACAGATTCAAAAATGTCAAAAATAAAGGAAAAAAATTTAACTACAATGCACATTCACCAGTACCTTTAATCTTTCATCAAATTTCTTTTTCTGAAATGTTCACAATCAACTGGTAACATATGTATCTCGATTTCTAAAGCTAAGATAGGTAATTCGTATCAATCTCTCAAAATGTAAGATCTTGTTGTCTCCCTTTGATTCAAAATCCACATTGCATAGCTATACTTGAGAATTTTTCACCATGGTAACTTAATTGCATCAGTGTATTCAACTTAAACATCAACCCCTTCTCAAAATCACTTGTCTTGAATATTCTTGAAGATTTTTTCAGAAAACAATATGAAACATGTATGAAACATGAGAGGACCATGATAGTCCTACACTGCTCACTGGAGTTCAAATTAAGCAATTAAACGTTGTAACCACAGCTTATTTAACCCTTTCCTGTTTTTGGAAATTTTCGACTAGTCCAAATTGAAAGAGTTTGCAGACGGGAATGAAAACTGGAAGCTATTTGAAATGAAAACATCCTATGCGGTAGAAAATATTGTGGAAAAAGGAGAAACTGCTTGTTACAAGCAATTTCTTGTTTTTCCACAATGTTTTCTCTAGTATAAAATCAAAGGATTGTAAAATCCCGTATTTGAACGGGAAAGGGTTAAGCTATAGCTATGATGTTTAGGTCATATACCACCAATTTACCTTTGATTTTATGACTCTGACCATATATTTTACAAACAATATCCTACATAACCTCAGTCCAAATGTTTCAAATGGCCTTGACACAGGGCATTGACCCTCATAAGATTCCTATCAACAAGAGGACCATGATGGTCCTAAATTGCTCATTAGTGTCACCTGTTCAACCATTCCCACTTAAACTTCTTCTTTTTACGTCCCTCAAGAATAAAGCTTTTGAAAACATTATGGAAATGAGGAATTGCTTGTATCCAGTAATTTCTTCATTATCCACAATATCTTCTAACTAAAAGGAAGAAAAATTCAAAGTTCCATCAATCTGGAATTGTCGTCTGCAGTTTCTTTCAATATGGACCATTCTAAAATTTTGTTGTGTTGGAATAGGTTTAAGTACCTGTTGGTATGAAAAAGATGGAGCCACCCAGTGACTATGACAGGAAGTCCCACTTCTATTTTAACCCATTACCAGATGGCAAAATTTTACACTGGCCCAAATTGAAAAATGTTGCAGAGGACAATTTAAAAATTATGAAATTACGGATTTTTTCAACTTTCTGGGTAGAAAACATAGTGGAAAATGAAGCAATTTCTTCATTTTCCACAATGTTTTCCAAAACTTTTTTTCCATGGGGGCATTTTAAAAGCGTCAGAGAGGGAATGAGTTAAACAGCTTTATTTTGCAAAATTTATAGCCAGAAGCATGAAATAACAAGAGCTTTGTCCACAGGACACAGATGCCCCGACCAGTAGTTTTGATAATAACAAGGGGGCAATAACTCCAAAATTATGCAAGCAAGAGTTGGGGTTCATGTGCACTGCACTTCTCCTCAATGAGGTCTATCCATCTTTGAAGTTTCAAGTTGATAGCTATTATACTTTCAGAGATATGCTCCGGACAAAATGTAAGTCTTTTAAATAACAAAAGGCAATAACTCCAAAATTATGCAAGCAAGAGTTGTGGTTCTTGGGCAGTGCACTTCTCCTCAATGAGGTCTATCCACGTATGAAGTTTCAAGTTGATAGCTATTATACTTTTAGAGATATGCCCCGGACAAAATGCAAGTCTTTAAAATAACAAAGGGCAATAACTCCAGAATTATGCAAGCAAGAGTTGTGGTTCTTGTGCACTGCACCTCTCCTCAATGAGGTCTAGCCACGTATGAAGTTTCAAGCTGATAGCTATTATACTTTCAGAGATATGCCCCGGACAAAATCTAAGTCTTTGAAATAACAAAGGACAATAACTCCAAAATTATGCAAGCAAGAGTTGTGGTTCATGTAAACTGCACTTCTCCTCAATGTAGTCTATCCATCTATGAAGTTTCTAGTTGATAGCTTTTATACTTTCAGAGATATGGCCGGACAATTTCGGGACGGACGGAAGTACGGACAGACGGACAAAAGCAAATCTATATGCCCCTCCCCACATTAAGTGGTGGGGGCATAAAAAGTAGAATGGTTCGTTGGTGTTCCAAATGTCACAGCTACAGCTTGCATAATCTGTGCATGAAGTTTAAATTACCAAACCAACAAAATGTTTCACGCAAATGGTGGCCAATATTGGAGTTAAAGCTCAATTCTGGCTGAATAAAAGATTTGATAGGTCGATTGATTCCTTGATTGACAGCTGTGATTGGTCAATTTTTGATACCAAAGTGGTGACTACACTTTTACTTGCTTAACCCATTACCAGGCAGGAAAATCTTAGACTGGTCCAAATTGAAAGGAGTTGCAGACTACAAGTTAAAGTTTATGATTTCTTACATTTTCTTTAATTTTCAAGGTAGAAAACATTGTTGAAATTTAAGAAAGAACTTGTTGCAAGCAATTTCTTTTTTCACAATATTTCCTAATGTTTATCTTGAGAGGGGTGTCATTGTGTGCAAATGGGTTAAGAAAAAGCCAAGCTAATAACACATTTCTCACCTCTTCAGAACAGCTCCCTAGAGTGTCTGTGCTTTGTATTCTTCTCAACTGTAGACTTCTGGACAGGCGATTACAAAGGGAAACAACTCTCATTGATCTCTGAAATACAAACAAGGAAGATAATTTCATCAAACAGTATTGCTAACAATGTATCTTAACTCATTAAGACAACAAAATTTTAGACCAGTCCAAACCAAAAGATGCAGAGACAGTTTAGAGTTGTTGAATTCCAAAAATCTTTGTCTTTCTAGCTAAAAACATTGTGGGCAATGAAGTAATTGCTTGTTCTAATACATTCCAAGTTGACAAAATTTAAGACTGGTCTAAATTCAAAGGTGTTGCAGACTACACATTTAAGTCAATCATATTTTAGGTCTTTTTACTTCTGGAGTAGAAAACATTGTGGATAATGAAGAAATTGCTTGTAACAAGCAATTTCTTCATTATCCACAATGTTTTCAAAAGCTTTTTTCTATGGTGTGTCAGAAAACGTCATTGTTTGGAATGGGTCAAGCAATTTCTTCGTTTTCCACAATGTTTTCAATAGTTTTTTTCTTGATGAGTGTAAAAAAGTAATCTCTACAGCTTTATAAAGTTTCTAGGCTTTGGTTACCAAGCAATGATGTGGGAGATCTAAATTCACAGACAATCACCTGACATAAATTACTCTGTCCTACAATATACTATACCTCGTTGACATTTTTTTTTAGTAATAAACCAGACAGAAAAGTAAGCAGACGACAAAAATACTCGTCTGTAATGCTGCATCAGTCAGTCACCTTCTTATAATTCCAATATTTTGCCAGAATGACATTCTTCGCACGTCAATGGAATAGTACCTCAGTATTATATATCCGCCATCCTTATCATACTTACAAAAGGATTTCAACAGAAAGGGGAACTTTTTGTCTTTTAAAAATCCCATTTTAATCAACACATTTCCAGACAACAATAATTTAAGACTGATCAAAATTGAAAAGAGTTGCAGACATTTTTTTTAAAAGTTGCTAAAATTGCAAAAATGCAACACTATTCAGGTGAGAACACATTGTGAACAAATGAAACTGCTTGTTCCAAGCAATTGGTCATGGTTTAGTTTCCACTTAGGTTGTCAAGGGTTAATTTAAAATCATTCTCATTTTTCAGCTCCTACTCAGGTTGTCATTGTTTAACCCATTCCCAGTTACAAGATGGTTGTCCTAGGACAACAACTGTCGGGCCCGCAAAGTTTTGTAGGCATCATGCTCCGGACAAGCACAATTCTAGTGTTTGACCTTGAGCTTTGACCGTGAACTTGAAGCTATCCAAAAAAACTCTTTCAAATGACACAACTACTCATGATGGAGAATAATTGTGCAAATTGATTTTGAAATCCATTCATAATTTCAGGAGAAATGCTCTTGACAATCACAATTTTAGTGTTTGACCTTGAGCTGTGACCTTGACATTAGAACTATCCCAAAAAATCTTTCAAGTGGCACATCTACTCATGATGGAGAATAATTGTGCCATGTAATTTTGAAATCCATCCATAAATGTAGGAGTAATCATCCGGACAAATTTGGACAGACGGACGAACTAACAGACTAGCGCACTAATGCACATACACCAACTTGTCATAGTGAAAACTATATCTCACTCACCGCAAGTGGGCTCGATAAAAATTAATCTGAATTGAAAGAAGTTGCAGGTGAAAATTTCAAGTCTCTAGTTAAACTTTTAATAATTAAACAGGCAGACTGATGAAAAGGACTAGAAATGTGTCACAGAAATAGACACCCCCCATAAGTGCTCGTCACATGACCTTCAGTTGTGACCTTGAACTTGTAGGTATCCAACAGAACTTTACCATGGCAATAGAACTCATCAAAGAGAACAACAGTGTCAAGTTTTTTTTTAGATCCATTCATAAATGTTCCAGATAAGAATTGGACAAACACACAACTCAACTCACACATGGACAGAGGCAACTCTGTAATTATGCCAGTCACCATTACATTGAGATTGGGATTTGTTCAAGCTGTTTTTACAATGTTTTTAGGTCACCAACCAACCATTCTACTTTTCTACTACATGTTACTGGCCCTAAATTTTAATATCTAAGTAGAACTCCCAATGGGGGTCAGTGGGTTTGGCCAGGGGAGTCAGTGGGTGTGGCCAGGAGAGTCAGTGGGTGTGGCCAGGGGAGTCAGTGGGTGTGGCCAGGGGAGTCAGTGGGGGTGACCAATCTGTTAATTGGCTGCAAAATTAGGAGGACATGTCATTCAAAAAGACTGAAATATTTCTCTCAGTTGGCAACACTTTTATGTAGGCAGAGCAAAATGAACCCATTCCCATTCAACACAAAATTTTGAATAGAAAATGTGAGAAAAGAGTAAATTGCTTTTTAGAACGAAAATTCTACTTTGTTCATGATGTTTTTTTTACAATTTGTGGCACCTTTCCTTTATTCATTATAAGCCACTCTGAAATGGTGTAGCCAAATTCTTTGGATTTAGACTAGTCAAGAATTTTATCAAATTGTAATTGGCTAAAGTTTTGATAACTATTCTATTTTTCTTTTCTTTTTATTTTCACATGCCAATTTTCTAAAGTAATTAAAATGATATATACTAATAAGCACAATGCTAACAATCTTACTGAAAACAATGTTATTAACCGACTTTCACATCTTTCAATGTCACACGTAACTAGACTCTTTGTTTATTTTCTCGTCATTCTCTGTGATACCAAGTTATGCAGTTGTTGGCATCGAACAGTCAACACATGCTAATGGAAATGACTTTTTCTCCATGTCAGATTGCAAATGACAGAGCATCTTATTCAGTTATGTTACCCTGATTTTTTGACAAATAGAAACTAATGCCTTGACGAGAAGGGACTCTTGCATGCTGAATCAGAGGTCTAGATAAGAGGGGATAACAGCATTCTAAAATCCTTATTTATCAATGAAGCGCTTTGTTGTAGGTCGAGATGATTCAAATGAGTACCTACAACATAGGGTTTATGACCTATATTGATGGAATATTCAAATATCAAATACAAACTATGCCCTCTTTCTCAAGCTCTGTGAATAATCCACTCAAAAATACCCTGTGAATTATGTTTAATATCCCCTTCATTATTGATGATCTCTAACAGCACCCACTGTACTCTTACAAGATAGTTTGTCTGTACAATCAATCTTGCTCAAGCAACCACTTTTATTAAGGGACCACCTCCATATGCAACCACAATCAATTTTACCTTTTTTTGAAGGCAAAAGATCATAATTTTGCTAAAAAGTAAAATCATAACATAATCCTATACTGTTGGAATTTATAAGTTTTGTCTCAACAACATAAGATTTAATGGGAATTTTCAGTTAATTTTTGTATGCAATCGAATCAATCCTTCATATCTTTCTCCCTGTAACAGCCTTTTTTCTGACCTTGACGAATAACCTTGACCTTACAACAAACTGATGCCTTTCAATGCCAGGAACCTATATCCTAAACATGAGCCATATATCTAGATTAGATTTGTAAATCTAGATTAGATTTACAGTAATTAATGTAAAAGTTAACCTTTTTGATGAAAATTTGCAGACAGACAGATGGACAATGGTAAAAAATTATGCCCACTGAACTGTAGGGGCATACAAATCATGTTGTTTATAGACAAACTAAAAATGTGAATACCCTGTAGCTTTGATATTTAAGTTACAAAATAACAAAAAGTATTACATAAATGTTGGAGGTCAATATTGCTCTCTAGGTCCAAATTAATTATTAGATTGGTCATTTGATTTTCTAATTGGACAGTGGCTATTCATCAATAGGATACTATCCCCTTTGTCAATTGATGGATCATGCCTGTCAATCAAAGAATAAGTCAGAAGTGGACTTGGAACTTCAAAATTGGCCAACATGAACATAAAGCATTTTTGTTAGTTTGGCAACTTAAATGTAGTAACTACAGCTTATACAACCAACCATTGTAATTTTTTGGTACATATATTTGCAATAAATTTTGCAAAATGATGCTGTTTAATAATCTATGTGGAACTTCCTGTCACAGTTCAGTGGGCGTGGGATTAGTCAGTGATCAATTATTTGTTAATCGAGGGGATAATTACCATCATGTCATATTGAGTTAGCGTTCTATCTGTTCATGTATAAAGATCATTACTGCAAACTAAAAATCTTCCCTGTTTTTCTTTTTAACACCAAATGCTTCCATTCCCTCAAAATCAATTATTTTGAGGCGCCATGATGAATAACATGAAGGAAAAAAGTGTAGGAAAAGGAAACACAACTAATTAACCTTCTTTCCATTTTCAATTAACATAAATTTTAAATTGTCATGTTACCCTTTCACCAATTCTCATACATTGCTTCATTTTTATGACCTTGAACATAAAATATTGAAAACATTGTGGAAATGAAGAAATTACTTGTACATAGCTTTATGTTTTCTTCCCTGAAAGACAAAATAGAGTCAAAATGGCTCTAGATTGATCACCTGAGTCCTTAATTTAGCCCTTTACGTTTTTTCAAAATTTCAGACAAGATCAAATTTAAAGGGCTAGCAGATGGCATTGTAAAGTATGTACAAGTTAAAAAGCAACCATCTTATATGATAGAAAATGTTGTGGGAAAAGGAGAAATTGATTGTTATAAGTAATTTCTTCTTTTCCCATGATGTTTTGTCATGTATAATATCACAAGGAGGTAAAAATCAGTAAATATTGATTCTAATTTCTTTTGTTTCTCCATAGTACATCTCTCTACAATAAGACACATCCATGATACATAACAATCATTCTGACCAAGTTTAGTTTAAATTGGATCAAAATTGATGCCTCCAGGCTGTAAATAGGAAATTAACATTAACCCATTACCACACAAGAAAATTTTAGACTAGTCCAAATTGAAAGGGGTTACAGACTATTTTAAGCCTATTAAATTTTGGAATTTTTTTACCTTTGGGGTAGAAAACATTGTGGATAATGAAGAAATTGCTTGTAACAAGCAATTTCTTCATTTTCCACAATGTTTTCAAAGCTTTTTTTTTCTTGGGGGCGTCTAAAAGCGTCATTGAGTGAGAATGGGTTAAGGTCCCTTTTCCTTATTTTTCTTACTGAACTATCTAATTTTAGATAGCGATTATCCATATGATCTGAGAAGCATTCTATACATGTTTATCGAGAATGAACCAGAATTGTGGCCCCTAGAATGTGAATAGAGAAAATGTTTTCAGGCCCCTTTCCCATGTTTTCAAATGGAAACCTTCAATTTCAAATAGGAGCCATCCTTAAAGATCTAACTATCATTCTGGCCAAGTTTCATTAGCATTTGGCAAAAACTGTGTCTCCTGCATTATCAAGACAGATAAATATCATTCTGGCCCTTTTCCCCGTGTTTTCAAACAGAAAAGTCCAATATTCTTTCTAGGTCATTCCAATGACAAATATCATGACCAAGTTTCAATCAGACTGAACCAAAATTGTTTCACTAATGTTTATCAGAGAAATTTTTATATGGCCAAATTTCAGATGTTACCTTCCTATTTTCAATAGAGTTTATCCTTGTAGCCTAACAATCATTTTGATCTGTTAGTGCATAAAGGTTGGGTCAAAATTGTGGTCTCTAGAGTGTAAATAAAGAAATATGGCCCTTTTTCAACTGTTTTCCAATGTAACAATCCCATTTTTAAAAGGCTTCATCCTTATGACCTAATAATCATTCTGACCAAGTAAAGAAATTGTTGCAATTGGACGACAGACATCCAAAGATCACAAAAGCTCACCATGTGCACTGGTGAGCTAAAAAAGAATTCAAATTTCATTCACATAAAATGTTGTCTGTAACTTCTTTTAATTTGAACAAGTCTAAATTTGTTAGCTACTGATAATGATTGATTGAATGGGGTTTAACGCCACTTTTAACAGTATTTCAGTTATATCGCGGCAGCTGGAGCACCCAACAACGGTATTTCTCAAACCAGTACTACCACTACATCCTTTCCTATACTGATAATGGATAAAGATTTTGATCAGACCAAAATTTTATTGTTTGGTAAAGCATTACAGATAACTTACCTTCCATCTCTGTCTGGCAATAAACTTTTTCAAATGTTCTGTCTTGATGATGGAAGACCGGCGGAGATCTCGTTGCTTCTTTTCCACAGGCTGCAGAATGGAAAGAAAAACATCTCAGCAATCGATATCAGAAATGATTACGAAACATTCATTCCTCGGAATCAATTATCCTTCTTTGCAGGAATCTTGATTTAAGTACATGTATTTAATTGCAAAATTTACCTTGCACGCTGATAAGAGTTAAAATAGCCCCTTATCATGAGAAATGATAAATACATTCTTAAAACAAGAAAAATCTCTAAAATCTAAGACGATAGTGTGATGGTACAATTATAGAATTGAACCTTGCTGAGTTAATCCACAAACCTAATAATATAACAGTACTTATTTCATGGATATTCAAGATCTCTCACTAGATTTTAACTTGCTAATTTTGCCAACAAGAGAAATGTTCAAATGTTAACCTCACTGTTATATAGATTTTATTTTTTTTCTTTCATATTTTGCTACTTTAAGAACGCTAACACAGTAGGACCAAAGCTACTGAAGATGTCATCATGTTGCGATTTAATTAACCCTTGTCATGCTGTATAAATTACCTTTCTGAATTGCTGTCAAATCAAAGGGCTGAAAGCACTAATAGAACTTGTTGTTCAAAAGTCAGTATTATTTTTAGAAATCAACTTCATAAGCAACTCTGGTAGGAAAAAGTACAAGCAGGAGGTATAGACTAAGATCAGCCTGCACATAAGTGCAGTCTGATCTTAGCCTACACCTCCTGCCGAAACCGGAATATACCGGGTCAGCATGACAAGGGTTAACATGCTAATGATGCATTTTAACCCTTGTCATACTGAACCTGGAATTTTCCGGTTTTGGCAGGAGATCTAGACCAAGATCAGACTGCACATGAGTGAGTCTGATCTTTGTCTACACCATCTGCTTGTACTTTTCCTGCCAGATTTGTTTATGAAATTGATTTCTAAAAGAAATACTGATTTTTGAACCACAAGTTTCAGTGCTTTCAGCCCTTTGAATTTACAGCAATTCAGTACGGTAATTTATACAGCATGACAAAGGTTAAGAGATCTGACAAAAAAATCTCTATTCTTAGGAATAAGAGAAGTAGAACAAGCATTCTGAAGTATTGCATAGCAATACCAAGTCCCCTACCAGCTTTATAGATGTCTATCTAGAGATATATTTTTTTGTTTGTAAAGGAGCTTATTCAAAGTCTTACCGTTGTAACTGGTTTTGGGTGGATGGTTTTTTTTTTAAAAAAAACCCCGCATCTCTTTTTTATTGTTTATGCTCAATACCTTCATGCATTTAAGAAAAAAAAGTCGGGAACTATAAATTTACAGTAATTTTCAAAGTCCAGCATGTGTTTCTTCCTAAAAGATATATATTGACACAAACTTCTTCTGTAATGCATTAATGTGGGCTAAAATACCAAAAATCAGCCCAATACCTTCCAGCATTAAGAAAAATGTCAGAAAAACTGAACTTTCCCTATAGTTTTTAAGTGGAGCATCCATATCTTCCTCAAAAATCAAACAGACAGATGGACATAGTGCAAACCTTAATTCCCTTTGGATTTGCAGGAAGGGGACTAATAATCTGTTACTTTTCATGTAAGAATTC
Source organism: Fragum fragum (assembly GCA_946902895.1). Lineage (NCBI taxonomy): Eukaryota > Metazoa > Mollusca > Bivalvia > Cardiida > Cardiidae > Fragum > Fragum fragum. The sequence continues at coordinate 44,570,897 of OX336370.1, forward strand.
TGTAAGAAGACTTTAATTTTGTGATCAAAAAAGTTCACTACAGGCTCCATCACTTGTTAAAATATCTTTTGGTTCACTCATTGAAGATAAATGAATCGTTCAACGAAACAAATTATTTTCCTCTATTTGTATCTTTTCATTGAGTGTCCAGGTCTATTAACCTGTTCCCATACAATGTGGCATTTTTATGATAAGCAGAGAGATAGGTGTATCATATTAATTCATTCATAGATTATTCTCTCCATTGTAGTGGCCCCTCAAGAAAAAGGCTTTGGGAAACATTGTGGAAAATGAAGAAATTGCTTGGTTTTTGGGTAAAAAATATTGCTGATAATGAAGAAATTGCTTCCAACAAGAAATTCAATTTCTTTATCATCCACTATGTTTTTTGCCTCAAAAGACAAATATTTTTTGAATTTTATCAACTTTAAATTGTCAGTACCACATGAGAACATTTTAGACTGGTCCAAATTGAAAGAAGTCGCAGACAAAAAGATTCTGTCTGTTGGGGTAGGAAACATAGTGGATAATGAAGAAATTCCGTAATTTTGGGTAAAAATATAACTGATAATGAAAAAATTGCTTCCAGCAAGAATTGTCTTCATTTTCCATGTTTTAATAAAACTTTTTTCTTTCGACCTGTCTAAATTCAAAGATTTGTAGAAGACAAATTTAAGTTGATTAATTTCTAAAAATCTTTGTCTTTTGAAGTAGAAAAACATTTTAGATAATGCGGAAATTGAAACAAGCAATTCCTTTTTTTTTTCACTATATTTTCAACAATTTTTTTTCTTCTTGAGTTGGGGGTAAAACAAGGGGAAATTAAAACTTATGAAATTCTAATGTACAGATATGAACATCGTCCAATTACCAAAAACTAAGTTTTGTCTTAACCCAATACCTCACAAGCTAGTTTTAGACTGGTCCAAATATAAAAAAAAAGACCTGCAGACAACAATTTCAATAGGATAGAATTAAGAAAAAATTTGCCTTTTATGGTAGAAAACAATGTAGACATTGAAGAAATTGCCTGTTATTTTGTGTAAAATTTTTCATTGTTTTCTACCCAGAAAATTTTAAAAAATCTAAAATTTCACACACTTTAAATTGTTGTCTACAATTCTTTTCAATTTGGACCAGTCTAAAATTTTGCTGTCTGCTAATGGGTTAATTAAAATAAAAAGCAAAAAATGAAATGATGATAACAAGCAGTCCAAGCAACATGAAACATGCTGAACTGTTTCTACACCTTCTAATATGCAACTTGGGAAAGCGCTGAGTCTTATTTATTGGGCCACAGCCCCAGCCCAGTTGGTAGCACGTCAAGACTCTCAATCACTAGAACTGTCGCCTGTAAGGGCTGACGAATACCCCCACTGCGGCCTCTTTTTAAACGAAGCCAAATTGTAACCATTGAAATGTTGGCCATGCATGATTTATCAAGTGGACAAATTTTTTTTACAAATCTTAAATCAATGAGAGGCAATGACTGTGTAAAAATAGGGATTTTGTTCAACATTGAAGATGGAAATTATGGGTTTCATGCAACGCCTAACATGGCGTTTATGTTCTGTAATAAACATGTGAACCACTTTAATTTTTTTAATCTGTCAATCTGTTCAGGAGTTATGATTTATTCTCTATATATTGCATATAAGAAATAAATCAAAGGGGCATAACTCCTGAACCAGTTGATTAATCTAAATGAAAATTGCAGGTGCACAAGTTCCCATTGCAAGGAAGATTTTGGTAAAGTTTCAGCAAAATTGGTCTAGAAATGTGGGAATAGATGAGGACACAAAATTTTGTCCACGGACAGACGGACAGATGGATGGACAGAGACAGACGGACAACCTGATTCCAGTATACCCCCCATAACTTCGTGTGTGTGTGTGTGTGGGTATAATGAGATTCAGGTATCAACTCTGGTTGTGTCAAATATCCTTTCCAATATTTGTCCCCCACCAATTGGTAGATAATTGTAAGCCTAAGTGGTATGAGCTGCTTGGAAAGGATGAAGCTGTAGTATTGGTGTGAGAAATACCAGGAATCCATGGTTAGTTGTTCCAGTTGCCGCAATATGACAGAAATACTATAAAAGGTAGCATTTAACACCATTCAAACAATCTTATTTCCTTGTAAAAAATATGAATATTGTTACCAATGAAGATTTGAACTAGAGGCACCTGAGCACCTGATTTGCTCCACCGGCCTGAATTTACTTATCATTCCTGAGAAATTGGTTGAAAACCATCCTGCAGTTTGCAAGAATAAGATTTTCAAATTTTAACTATATACAATATATGGCCACAAGACCCCTATAAAAGCCATAATTTTCATCTGAGCTATATTTTATGCAGAAATCTGACACACAGTCTCAAAAGGTTCATTTTGTTGAAAACTTATAATCGTTTTTAATCTGAGATGATTGCAGTTTTTCAGTTTACCAAATATGGAAATTAGGCCAATCCGTTAAAGCAATGTTTACAGCCAATCAATTCTTTTTTCAGCAATCTAATAAGGGGTCATTCAAGTGAAATTTGGTTGAAATCCATCCAATGGTTATTGAGAAGAAGATTTACAAAGCTTTCACCATATATGGAAATAAGCCCCGCCCATTAAAGCCATATTTTCCATCCAATCTTAATTCTTTGAAGAAATCTGATAAATGGTAACCCAAGGATCATTCCTGTATAATTTGTTTGAAATCCATCAATTGGTATCTTAGAAGAAGATTTTTAAAAATTTTACCAAATATGGAAATTAGCCTCACCCATTAAAGCCATGTTTTTCATTCAATCTTAATTCTTTGAGGGAACCTGATAAAGGGTCACCCAAGGATCATTTCTGTGAAATTTGGTTGAAATCCATCAATTGGTTTCTGACAAGAAGATTTTTAAACATTTCACCATGTATGGAAATTAGCCAAGCCCATTGAAGCCATGCTTTTCATCCAATCAAAATTCTGTGAAGGAATCTGATAAAGGGTCATTTAAGGATCATTCCTATAAAATTTGGTGAAATCCATCAATAGGTGTCTGATTTTCAAAGGTTTCCCCAAATATGGAAACTAGCCAAACCCATTTAAGACATGTTTTTCATCTGATCAAAATTCTATGAAGGAATCTGATGAAGGGTCACCCAAGGATCATTTCTATAAAATTTTGTTGAATTCTGTTCAGTTCTTTCTGAGGACAAGATTTTTTAAGTAAAAGTTTATGGGCGGATGGATGGACTGACTGACCGATGCACAGACGGCGCACAACAAACACAATGCCATGACAAAAGCTCGCTGGCTTTCAGCCAGTAGAGCTAAAAAAATAGCAAAACATTAAATTCTTTGTTAATCTTTCAAACAAAAATACATGGATAGATGGGCAACTGTGATACAACATGCACCAATTTTAAGAAAGTGGAAGTATAAAATATCTGTATTCAAATAAAAGAACTGATAAGATGTAAATTTTGATGTAGCTTTACAAAATATAAGTCAAATATGATGTTCAATACCAGTGATATGGAAATACAGATTTTCTTCACTTTTCCCTGGAAAAGTAAAAGATTATTTTCTTTTTGTTCAGAATTAAAGTGAATTTGTCCACAAAGAAGTGAATAGATAAACATGTATTTTGAGAAAACATTGTTGTTAATGAAGTAAATACCAGAACCCAGCATTCTTATCATTAACAAAAACATTTTCTATCCCTCAAAATAAATATTAGGATAATAAAACTTTGAGATCTTTCAGATCAATTTTGTACCGTTTGAAGATTAACCCCAGACCTTGAAAAATGTACTTGTCACCAAATAGAAAAGCCCATGCTGGACAAGTCAGGCATGGGAATTCCACATCCCTGAATAGACTAAAATATAATTCTTGATAAAGAACTTAAAGAATGTGTAAAAATTTATGAAAAAAAAGTATTGAAAGAAAAATGTGATGCATTCATCAACTTTGTTGCAGAACAATAAAATAGTTTTCTGTGTTAGTAACATTGAAATACCCATTCCAACTTCTTCTATATCAAGTAAAAACACGTTCATACAAAGTAAATTCCCCTTGAAGAATTTAAATTTCAATTAGTTTAATTTTTTCAGGCACCCCTGAAAATAGTCAAAAGCTGTCAAAACATAACTTAAGGTAAGATAATTTGTAATTCTACATTTTATTGCATTTTATCTCATTAGAGCAAATAACTGTGTAAAAAATTGTGGTCATAAAGAAAGAGTTTTGATACCTTGAAAAAATATTAAGGAAAATTTTGTGAGAACAGAAGAATTTCTTTGTAACAAGCTATTTCTCTTATTATTACATTTTCTTCCTTATTTGGCATGTGGTTTAAAAATGTAGCCCTCTTTGAAATTTCTTCTACAATTTCTTCAATTTGGAATAGCCTCAAAAAATGTTTGTGTAGTAATGGATTAAGCAATTCTCTGGTAGCAAATACAAATATTTGTAATATTCAATGATTAACAAGAGGACCATGATGGTCCTAAATCGCTCACCTGAGGTATCTGCAAATTACAGTACTTTTTAGTATAAAAAAAACACAAGTTGAGCAAAATAAATAAAACAAATATAAGATTTTGGGCTTTGTACAAAACAATCCAGTAATGCTTTTACAATAAAAATGAATTCCTTTGGCTTTATAGTTTAATCCATTACCAAACTATCCAAGAATTTGTCATCCTGAGGGAAAATAGGTTTGAAAAAACATAGTGTTTTCTACCTGAAATTCTTTGTATTTAGATTTCAATCTCTTATTACTGTCTGATACTTCAATGGGTGTAATTTTAGCAACCTTGGTAGAGAACAATGTGAATGTACTTTAAATCAAAATATGAATGCATTACAACTTATACATGAGGAGAGGAAGATATTTGAACATGCTCTTATTGAGCGTTTTACATATCTTTGGATGCCTTGGGAAGGGTCATGTTTGTCCAAAGGATATAATCATGGTAGATAACAATAATGTTATCCTTTGTTTTTAATGTAAATGCTCTGGAACCTATATCTAAGAAGAAGAATTCTTTCAATGCAATTTACTTTTCAATGCGATTTACACAATTTTTGACCCCAGGAGCAGAGACATTTTTTATCCTAAGAGCATATTTTGCTGTTACATAGTACAAAATTATTTACTCACACTACATACCAGTTATGTATGCCCATCACCTTATATTTCAGAAGGAGAAGAGTTTTGATGTTGCTCTAATTGGGCGTTTCCAAAATTTCTGGAGCAGTGCCATGTCTTATCCAAAGGTTAAGATTTTAGCTAACATGGTAGAGAATCATCTGGATATGCTATATACAAAATATGAGTGCCTTAGACTTTGTAGATTAGGAGGAAAAGACTATTGAACATGGTCTAATTGAGCATTTTTACAAACTTTGGACACCCAGGGAAGGGGTGTTTATTAACCTACAGGCATAATTTAATCAAAACTAATAGATAACAGCCAGGCTATGCTACACTCAAAATATAAATGCCCTCCTCCTTAAAATGAAGAATTTTTTTTTTTTTTTTTTAGCATACTCAAATTTTGCGTTTTTCCAATTTTGGACCCCTAGTGCAGGGCACTTTTTGACCCTAGGAAGACAACTTTAAGTGATATAGTACAAAACCATCTAGTTATGCTACATACCAAATATGAATATCCTAGACCTTATAGTTTGAGAGAAGCAGTCTTTTGAAATTGCTCTAATTAAGCATTTTTCCAAACTTCGGACCTCAGGGGTGGGGCCATTTTTGACCCTAGAGATAAAATATTTAAAAACTTGGTAGAGAACCATATGATAAAGCTCTATATAGAAAATAACTGCCTTTGGCCTAGTAGTCTGTGAAAAAAGGACAACAAAGACTTTCTAAAATTTCCAATATTCATATGCCACAGTTACAAGAGTTTTGCACGGAATGAAATTCTTTTAACAACTTTAAAAGAACTTCACTCAATGAACATCCCTGCAAAGTTTCAGCTTGATTGGCCTACTGGTTTAGGAGGAGAAGATTTTTAAAGATTTACTCAAGATTCCCATTTTCACATGCCGCGGCAACCAGAGTTTTTGACGGAATTAAATTCTTTTAACAACTTTTGTAGAACTTCACCCAAGGAACATCCCTGCTAAGTTTCAGCTTGATTGGCCTACTGGTTTAGGAGGAGAAGATTTTTAAAGATTTTTACAGATTTACTTAAGATTCCCATTTTCACATGCCGCGGCAACCAAAGTTTTTGATGGAATTTAATTCTTTAAACAACTTTTGTAAAACTTCACCAAAGGAACATCCCTGCAAAGTTTCAGCTTGATTGGCCTACTGGTTTAGGAGGAGAAGATTTTTAAAGATTTTTACAGATTTACTTAAGATTCCCATTTTCACATGCCCCCGCAACCAGAGTTTTTGACGGAATTAAATTCTTTTAACAACTTTTGTAGAACTTCACCTAAGGAACATCCCTGCAAAGTTTCAGCTTGATTGGCCTACTGGTTTAGGAGGAGAAGATTTTTAAAGAAATTGTGGACGGACGGACAGACGGACAGACGGACAGACGGACGGACGGACAGACGGACAGACGGACGGACGGACGACGGACAACGACCGATCACAATAGCTCACCTCGCACTTTGTGCTCAGGTGAGCTAAAAAGCAGGAATGGGTAGAAGAAATGCCGATACAAATACATAAATCATTCCTGACTATAACATAAGCTAGGGTCTAGATCGTCAGTGATTTTAGTGAGGTAATGTTCTCTGTTAACTTGGGTACATAGCTCCTTCTTACCATTAATATTAGTCAAATTTCATGAATTATCTGGAATAACACATTATAATGTGTTAAATGATCTATTATATACAGTAAACTGGACATTTAGACTGGTATCTTTTTTTTTTCATGATTATTTATATCAATAAGTTTTTTGGATTTTTGTAATTTGATTATTCATAAAATTCAAAATCTAAACAAGACAGATTTAACCCACTACCAAACATCAAAATATGGAACAAAACATTGTGAATAAAGGGGAAATGGCTTGAAACAAGCAAATTCTTCTTTTTTCACAATGTCTTCCTCATATAATTACTTTAACCCATTACTAGACAGCAAAATTTTAGACTGGCCCAAATTGAAAGAAGTTACTGACAACAATTTGAAGTTAATGATTTTTTTATTTTTTCAACTTTCTGGGTAGAAAACAATTTGGAAAATGAAGAAATTGCTTCATTTTTCAAAGCCCTTTTCCTTAGGGGCATCTAAAGGCATAACTGAGTGGGAATGGGTTAAGGCATAAAAAAGTAAGAATTGTGTGGTAATGGGTTAAGTTACATAACTAACTAGGATTTGAATTAGGAAATCTTTTTTCGTTTTTTTTTCCTTTTGTTAGAATATTTTTCTAGTTTATATTAAACAAAACACATAGGATGGATTAGACTTGGACATGGTATTACAATCAAAATATACAACTTTTTTAATTATAATTATAATGGCAAAAACTCATTCAAAGTATTCTTTACACATGTACAAACAATAATTATGGCCCAATACCAGACCAAGAAATTTAGACTGGCCCAAATCGAAAGAAGTTGCTGACGACAACTCGTAGTTGATGAAAATTTTTGACATCTTTGTCTATCTGGGTTTTAAACATTGTGCATAATGAAGGGATTGCTTGCAACAAACTATTTCTTCCTTTCCAAAGGTTTTCATTTTTGGAGGCACCAAAAAGCCTTATTTTGTAGGCATGTTATATAGGAACTCCAACATTTTGAAGCCCTATAGAAATATGAAAACTTTGTGAAAAAAGGAAAAAATGCTTTTAACAAGCTATTTCTCCTTTTCTCACAATGTTTCCTACTTTATTTGATATCAAATTTTATTTTCCACTTAGCATAGTCATCAGCTTTTTCAAATTTGAAAAGTAAAAAATTGTGTTATCTGGTAATGGGGTAACCATTTATAGAAACATGGTGCTCTTCGATAGCTATTTGGAGAAATGCATAAGTCAAATCTCTTTTCTAACCTAATTACAGACTGTTTAGGCGTATGATTTGACGGGATAATGCAAACCTATCATATGTGCCCCTTGGACACTTACAATGATTTTGTGCAAAACCCTCAAATTGTGAGATTCATTCTTTTCTACAATAACACCATTAAAAGATGACATAATGTTGGTCCAATGAAAGGATTAAATATGAAGCCAAAGTACGAAAACAGTGAAAAAGAAAATTTTCTAATATTCAAAAACAATGTATCACTTGAAAGTGATATATTCATTTGGAATATGTCAGAAAAATTTGATGAGAATATATCAATTCATTGATTTTATTGATTCTATTGATTTTATATATCACTCAACAATTTAGATCAAATGAAGTTTAGTCTTTGCTTAAAAGTCTCATTCTAAAGACTAAAATTACCATTCAACAATAATTCAAATGTTTCACGTTTTAGAAACTGTTAATTGTCTATCTTCACTATTTTGAACTTGTGTTATTAAAATATTGTATTGTCATCCAAAAAGTAAAATTGGGTCAACTTGAGGAATTTTCCAACCCATTCATTTCAAGATTTCTGTAAATTTGTTGAAAAAATCAGGTCACATTATACAAAGGATATAAAAACTTAACCCTTGTCATGCTGAACCAGGAATATTAAAATTTGAGCAGGAGGTTTAGACAAAGATCAGACTGCATATAAGTGAAGTCTGATCATGGTCTAAACCCTTGCTTATACTTTTCCAGCCAGAGATGTTACTAAATTGATTTTCAAAAGAAATGCTGATTATTGAACAACAAGTACTTTCAGTGCTCTCAGCCCTTTGATTTTAATGCGATTCTGTAACATTACAAGGGTTAAAAGGATAAAATACTGAATTTCTTAAATGAGTCATCTAAGAACAGATAAAAACTCTGCAAAGCCTCATTTTTATTAGATTGTAGATGACTTTGTTTAACCCATTTCCACACAATGACGCTTTTAAACGCCCCCTCAATATTGAACTTCGAAAAACATTTTGGAAAATAAAGAAATTGCTGTTACAAGCAATTTCTTCATTTTCCACAATGTTTTCTTTCCAAAAAGAAGAACAAATTTAAAATTCCATCAACTTGAAATTGTTGTCTGCAGCTTCTTTAAATTTTGAAGGGTCTAAAATTTTGTTATGTGGGAATGGGTTAATAAATTCAGTATTTCATACCACTTATCCTGTATTAATCAAATGAATTAGAATTTTCAAGAACTCCATTCTAACCTTAATCCATGGATGATTCAAACAGTCTTTGATTGTGGCCCGCTTTCTGTGAAGAGAGAAAGAAAGATAAAACAGCCATGATCAACATAGCACAAAATGCAATGTAAATGTAGTTCATATAGATTTTATTTCTTTTTGTTCAGTTCATAATTTGATTCTTTGCCAAACAACGAAATAGCATGGTCACCACCTTAACCCATTACTACACAACAAACTAGAGGCACATGAACGCCTGTATTGCTCCACAGGCCTGATTGTACTGACTGAGCAAAAGGATGTTTTCAGAAATTAAATATAAACTGAATCATCCTTGCCATCTCTGGCAAATGAATCTAGTCACTGAAATCTTTGAAATTGTTATAGAGAAGCATTTCAAACTTTTCGCTGTTTTACAAATGTCAAGACAAGTTATGTAAAATTCATTTACAGATGGAAAGGTATTAACAAAATTTTTATTGTAGACCATATATAAACATAAGGTACAACAATAAAAGCCAGGTTTTTCAATGAATCAAAACTATATAAAGGAATATGACAAAGAGTCATCTTAGGATCAAACCTTCAAAATTTGGTTGAAATCCATCTACAGGAAGATTTTTCCAAGTTTTCAGAGTATATTTCATATATGGAAATTAGTACGCCCCCCCCCCCTCCAAAAAAGTCATGTTTTTCATTAATTCATTGAAGAAATCTAATAGAGTCTCCAAAGGATAATTCCTCTGAAATTCGGTTGAAATCAATATGCTGGTTTCCGAGAAAAATATTCATAAAATTTAACCATATACCATAAATGGAAATAAGTCCCTCCTAATTAAGACATGTTTTTCATCCGATCAAAATTATTCTAAATAGTCTGATAAAAAAAGTTACCAAAGGATTATTCCTGTAGAATTTGATTGAAATCAATTGACTAGTTTCTCTGGAAAAGATTTTTAAAGCTTTCACCATATATGGAAATTAGCCTTGCCCATTAAAGCTATGTTTTTCATCAAATCAAAATTGTTTCAAATAATCTGATAAAAACTCACCAAAGGATCATTCAAGTAAAATTTGGTTGAAATCCACCAACTGGTTTCTGAGAAAATTTTTAAGGCTTGTACGATATTTTGATATACGCCCTGCCTATTAAAGCCATGTTTTTCATCCAATCAAAATCCTGGAAGGAATCTGATAAAGGGTGACCCAGAGATCTTTTCTGTAAATTTGGTTGAATTCTGTTTGGTACTTTCTGAGGAGATTTTCAAAACCTTCACCATATATGGAGTAAGCCTCCCCATTAAAGCCATTTTTTCATCCAATCAAAATTCTTTGTAGGAATCTGATAATAGGTTACCCATGGATCATTTCTGTGAAATTTGGTTGAATTCTGTGCAGTACTTTCTGAGGAGCAGATTTTCAAAGCTTCCATCATATGTGGAATAAGCCCAGCCCATTAAAGCCATGTTTTTCATCTGTTCACAGTTCTTTGAAAGAATGTGATAAAGGGTCACCCAAGGATCAATTCTGTAAAATTTGGATAAAATCAATCATTTCTGATAAGATTTTCAAAGCTTTTACCATTTTTATGTTAAGTCTACAACTTGCAGACACCTTCTCAATGCGGGGCATAAAAAGTCACCAACAAACCTTTTATCTTTTACCAACAAAGATCTAATGAAACCTTTAGCCATTTCACTTGTACCATTGAAATATTCTTCATCAAATTCATAATTTACAGCAGTTATATTGTGGTAGGTTTCTTGTTGATTATCACCGAGGAATGGAGATGCCCCAGACAGTCTGAAAATATAGAGAGGAAAATTGTATTTAACAATAAAACATATATTTCAAATAAGTCAAAATATAGCTTTTGTTGTTAATCAAATGAAGGATTCATTGATCTTCCACATCAAAATAAAAAGATTATTTCATTTCTAATTGAGTAAAAAAAAAGGAGGCAAAATCTTAACTTTTCTCTAAAAATGCAATCCCAACATGAAACACAAGGAAATTTTAACATGATATGACCATGGAGGTATTGGTATTTCAGCAAATCCTTGCATCTGCTTTACCATAAGATACAAGCAAGAAGACCATGAAGGTCCTTAATCACTCACCTGATTCATCTGCTAGTTTAAGTACTTTTTGGTATAAAGAAGATGCAGCTGGTGCCAAATAAATTTCACATCAAAGCTTGAAACTGTTTTTGACCCCATATGCAAAATTTTAAGAAAGTTGGTACAAAACTATCAGGTAATTGTACATAACAAATATAAATACTCTAGGACTAATAGTTTAGGAGTAGACTTTTGAACTTGATCTTTGTGGATTGATGGATGGACGGACAGACAATGACTGATCATAATAGCTCACCTTGCTTTTTGTGCTCAAATGAACTAAAACACAAAATTTGATTTGATGATAGCATTGCAAGTACTTTCAGTAAATTTTATTGGTTGATTGAATGATTGATTGAACGGGGTTTAACACCACTTTTAACAGTATTTCATTCATACTGCAGGGGCTGGAGCAGCTAACAATGTATTCCTGGTATTTCTCACACCGACACTACCATTACATCCATCCTAGCCACCAGCTGCTATCCCACATAGATTACAATTATCCACCCATTGGTGAGAGACAAATATCGGAAAAGATATGGTTATTGGTTGAAGAGCACTGGTTGTTTACATGAACATACAAATGATGCCATCAACAAGACATTTAAGTGACATATCCCTGTCCAAGCCCATTGACCTAGACGGGAATTTTAAATTGGATATAAAACAGCACTATTTTGAAATAACCACTAAACAAACAAAACTGATTAAGGCATATGATGGAGTTCAGAGGTGCCTTTCTGTCTGAATGATTTTGATAGGAAAATCCATTTTTGATTGACATTGGCTATACATTAATTTGTCTAGGCCATATGAGTGTGTATGAATATGCAGTTATTTAGCGGTGATGGTAGACATCGTCATAATGTCATTAGTGGCCAAGAAACCAATTTAGCACAGCAGAAGTGACATAGTATTCCACTTAACCCATTCCCATACAGTAATGCTTTTGGGCGCCCCGCAAGAGAAACAAATGGGAGAAAATTGTGTAAAATCAAGAAATTGCTTTTTATCTAGAAAGTTGATAAAATCTAAAATTTCATAAACTTTAAATTGTCGTCTGCAATTTCTTTCATTTTGGACCAGAATAAAATTTTGCCGTCTGGTAATGGATTAAAGGCTTTTCATTTGAAATTTTGAACATCAAATGAATAATTATCTGACAATCAGCAAATATCTCAAGAAGCCTGGTTTCTCCAGATGATCAGCAAATAATCTCAACCCATTACCACACAATCCACTATTTTACATCGTATCCCTTTTATGTTTTGCAAAATTTTAGACCTGTCCAAATTCAAATGTTTTGAAGATGAAAATTAAATTTGGATTTAATTTGAAAAATAACCATTCAGATATTGGTAAACAATGTGTTAATAAGACTTTATATTTATTTGAACCTCAAACTTGCACCATTAACCCATTACCACACAGCAAAATTTTAGACTGATCCAAAAGAAAGAAGTTGCAGACGTAATTTAAATTGACGAAATTTTGGATTTGTTCAACAATTTGAGTAGAAGACATAGTGGAAAATGAAGAAATTGCTTGTAGCAAGCAATTTCTCAATTTTCACAATGTTTCTTTAATGATTTTTTTAGAGGGGCATTAAAAAGCATCTTTGTGTGGGAATGGATGAATAGCTTTCGACAAATTCATGATATCATGAACTTTTGTAAGATTATATTATGCAGCAAGTTCAAGATCAGCAAAACAGAGACAAACTCCAGTAACCCATTCCAACACGATCCTGCATTTTTACGCCACTCAAGAAAAAAGGTTTTAAAAGCATTGTTGACAATGAAGAAATTGTTTTTCAATAATACACCCTAATAGGGTGGAAAGTATTTTGGGTAGGGGAGAAATTGCTTGTAGTAATTGTTGAGTGGCGTTACAATGCAGATTTGTGTGGTAACTGTTTTACATCCATGACTTCTGGCAGTATTTCTCAAAGAAAAAACTTTGAAAAACATAGTGGACAATTAAGAAATTGCTTTTTATAATTGTTTTTCAATTAATTGCATTGAGTGTAATCCATTGCCAGATGACAAAATTTAACTGATCAAACTGATCAAAATTGGAAGAAGTTGCCAACAACAATCCAAAGTTGGTGCTAAAAGAAACAAACACACCTTATAGGGTAAAACATATTTTGGGTTAAGGAGAAACTACTTGTTATAAGTGAATTCTCCTTTTCCCAAAATTTTTTTCCAAAAAAAAATTGCTGAGGGGTGTTACAATGTGGGTTTGTGTGGTAACACTTTGACAGCCATAATGTCTGTCAGTATTACATTTTGCCTGGTCAGCACAAAACAGTTGTAACTGCCTATATGCTTATAGGCAGTTACAACTGTTTTGTGCTGACACAGAGAAAATTTTGAAGATTTGATACTCACAGTATATATGTTATAACTCCTATACTCCACATGTCTGTTGCTAATGTTAACTGTTCATAACTTACAACTTCTGGGGCTGAAAAGAGATTTTATTTGCACATACTTTGAATTACATAGACTTTAGGTTATGATTTCATAGATTTAGGAGTGACCTCACTGGAAATTACTTCCTGAGGTCGTTGTATGGTAAAACTAGATCTTAAAGAAAATGTAGTTCTTGAAAAGCAGAGATGATTTGAGTCTTAAACAGTGGTATATGCAATATTTTGTTTGATTTTGTAGTAATTCTGCATCTGTTCTGCTGCTTAAAAGTGCATTTTACCCTATCTTTGCAGGTCTATGTGTTATAGATGGTTTACAAAAATTGGAGATGTAAATTGGCGACATGTGATTTTCATGGTTGGAAAAAAGACGGTGCCTGTTGTTAGAGTCCATTATTTCAAAAATTCATCATATAACATTTCTATGCTTAATGAGAAGTTCTATGAATGACTTAACAGCACCAAAAAGGCTATATTTCAACAAATGTTCTGACAAGTGCTATATCTTGGACAGTGATTTTACATAGAGTAAAGAAGGCCAAAATCCGGTGGGGTCTGACCATAGTACCTGGCTAAAGAGTCAAAAGACTGGATGTACAATTTGACCTCGGACATTTAATTACCCCTTTCCTGTTTTTCAAAACTTTAGACCTATCAAAATGGAAAAAGTTTGCAGATGAAAGTTTAATTTGAATTAAACATCCCCTCATGACGAAAATTTAGACTGGTCCAAATTCAAAGACGTTGTAGAATTTGAATTTTATGAAATTTCAGATTTTTTCATCTTTCTGGTTAGAAAACAATGTGGATAATGAAGAAATTGCTTGAAACAAGCAATTTCTTAATTTTCCACAATTGTTTTCTAAAGCTTTCACATTGAGGGGTGTTTAAAAGCGGCACGGTGTGGGAATGGGTTAATTAGAAAAATAACCACTCAGTAGGGTGGAAAATATTGTAGAAAAAGAAGAAATTGCTTTTAACATTAATAATTCAGGGGATGTAAAAAAACCAGGGATTGAACAGGAAAGGGTTAAACGTTTTCATTAGAATGTTAAGCTTGTTTTCAATAGATATGCATTTTGTTTCATATATGACATTTACTAACCCCATTCAAACTACCTTGCCGGAGGTCAGTGGGTGTAGTTAGCAATCCGTCAACTGTCCAACCTTTGATGATCTTTATTCATGAGAGTAATTGAGGTTTATTCTTGGTGAGTGGCTTGTACACTATCTCAGAAAAAGCATCATACATCAATGAGTGCCCACATGACATCATTAGAAGTAATAAATTACACTTGTCATGCTGAGCCCGAAATATATTTGTATTCTTATTTTGGCAGGAGGTATAGCCAAAGATCAGCCTGCACATAAGTGCAGTCTGATCTTAGTCTACACCACCTGCTTGTCTCTTTGAATCAGAGCTATGTATAAAATTTGTTTTTTCTAAATAACTATTGATCTGTATTTCGGTGTTTTCAGTCCTTTGATTTTCATACAATTTTAAAGGTTTTTGTTCAGCATGACAAGGGTTGAGTTCTCGTGAAGGTGAATGACAATCTATTCTTGGCTCCTGAGTCTCTTGAACCAAGGGCACATTAATGAATTTGTTAAAAATATGAAATATAGAGATTAACAATGGACTTATTGTCTAAGTTTGGTGTTGTTACGTTTAAATTGAGAATACAGTATTTACCAACAAATTCTGCAGTGCCCATCATAGCTCTGTTGTCTTCATTAGGTAATATCTTTCTGGATAGCCCAAAGTCTATCAACTTGACATGAGTACTGTTCTTGTCTTGCAACAAAATGTTTTCTGGCTGCAATTACAAGCAAGAGCAATTCGTTACACACATACACAAATTTTGCAAGACACTCTTAATTACAAATGGAAACATCTGTGCCAAGTTATTTTGAAATCCATGGAAATGTAGGAAGATATTTTGTCACTTGATCTACCTGACCTTCAGCTATGGCATTGACCTAAACAAGCTTTCTGTATGACACTAGTAATTGTCAAGGGGTGCAACTGTGCCAAGTTATTTTGAAAAGTAGAAATAATTTTTCAAAGTAAATTTTGTCACTTGATTTTCAAATATGACCCTGGCCTTTGGCATATCAAAACAAATCTTTTGCATGATAGAAAAACTTAGCAAAGTAATTTTGACTACTTTCAATAATTGTAGAAGATATGCTCCAGACAGGGTGAGTCTGTCACTGGTCACACTTTCAGCTGTGACCTTCACCTTCAGCATATCAAAACAAACTTTCAACATGACACAAGTTTCAAGTTATTTCAAAATCCATTGATAATATGAGAAATAATCCTCTGCACAAAACGAAAAAAATGTCATAATTTGAATAAATTGTAGAAATCAATTAGTTTGTGGCAAATCAGTGAAATTTGTTAGAAAACGGGTAGAAAAGGTTACACAGCAGGAGTACCACATTTTTGTGTCACCACTTGCCTTTAATTGCTAGATAATAAAACAAGAATTAGGACAAAGGATAAAAAAGACAACCTTTATGTAAAAGCTGCATCAACACACAGAGAACTTGCTCAAATAAAGATGTACAATTGTATGAATATCATGAAAATCAAACCATAGGGCAAAGATGTAAGTAAGGTCGATTTTCAACCTTGACCTTCTTTGATCTTTAGAGTAAAATACTGAATCAAGCACAGAACTCATGCTCTTCTCAATATGACAAGCAACCTTTAGAGTAAGAGCTTTTATCAAGTTCTGCACACTTTTCTTATAAAGACATACAAGTATGTGGATATTTTGAGAATAAGACCAAATGTTTAACCCATTCCAACTCCTAAAGCTTTTAAACGCCACCAAGACAAAAAGCTCTGGAAAACATTGTTGAAAATGAAGAAATTGCTCATTACAAGCAATTTCTTAATTATCAGTAATGTTTTCTACCTCAAATTAAAAAATTCAAAATTCCATCAACTTGAAATGATTGTCTGCAACTCCTTTCAACTTGGATAAGTCCAAAATTTTGCCGTCTGGTAATGGGTTAAGAGAATGCTGATGTCACAAATGTAAGAGTGAATGACAATAGCAATGCTTATGCCGACAATGACAACAATAGAGCCAATATATTGTGTTTTCAGACATCAAATATTATTCCCACTCCATTAGAATTATGTTTCAGTGAGAAGGCTTTTATCGTTTCCTTATAGAGTTTTCATGTAGAAAATGTCTCTGATTTACTTTTAGCTTCATGTGTAGCTGATAAGCCAAATTTACAGGCAAATTACTTATCATATTTCCATCTGTGAAAGACAAATGACACATGTGACAAGGACATATTTTTTCTGAACTTGTGATCATGCTCAGGACTCTAGAATAGATACATCCTGTATTACATGTACCTATTAATCCATTCCCACTCGACAAAATCTTAGACCAGTCGAAATTCAAAGAAGTTGCAGACGACAATTTTAAGTTGATGAAATTTTTAAAATCTTTGTCTTTTAGCTTAGAAAACATTGTGGATAATGAAGAAATTGCTTTTAACAAGCAATTTCTTCATTGTCCACAATGTTTTCCAAAGCTTTTATATTGAGGGGTGTTTAAAAGCGTCATTGGGTGGGAATGGGTTAAACAAACCAGGCTAGGTGAGAGGTTATCTTTAAAACAGATTACCTATATGAAAATTGCCATTTTGTAAACCAAAACTGGCATAACACACTATTGTGCCAACACGGACGACCATCATGAGTATTTTCAGTGCTTTGATTTACATCTAACATTATTCCATCATGTTTTCAAGACTGTTGTTTGAGTTAAGGAAAAAGAGAAAAATGTGTCTTTGAGATATGGACCTAAAAACTTATTCACAGTGTATGAATTTGCAAAGTCAATTCATACATTTACAGCGTAAATCAAATATTTAACTACTGTAGTTTTGAGTAAAATTTAATGGATCTTTGTGTGCAAGCATACAAAATAGTTGGGCGATCAAAAAAGTGAATTTTGATAGGCAAAATGAGGATTGAATTATTAGGTAATGGTTCAATTTCAGGCCTTGAATGTATAATAAAAACGTACTTTTAAATCAAGGTGAGCAATATTTTTGGAATGTAGATGTTGAACACCGTCAAGGATTTGTTTGATGAATGCTGATGCCTCCTCCTCTGACAGTTTGTCCTTTTCTGACAAATATTCGAAAAGTTCTCCACCACTTACTCTACAAAATAGGAAATAAAGAAACATTCTTTAACCCTTGTCATGCTGAATAAAATCCTCTGCAAAATAGCATTAAAATCAAATGGATGAATACACTGGAAACACTAATTGTGGTTTAATTCTTATTTTGAAATTTCATCTGATAAACAATATCACCTTTCAAATAAGGAATATTTGGTGTATAGCATGACAGGGGTTAATCAACCCTCATCCTGCAGATCCTAGGATATTTCTGCCAAAACCAGAAGATGTGAGGGCTATTTGAATTCCAGATTTAAGTATTCAAAACATATAGCCCCAAACCCTGAGTTCTGGGCACTTATTGCTATCCTGTTGTAGAGTTAATTCCAATGAGCTTACAACTGTTGTCTGCAACTTCTTTCAATTTGGACCGTCTAACATTTTGTTGTCTGATAATGGGTTAATGTAAGTATTGAGCTTATATTCTTGCATACAGTTTGCAGATTAATGATGCAAATTTAGTCAATGGCCATTCTACATGTAGCACATGTGACAATAAATATACATTTACTCCGTACATCTTGACTAAACAGCATACCGTGGGGTAACTATGCATAAACAGCCATATTTCATCCCGAAATAGTTTTGCTCAAATCAGATAGTTCACCTTGAAACAATCTTTTTTTCATCCCCCAGAAATTTCAAGGCAAAAATATCTCTTATCATTGCCATTCATCAAATTCCATTTAAAAAATACATCTGAACTGGAATAATTTAGTACATCTCTTCTCCTATCTTCAAGATAAAAGTGAAATGTAAATCATTTACTACAGATTACAGATAAGCCATAGACATTCAAATTAATTCTTTACATAAACAGTAAGATTTTAGATCTTGCACTTTTAATTTTTTTCTTTTAAACTTCGGTATCAGAGAATATCAGAGTCCAAAAAGTCCAAAACTAAAAGTTATCCAGAGTTTAACCTTGTTAGTTGACCTTGACAAATGTATAATTCTATTGATGACAGAAATATTCAAGCTAAATATGAAGTTATAAGAAATTCAAAGTTTCTAGGTTGACAATTTTAATTATTGTTGGACATTAATAATCTGGTGGATTACTGCAACACTATTATAAGTGTATATGTATATGTATATATAAGTGTATGTTGTATATTCATTAAGACCTTGATATGTGAGAAAGGGGACCTTTCAGATACTCCATAAAGAATACTTGAGAAAGGAATTTGATCTAACAGATGTCAATCTGAAATGTTAATCTGAAAATAAACATATGAGGTAGAAAAACATTCTAGATTAATCCTTATCATGCTGAATAAAATCCATTTTTAAGAATGCATCAAAGATTAAGTCAAAGAACTGAAAGTACTAGAACCCTCTGCATACCCTTTTACCTCACAATCCTTTTTGTGCACCCAAGAATTATATCTTCTGAAAACCTTGCGAGAAAAAAGACCTTAAACAATTTCATTTTTAAATTGAAACAACTGCTTTGTCGACTGCAACCTCATTCAATTTAGTCTTGTCTAAAATTTTGTTATTTGGGAATGAGTTTAAAAGGCACAAGAAGGTGATGCACTTATGTGAAGGCTGGTCTTTGCCTATACCTCCTGCCAAAACAGAAATAGCAATATACTAGTTGAAGAAAAATCTGCCTAACTCTGGTCAACTTGTGCAGATACTGACCAGGGTCGATGATTCTTGCACTTTTCCTCTTCACCTGAAGGCTAACATAGAGATACTGGTAAAAACTATACAAATATCCTCAAGTTTTAACAAGAATGGGCATATTGACACAAGCCTTTGATACTTTGTTTGACCCTTGTCATGCTGAATAAAAAACTTTTTCATAATTACACTAACATCAAAGGACTCAAAGTACTGAAAGGATTGAATATGAGTCAGTATTTCTCTTGAAAAATTGATTTTGAAAACAACTCTGTGGATCAAACAGGTGTAGACTAAAATCAGACTGCACATATGCCAAAACAGGATTATTTCAGATTCAGCATGACAAGAGTTAACTACTTAGAATCTTACACAAAGTGAGATGGCAATCTTAGGGCTGGTCGTATGTAAGTGTATTTCTGATCTGTATCTATAAAACAGGGTGTACAAAATTACCTTGGAATCTGATCTTAATCTTTATTACTGGGTGTAGATCATTCCAAAATTTACAACCTAACTGTCTGCTGTAATTCATCTTTGTGATACATCAAGGGGGAAAACTGAGAAGAAAAGCTGCACTGCTTACCTGAACCAAATCCCATACAATTCTGATTTTTTTGGCCTCTTGAGCAAAAAAGCTACCCCAAAAGGCAAACATTTTAGTCTGCGATTTCTTTCCATTTGGACCAGTCTGAAATTTTGCTGTTTGGTTAATCCATTACAAGATGACAAAGTTCTAGACTGGTCTAAATTCAAGGAAGTTGCAGAAGAAAATGTAAGCTGACTCTTTTGGCACAATACAAAATATTATTAAACAAGAAATTTCCACTTTTCCCAAATGATTGCTTTGGTCAGTTTTTCAGCCATGAGTAAGTTTAGCTAGTGAGTACTTTAAAGGGAGGTATCAATGTTTCTGAAAAATCCCCATTTATTGCTTAACACTTGTCATGCTGAACACGGATTATTCCTGTTTAGGCATGAGGTCTAGACAAAGATCAGACTGCACATACGCCTTTAACTATGTAAGAGTCTATATTTATATTAACACCTATGACAGTTTTGGACTAATCTCTACCAAATTGAAAACCGGCTAGTGAACATAAATCCCAATAACGTCAGGATGGCATTGGTTTGAGAGAATTGAAACTGAATAGATGATTCAAATGGCTTCCCAATATACATTGAACCATTTCGGCATAATCTAAAAATAGATTAAAAGCCTGTGTAGGCTATTAGTTTATTTTACAACCTCTGAATTTGGCAAAAGTACTTTTCAGAATATTGTATCAAATAATTTATGAGAGGGAGAAAAAATAATTATATCTTTGACTTGAAAAAACATTGATATCTGCCTTTAAGGGCTAAGCAAAAATCTATATAAATTTGTAAGTGTGCAAACAATTACTTATGTAAAATTCTCTTGAAATAGTTTTTGCTCTACCAACTTACAATTCTAAGAGGAGTATAACTTCCCGGTTTGTCTCATACACTTCATACAGACGTATGATATTCCGATGGCTGACGGAACTGAGAATGTCGATCTCTTTCTGAATGTCTTCCATCTTTGCCCCACGTCTACCCCCTCCCCTCCTCTTCCTGATGAACTTGGCGGCATACTCCCTCTGGGTCTCTTTGTGTATACACCGTTTTACTGTGGCAAACTGTCCTCTGAAAGATACAGAAAAGAAATAATTTTAACTCCTGGCCATGCTATATAAAATTCTCATCAGAATTGAATTAAAATCAAAGGACTGAAGGCCAAGAAGGGCTAGTTGTAGGTAAATATTTCTACTGAAAATTTATCCTATAATAACTCTTCCTTGAGATTAACAAACAGGTGGTGTTGACTAAGATCAGAATGCACAGAATTAGGTACAGACTGATTTTGTCTATACCACCTGCCTAAACAGAAATATTTCCATGACATACAAAGAAGTTATCAATGTATAATATTTTTTGCTTTACAATTATTGCAAGTAGTCTAATTAAATTTGTTAAGGGTATTACAGCATTAATGGAAGAAAGAACTATGGATAGGTACAAAGCTGTAAAAGTTAGGATTACTAATGAAAGCTAGGAGTGGTAATGGGTTAAAATGGTTTACATAACTTGAGGCTGTGACTCTGTGTTTCTTTCTCAAGCCGGCCAGGATTCAAACCCATTATCTCAAATATCTTTTGAATCACTAGTCCATCAAACTCATCACGAAGCAACATGCAAGAACTTCTGCAGCTTATGATACAAAAATTCATCAAAGCTTGTATTTAGCAGTCAGACAACATTTTGTCATTTTAAGTCAAAATTTTTTTGTAACAATGGCTCTGATTGGCCGAGACATTAATTTTTCACCAAGGCCAAGACATTAATTTTTCACAAAGGCAAAGACATTAATTTTCCACCAAGGCAAGGACATTTAATTCTATTATGTTAAATAGAATAACTACGAAATTAATTGAGATGTGACCTGCTCATGCATACTTCAGTGCACCTTTGTGTGCGAAATTATCAGTCGATAAAATTGCTAGTTCCAGTGAATTTTTAGTGATTTTAGATTATTTAATGGACCTAGTTTGTGAATTTTAGTCGCCATTGGCTTCTGCTTATCTGTTCACACATAGTGGGAACATTTGTCATTTAGTTTTGTCATGGAATCGGCAACCTTTTATATTATTAAACATCAACTTAACCAAGGTAAGTCTTGTTTAATTTTTAAATTTTTCACCAAGGCAAGGACATCCATTTTTCACCAAGGCCAAGAAATTCATTTTTCACCAAGGCTAAGAGATTTGATTTCCACAAAGCCAAGACATTCATTCTCCACCAAGGCCTGGCAGAACATTCATTTTCAACCAAAACAAAGACATTTGATTTCCACAAAGCCAAGACATTCATTTTCCACCAAGACCTGGCAGGACATTCATTCTCTACCAAGGCCAAGACATTGATTTTTCACAAAGGCCAGATATTCATTTTACACTAATCAGAGCCCTTATCATGATTTTTGCAGTGATTTTTTAACAACCCTCGTGTAAATATTACAAAAAGCAGTGCTGAACATAAAGAAATGCTTCTTACAAGCAGTTTCCTCATTGTTGACATAGTCTCTTAGACAGACAGTTATATTAAAAATTCAATAAACTTAAATTTGTTGTCTGCAACTTCTTAGAACTTGAATCAGTCTAAATTTTGTCTCCCAATAATGGGTTAGGGAATGATGAAAGGAAGCCAGTAAACAGGAATTCAAACAATCTCAGGATTGTTAACCCTTGTCATGCTGATCCCAGTATATTTCTGTCTTGCCAATAGCTGTGGCAGGTGTATAGACTCATATCAGCCTAAACAGATATGCAGTCTGATCTTAGCCTACACTGCCTGCTTTTTCTTTCATTGTTGATGAAATATTTGCAAACTCAGTAGATCTTTATTTGACGAAAAAATTTACAATTTTGTTTAGAAAGGATGAATATTCAGCACCACAAGGATTAAAAGTCAATTTGAGCAGTATTTTTCTTTTTCAAAAGTGTAATTGAAGAATTGCAGCCATGGATACTGGACCGACTTGCAATTAAACAAGAACATAATTGATAACTTCTACACCATAATTGTTTTTTATAACTGGCATAAAAAATTACTGTATCAATTTCAGTTTGACACTAATGTAATTACGAGTGGGCATAATGGCAGCTTTTTCTTGTTCAAGTTTGACTAAAGATTTCTTTTGCATTTATTTCGTTATCTATATAACAGATTTTCAGAAGCTTTTACTGGTCAGAGATTCAGGTATCCTCAGTTAAAGCAGTAAATGCATATTCTGCAATGTCATTCACAATAAACAGAACATCTGAACCCATTACCAGATGACAAAATTTCAGACTGGCCCGAATTTAATTTGGTAAAATATAAAAAAAAAAAATCATGCAGGGAACAACAATGTAGGAAATAAACCCATCCCTACTCATTCCCTTCTTTTTATGCCCCTGAAGAAAAAAAAGCTTTGGAAAACATTGTGGAAAATGATGAAATTGCTTGTATTAAGCAATTTCTTCATTATCCACAATGTTTTCTATCCAAAAAGTAAAAAAAAATTTACTCCACAAACTTGGGATTGTTTTCTGCAACTTCTTTCAATTTGGACCAGTGTAAAATCTAATCTAAATGTGAGGAATGGCTTAAGTTGCTTGTTTCAAGCAACTCTTTTATGTTTCCACAATATCTTTAAATATTTTATTCTTGAGGATGATAAAAAGGAGGGAGGATAATGATGGAATGGATTTATTATCAGGTTTTGGCTATTCCTGTACCCTGTGTATTATCTGAAAACTTTAGCTGATTCCCATGCAATCACACTTTTTTGCCCCTTTAGAAACAGATTCGGAAGACATTGTGGGAAAAGAGCAAGCAATTTCTTAACTTTCCACATTGTTCTCTCCCAAGAAATACAAAACAATAATGGGAAATTGAGAACATGAAATTGTTGTCTTCAACTTCTTTCAATTTGGACCAGTCTAAAATTTTGTTGTTTTGATAGATAATAATGTGTAAAATGAAGAAATTGCCTAAAAAAAGTAATTTCTTCATTCAACACATTGTTTTCCCAATTAATTTTCTTGAGTGGCATCAAAAAGAGTCATTTTGCTGAAACAAGCCATCCAGTCTCATTGATCAGCCAGCAAGGGGCGAACAAACTAGTGAACTTATTCCATTAGATCAGTGGGAGGAACCAGTCTATTACTACCAAAATCATCGAAAACGAATATCATTCACTGCAGGCACTAGAGATTGGTACCCAGAAGCACTAAGAAACAAGTATTAGATAATTCTTTGCAGCCTGCCACTTCAGAAACTATTTTTTGTTCCTCTTTGATGACTCAATAAGATAATGCTATCATCAAATCTGCTATTTATAGGTAAAAGACAAAGAAGTTCCCATCTGCTAGATTTCACATTATTTTTTCAAGAAAATCAGCTCGCTCCTAGCTAGGTCACCTCATTCTTGATTTGTCTATGATTTGATCAAGAAATTATTATATTGGTGTAAGAATTTGATTTAACCAATTCCTGCATTTTGACGCCCCTAAAGAAAATAGTTCTGGTAAACAATGTGAAAAATAAAAAAATCGCTTGTAACAAGCCTTCGGACCCGTATATTGATTGATTTATTGAATGGGGTTTAACGCCAGTTTTAACAGTATTTCAGTCATATCGTGGCTGCTGGAGCACCTGACAATGGAATACATCCTTTCCTAGCCCCAAGCTGCTATCCCACTTAGGTTTATGATTATCCAACCATTGGTGAGAGTCTTATGTCAGAAAGGATATGAGCCAACGCTGAGGATCGAACCTATGACATCTCATGATTTGGACCAGTTTAAAATATTGTTGTGTGGTGGGTTAAAAAACATCCAACTCCTTTTAATAGCAACTCCTGGTTTATTGCAACAGAAGTGTTGACAAATTGGTATTTCAATTAATAGGATTCAACTGCATCAAAATAGTGAACTTTACTCTTATTAGGAGAAAAACGGTAATTTTAGTTTGGGGTATCAGCAACCAGAACATCCTAAAACACACTTTGAGGAATATGTAGAGAATTAGCCCTTGTCATGCTGCATATATTTTTCTTTTACAGAATTACACTAAAATCAAAGGGCTGAAATCATTAATAGAACATGTCATTCAATCATCATTACTTCTTTCGAAAATTAATTCCATAAACTTTTTTTTTCAAATGGATAGACAGGAGGGAGGGACTAAGATCAGACTGCACTTATGTGCAGGCTGATCTTTCTCTATGCCTCCTGCCAAAACAGGAATATTCCGGGTTCAGCATGACAAGGGTTAATATACTGCATAAGATTTTGTGGGCTACCAACAAATTAAAATGAAATTTATCCTTTTCTCACAATGTCTTTCAATTTGGACAAGTCTTAACTTTTGTCATCTGGTAATGGGTTTAAACTGCGGTTACTGGATTTTGTTGCGGCCTGTTGGTATCTCATTTGAATACAGTCATTTCAAATATACATCTTTTGTATCAGACAGAATGGTAAAGGTGAACCTATAACCAAATAACCCATCTTCCAATTTTTTAAAGAGATAGATAAGAAAAGCTGTAAATATTTGTGTGATACCATCTGAACAAATAGAAAAATATAGGATTTCCCTTCCATATACTCCATGATTATAGCATCATTATTTAATCCAACCTCACAGGTAGAAGTGAAATTATGTGGATCATTTAACACATTACCAGAAGGCAAAATTTTAGACTGGTCCACATTGAAAGGAGTTGCAGACGACAATTTAAAGCTTATGAAAATTTGGATTATTTTAACATTGGGGTAGATAATATTTTGGATCATGAAGAAATTGCTTGTTATAAGCAATGTCTTAATTTTACACAATATTTTCCGAATTGCTTTTCTTGAGGGGCATCAAAAAGCATCTTTGTGTGGGAATGGGTTAATCATGTACTTTCTGGGGCTCTAATTGCTGTCGCACAAGGAGACTACCCACATGACAAGTGGCGTGGCTGCGACTTCTCAACTTCTTTTGGATCACAATTAAGTCTGCCACCCTTACCGCTGAACCACAGATTAAGTTTACAAAGAAAGCAAATTTTGCTTTCACTGTCTTTAATTAGAGGGGCTTAAGCGCCTGTATCGCTCCACAGGCCTCATTATACTGATTAAGCAAATGGTATTAAACAAAAGAACAAAAGTCAATTCATTTAGCAAGTCAGATGAAAAAGGTATTCACAATTCTTTTAAAAAATTCACTGGATACCATATACGGACGTAAGCTACAACCATAAAAGCCATATTTTAACAAATCAAAATTAATTGATGAAATCTGAAAAATGCTCACCTGAAATGATTTCTGTGAAAATTGGTTGAAAGTCATCAATTGGTTTCTGGAAAATAATTTCAAAGATACCACCATACATGGACATAAGCCAGCCAATTAAAGCCATGTTTTTCATCCAAACAAAATTCTTTGAAAGAATCAGATAAAGGGGCACCCAATGATCATTTCTGTAAAATTTGGCTGAAATGTAGCAACATGTTTCTGAGAAGAAGATTTTTAAAGGTTTCACCATAATATATGGAAATAAGCCTCACCCATTAAAGCCATGATCAATTTTTTTAAGGAATCTGATAAAGGGTCACCCAAGGATCATTTCTGTGAAATTTGATTGAATTCTGTTCAGTACTTTCTGAGGAGAAGATTCTTAAATGAGTTTACAGACAGATGGATGCACACACACATAATGCCATGGCAATACCTCGCTCGCTGGCTTTCAGCCAGTGGAGCTACAAACTACAAGTCCTTTTTGTAGAATTCTTATATATAAAAACCTTTAACTTTTAGATTGATCAAGACTTGCTCCCAATCTCACTGATATTTATGTTTTAGTTGAAAAGTTTCTATTCTCTAGCTGTTATCTCTCTGTTTTGCTGCTAAGTTTGTGAGACGTACGGGAGGTAATTTCAAGGAATGAAATGTACTTGTATGATTGATCTATTATACTTACTTACTTTCAAACCCACACTTACTGACAGCCTGGGAGACGCTAATATTGATCTTGCAACTTTAAAACCTGAAAACCTACACTGGGTCAAAAATGAATAAACTCCAGTAAAAGATAGGAGATTTTCATTCATAAAAAAATAGATACTGTAAATGAATGATGTAACTCTGACATGAGAACTCCTATATCTTCCAGACAGCTGATAAGTATTTCAGGCTTTTTTTTTACCCTCAATTATCTTAAATCTCACCAACCCCTAAACCTAGATTGCTTATCCTAATTGAAAGGAAAATTGTATGTATAAACAGAATTGTAATTCATTTCCAGACGGGAAATTTTATTTGTTCTTATTCCAAAGTGCCATCAAAGCAGTTTCATTTTTGGCTGGAAAATTTGTGAAGATATGAATGAGCCCATTACCGGACGACAAAATTTTAGATTGGTCTAAATTCAAAGATGTTGCAGAAAAATATTTGTCTATTGGGATAGAAATCATTGCGGATAATAAAGAAATTTCTTGTAACAAGCATTTTCTCCATTTTCAAAAATGTTTTAAAGCTTTTCTTCTTGGGGGCTTCAAAAAGCGTAATTGTGTAAAAATTGGTTCACAAATGGTGTCTTGAATAACTTGAACATGTTATCTTTGTATTTATACAGTTGCATGCAAAACTATAGGAAGAGGCACTTGAGTTAAAAGTGTGGCCTCTACAGAGTGCACACAAGGTTTCCCTAAGATTTGACCTGGTGACCTAGTTCTTGACCCAGTGTGTCCCAGTATTAACCCTTTCCAGATTTTTTTAAAATTTTAGACAGGTTCTAGTTGAAAGCAGTTGCCAACGACAATGACCTGTAATTTCTACCCCAAAAGTAAACTAGAACTTGTCACAGTATGTGACTTAATCATATGTAACCCCCGCAAGTGCTTTCAGTGTAATGAGAGCTTTAACAATACAAGGACATAGCTACTGACTTTGCTTTTCTAGAACGGAGAAGTTTGCGACACAAAATTGGTAATATTATTAGCTGTATATGTCTACAAAGCATAAATAATGTCTAAGTTCAAGGGGAGATAATTCTTGAAAAGGGGGAATTAAGACTTCAAAATTGCGTCTTGCAAAACTTCAACGCGTGGTTAATTTTTGTATAAAGTTTCAATGGTATTGAAGCAAAGCTGAAAGAGGAGTTCGCAACACAAAATCGGTAGTATTTTGTACACAAACAGACGGACACACCGACAGACAAGTTGATTCCAGTATACCCCGAAAACATTCGTTTTGCGGGGGTATAAATAAACCTAAAAATGTTCAAGCTTTATATTGTCGTCTGCAGCTTCTTTCAATTTGGACCAGTCAAAAAGTTTGCAGTCTGGTAATGGGTTAAGGCTTTTGTTCCAATTACCTGTATGACTAAGGATATCCGATACCAGGTCATAAATTGAATTAATTATGTAACCTATGACATGAATTACCTATAGATTATCAGACCTCTCAAGTTTTATGTCAGAATGCCCCAAATAAATCATGAGGAAACATCTCAGTTAGAGAATTCTGGAGTTGATGTGTTTTTACAAAGCATCAAATAACTTTCTAGCACAAGGTAAAATTTGCTCCCAGGTATCCCCTTTGATTTAAGTACAAAAGGCTTTTTCTCTGAAATGCCTTACTTCAGACATAATAACCCAGTGACCATCGGTTTGTTTTGAACCTATTCTTATTTAGCATTTATTGCCAAACTTAAGCACACATTAAAAGGTTGTATGCAACTTCTATGAATTCTTACCACAGAGACTAATGCCACAATTGAATTTTGTAAACTATATTATGTAAATACAAATGTATAGTCTGTACAAAATATAAATAAATAAATTGTGACAAGTCCCTGTGATTTTGACCTGAGCATAAAATGTCCAACTTTTGCACACATTGGAATGTTGTCTGCAGCTTTGTTGATTTTTGACTTCAGGGACTAGCCACATTTGAAATTTTTATGCTTTATAAGTAACTATGGTCTATATTTACGTGTATAGAAGTGTATAAAAAAATATGTTACAAGTCTAAAATTTTGTCATCTGGTAAAGTAATGGTTTTAATTTATCATAGCAAAAATTTTGGTAAATTTTAAATATCTTTTGATCCTTCCCTAAAGTGTTTTCTGTAATAATTGGAAGGATAATTAAAATGTTGGATACTAAGGAGGGGTGAGCTTTGTCATAACAAGGAATTGCTTCAACGGATGACTAAATAACTGTTCCTTACAAAATTACCCCTCTTTCATCTGACATGATGCTGAAAAGGAAAGGGCATATCAACATGGTGTAAACAGGAAGCAATTACCTACTTCAATCTGTTTATAAAGTGTGGCCTATAGTAGACCTAGACTCAACTCTTCACAACAAAATCTAGGTCCAGCCCAAATTACCAGACGGAAAAATATTTAGACTGGTCTTCATTGAAAGGAGTTGCAGACAACAATCTAAAGTTCATGAAATTTTAGATTTATTCAACTTTCAGGGTAGGAAACATTATATGAAATAAAGAAATTGCTTGTTACAAGCAATTTCTTCATTTTACACAATGTTTTTCTCAATTGTTTTTCTTTTGGGGCGTCCATTAGCATCACTATGTGGCAATGGGTTAAGACCAGTCCATGTTAGTCTATACAATTAACCCATTCCTACACAATTCGGGCAAGAAAAAAGCTTTGGAAAACATTAGAAAATGAAGAAATTGCTCATCATAAGTAATTTCTTCATTATCCACCATGTTCTTCCCCCCCCCCCCCAAAAAAAGATTTTAAAAATCTCAATGACTTCAATTTTTCCTTTTATGAATTTTTGTCTGCAACTTAGGCAGGAAACATAATGAGATTAAGGAAAAAAATTTGGGGTAAAGTGAGAAGTTCAGGGATTTGTGAATGAAATCTGTTACCAGTATGAGCTTACAAATTCACTATTATTTTATGAATGAATTATCTTCCATGAACACACTATAAAGTACTCCACTTTTGAGCCAATCCTAAGAGTAGATTATACAGTCAGAACTCTCAAAATTAGGATGAAAGTTCATTCATAAGTACAAAAACAATTGCGGGCAGAAAAATAATTCCACATAAAAATTTCATAAACAAATTGCATCTAGCCATTTCTGAGTGCAAATTTCACTAAAATGTTTGATCATCCCTGCATTGAACATTTAGACACAATTTTTTCCTTAAAGTCTGGTTTAACCCTTTCCTGTACAAACCCCGGATTTTATGTCACCATGATTTTATACTTGGAAAAAGAAGAAATTGCTTGAAACAAGCAATTTCGCCTTTTCCCACAATATTTTTACCACATAGAATGGTTACTATCAAATTGCATCCAATTTTCATTGTCCTCTGCAACCTCAAAAAACGGGAAAGGGTTAATGTAAACTTGAAACATTCAGCAATACTTCATCATTTGCAAACTCAGAAATGGGATGGGATGTAAGTTATCAGCTCATGTTATTAACCCCTGTCATGCTGTATAAAATCCCTTAAGAAATTGCATTAAAATCAAACGGCTGAAAGCACTGATAGTACTTGTTGTTCAATAATCAATACTTCTTTTGAAAATCAATTTCATAAACAACTCTGGTAGGAAAAGTACAAGCAGGAGGTTAAGACCAAGATCAGGCTGCACTTATGTGCAGGCTGATCTTTGTCTATACCTCCTGCCCAAACTGGAATATTCCAGGTTCAGCATGACAAGGGTTAATTTGACCAGAGAGCCATTTGCCCTGTACTGTACACCTGAACTCAAGGGGTGGAGCCTTTTCTTACCTTTATACCAAACTCCAGATCTACCCCGAAATTTTTACACAATTATGGCTGTAAGTTTTGGAAAACAGGAAATCAAAGTATCACATGGTCTATGGGCCATCAAAATGTTGTAACTACAGCTTTGTTCAAGCTGTAGTTAACTTACAACATTATGCTCACCAACTGACAAATATCTTAACCCATTCCCACTTGATTTCCCCTTTTTATGCCCTTCAAGAAATTATTTCAGGAAAACAATGAGGAAAATGAAGAAATTGCTTGATACAAGCAATTCCTTCTTTTTCCAAATTGTTTTCTAGCCATAATGACAGAGATATTTGAATTCATATCAGCTTGAAATTGTCGTCTGCAAAGTCTTTGAATTTCGTTCAGTCTATTTCTTATTTTTTTTTTTGTAGGAATGGGTTATGATGAATACATTTTCGGTCAGACACACACACATGCACTCCTGAGAATAAATGAATCATTGGCTACTGTCTTCCATGATTCAAGATTGCCAAGATATACAGGTGTATTAGTTACCAGTAGATATTACATCTTAATAACAAGGATGTTATTCCTCTCACCTAGCATTAATTAGGGTAATAAAAGCACCAGTCTACAAGGCCAATTGCTGATTGGCTGATAAGACACAGACAGGCTAACTGTCTCATTAATAAACCTGAATTATTTCTGAGTAGATTTTAGAAAAGCATTCCGCTATCAGAGAGGGATTCATATTTTTAAATATTTTTTATTAAATTTATCATAATACAAACAATTTCATTTTTTTTTATTTTTTACTAATCTGCATGAAGACACTTCTCTTAGTTTTGCTATAACTAAAATGAAAACAGGAGGACCATGATGGTCCTATATTTCTCAACAGTGATTGATAGCTCTTAGGTATGTGAGAGGTCTTTTGATAATTTCCTTCCTTATGAAAAATCTAGCTACAAAATCAAACAACAAAGTGTTCGTAAGTAGCATAGACTTAACTTATTACCAGATGATAAAATTTTAGACCAGTTCAATTTCAAAGGAGTTGCAGACGACATATGAAAGTTTATGAAAATTTAAATTTTCAAATCTTTCTGATTTGAAAACTGTGTAAAATGAAGAAATCACTTGCTTGTTGCAAGCAATTTTTTCATTTCACACAATGTTTTTCCAATTTTTCCTCTTGAGGGATGTCAAAAGACGTCATTGTAGCGGAATGGCTTTACTATTTTGGTAGACTACTATGAGACGATACTACAGGCCTATTCTTTTGTCAACCCTAAGCCTAATGGGTTGAGAGATTCCTTCTTTAATATCTCTACAAAAAACAAAAAGCCGTACGCACTGTAATTGGTCGTCACTGAGAAATTGGACATATCGTTGCATTCCGACTTTAGAATTAGGGTAAAACAACTTTAATTTCTATTACTTTCACAACACGTAGGTTCTATTCTAGTGTATGATATTTCCGTGAATGTTAATTAGAACTAATATTATTTTACACGAACGTAAGACCTTGATGCAACTTGGGTACCGACAAAAAAGCAACTTTTTGTGAAAACTAAATTTTTAAAAATTCTCGATTGTTAAATAGTCATGGTTAATCATCCCTGCAAGCTTTTTTTTATAAAGCCAAAATAGAAAAATTATGGAAATATGATAACTTAAGTTTAAGAGCAAATGCTGACAGCAGGTTCATGAAATTTCAAAACCCTCTCTTTTTCTGGGCAGAAATTAACAAGTTCCTAAACAGCGCTGATTATAAACAAAGGAAAAAACAATTGATACTATTCTTTGGGCGAATTCTTTAGACAGCTTGAAAGCATAATAATCAAATTTGCTCTCCAGAAGAACTTTCAGTACTTTGATTAACTTATGGCTGGAAAATAATTGAGTGGCAGTATCATCTTTGTTTACACCTCGATATGATTGAAAGAAAGGGTTGGTTAGACGCGTTCATCACTAGCGGAAAATCCTTGAAGCATTCATCTTTATAGCGTGTGACCATCCAGTTTTCCTTTACTCCTTTTGATAATTCTTAACTTGTAAAATGAAATGATTTTTTTCTGTTTTTCCGTCAGAATATACGTCCAGTTGGGCTAAAGGCAGTTTTGGTAAATTGCAGCGACACAATCTCGAATTTATGGTTATATAAATTGGTCTACGACCAATTAAAAACTAGGATCCCACAACCAAAGGGCCGATTTCCATAGTTGAGAGGTAGAGCATTGGCTTCCTGGTTAAAAGGCACAGCGTATGATTCCTGGGAGTGCAAGGCTATCAGTTTTAGTTCTTTCATTTGCCCACACATTTAGCAAGAGTACTGCTGTAATCCTAAGGTAGCAGAATCAATAGAGATTAATCTAAGTCTGGAGAATTATGTGTTTCCCAATCAAAATAAAATAAATTTTAATCTTTGAGGTGTGATGATTGAGTTACTTTCCCTTGAGCATCCCAAGGTAATACTATACATGCCAAGTATGGCATTAACCCATCCCAACTAAGTGACGCTTTTAGACGCTCCCAAGGAAAAAAAGCTTTGGAAAACATTGTTGAAAATGAAGAAATTGCTTGTAACAAGCAATTTCTTCATTTTCTTCAATGTTCTTTTCTGTAGTAATACTTGTTAATTGTTTGATTCTGCCGTGTACTTAGTTCTAGAGGTTATTAGGGAAGACTGCATAAACCCTGCTGTAAAGCATTGTTAAATAAAGTCTTTATTTTTATTGTTATCATTAAACATGCTAAATTTCAAAGCTCTTGGACAGTTGCTTTAGGGGAAGACTTTTTAACCCATTCCTACACAACAAAATATTAGACTTGTCCAAATTCAAAGAAGTTGCAGATGACAATTTCAAGATGATAAAATTTTATAAATCTTTGCCTTCCCCAGTACTATTCAAGTTGCATGCAAAAAAGGCCTATTGATGCATAAATAAACTATGCAAATTATCTCATTACCACACAAGAACATTTTAGACTGGTCCAAATTGAAAGAATTTGCAGACTACAAATTAAACTTTATGAAATGTAAGATTTTTTCAACTTACTGGGGAGAAAACATTGTGGAAAATGAAGAAATTGCTTGTTGCAAGCAATTTCTTCATTTTACACAAGGTTGTCCCAATTGTTTTTGTTGAGGGGCGTCAAATAGCATCATTGTGTGGGAATGGGTTAAAGCAAAATGTTTCAAGACTCGTCAGACTGCATGGTCTGTGCAGTCTGAACACAGTTGATAATTTTTACAGTTCCGTCATCTGGTTCCTGTTCATTTGAATTGACCAATCACTGTCCCCAACACTAACTCCATTGGACCTGATCATTGACTCTGACAGGAAGTTCCACTTCGATTTTAAATCACGTAATTCAGCAAATTTCATAGCTGGTAGCATTTAACAAAAAAGTGAAATAGTTTGTAAGCAACCTGAATATCGTTACAACACTTAAGTTGCCAAACCAACAAAATGCATCACACAAAATTATTGGCCAAACTGTCCGAGTTCAAAGCTGAAAGATGATTTGATTGGTCATTTGATTTCTTGATTGACATCTGCAGTTGCTCAAATATCACATTGAAGAAAAGAGTGTTGATATTGGAAAAAGTATTAACAATAAACAAGATTAGCATTTATAATCTTTTTATGTATTCAATGAGAGCATCTGACCTTAAAATATGTTTTTGTTTGTAATAATATTTTGTCTTAATATTTTTTGTATTGTTCAATAACTTATAGGCTAAACCTATTACTGACACTTTTCTGAACTGTAGGAATTTAACCAATTATCAGACGTTAATAAAATGGACCTAATAGACAGAGTTTGCAGATAAGTCAACCCATTACAAGACGGCAAAATTTTAGACTGGTCCAAATTCAAAGGAGTTGCAGATGACAATAAAAGCTGATGAAATTTTAGATTTTTTCGACTTTATCAAAGTTGTAGTTATGAAATTTCGCTTGACTACAGACAAAATAACTTTTGCAGTCATATGAAGGAATTTCGATAGATGATAGCAACCAAGTTATACTGAAAAGAAATTAGACCTCTCCAATATTTACTTAACAGAAATATGTAGACAGTTCCTGGCTAGCTGGCCAAGGTAATAGACATCTTGATTGATTTCAAATAATCTTCTGTCCGTCTAAACTAACAGACCATGACAGCTTGCAGACCATTAACCTAATATCAGATGAATAGCTTATTGATGGGGTGAGCTTTCTGCAGGCTTACATCTACTCTATCCTGTTATTTTCTTCAAATTCCAAAATCAAAGGGCTAAAGGCACTAGTAAGTACAAGATCATCATTCTTCTGTTCTTTAGTCAAATGAATTACTTCTTACTGGGTGAGCTATGCAAGTGTCAAGTTCTTACATTATCTTAGCCCTTGTCATGCTGAACCCGGAATATTCATGTTTTGGCAGGAGGTATAGTCAAAGATCAGCCTGCACATAAGTGCAGTCTGATCTTGATCTACACCTTCTATTTGTTCCCTTTAACCCATTACCAGACGGCAACATTTTATACTTGTCAAAATTTAAGGTATTGCAGACAACAATTTGAGATTCATGAAATTTTATCAACTTTCTGGTTAGAAAATATTTTGGAAAATGAAGAAATTACTTCTTTCAAGAAATTGCTTCATTTTACACAATGTTTTCTCAATTCTTTACTTTGAGGCATAACTATGTGGGAATGAGTTAAGCCAGAGATGTTGAAATAATCTATTTTCAAAAGAAATATTGACCCTCAATAAGGCTTTCCAGTGCTGTCAGTCCTTTTTTTTTAAAGCAATTCTCAATAGGATTTCAATTAAGTATACAAGGATTAATTAACAAATTACATGAACATTTTAGACTGGTCAAATTTTTTAAAAAAAGTTAATTATTATAGACCATCAAGGCTTTCAGACATTTATCAGTCATACATGATTGTATGGCTTTATGATGGATGTTCAGCTTTCTGCCAGTTTACCCATTACTAGGTTACAAAATTTTGAACTAGTAAAAATTTAAAGAAGATGCAGGCAACAATTTTCAATTGGTGAAAGCTTTAAAATCTTTTGGGGTAGAAAACATTGTTACAAAGTTTTTCTTGGGGGGCATCAAAAAGCTGGATTGTGTGGGAGTGGGTTAAAGTTTCTCCTCATATTTCACTTTCATGTTTCCGAGAAAAAAGGGAAATATCAGAAGAAACTTTAACCCATTCCCACACAATCCTGCTTTTCATTACACTTTTTGGGTGATTGATACAGTATAAGTAAATGTTTACCGACCTACGCACGCAGGCACGCACTGTTGGACGCATGATGGACACAACGCCATGACAATAGCTTGCTGGCTTTCAGCCCTTGGAGCTAATGTTTTGATTTCGTCACTAATAGCTGAATGACATTAACCCATTACCACAACATGGCGCTTTTTGACGCCACCAATAAATATCTAATGATCAATTTCCCCTTTCCCACATTGTTTTCTACCTTATTTGCACTTATTTTCCAATTCAATAGCAATCTAAAATAACATTTACACCGTCTTTCAAATTGGACAAGTAAGGAAATTTTGTGATCTGGCAATGCATTTAAGTAAATGCAGTAGAGGTTAAAAACGTGCAGCACTCTATAACCTCTCTACCAATAGTAGGCTCTTTCATGCCTTTTAAGTGCATGATTATAATGACCTAAAAGGATGGAAATCAGATTTAGACTGATGTAAAGAAAAAGAAATGAGTATGTACTGTTACCTGAGAACACAGAAGTTTAGACTGATTCAAATTGAAACAAATTACAGACGATAATTTCAAGTTCATGAAATTTTAGGTTCTTTCAACTTTCTAGCAAGGAAAATATTGTGCAAAATGAAGAAATTGCTTATATCAAGCAATTTCTTCATTTTACACAATGTTTTCCAGTAATTTTTCTTGTAGGGTGTCAAAAAACGTCATTGTGTGGGAATGGGTTAAATCTGTAAAATTTGTCTCAGGCATAATTTGAACATTGTGCAGAAAGAAGAAAATAATGTACATCCAAAAACTTTTTCTAGATATATTCTTCCAGAATGTCGATATTCAATATTGTGCAGTAATAGGTTGAGCATTATCAGGTGATCATATATTGATTGATTGATTGAATGGGGTTTAACGCCGCTTTTAACAGTATTTCAGTCAACGATCATATATTACTCCAACTTCTTTGACATTAACCATTTCCTAGACTAGTCCAAATCCAAAGAGGTTGCAGACAACAATGAAAATTGGATGCAATTCGAAATAAAACCATCCAATGTGGTAGAAAATATTGTGGGAAAAGAAGAAATGTTTTTTCAAGTATAAAGTCATAGTAACGTAAAATCTCGTGTTTAAACGGGAAAGGGTTAAATATAAAGAAATGAAAAGTACAGCAAGAGTCAGTGTATCATTACAATACCATGTTACAGAAAACGAATGTGTCTGTCGGAGGGTAACCAGTCACAGCTACTTTAAGGAATTTGAAGAAGGAAAGAACACAGGTGTCATTTAGAACAGGAATATCTCTAGCTGTTAGGCCTCTCAGGGAGTAGAAAAGGATAAAGGCAAATTCTGCACTGTTCGAGAGGAGGGAGAGCAAAAACTCATTATATGCTCCAACTTGTATATTTGCTCAATCTATCATAATTAGTTTTTGCACATACCACATTGCTATTTCTTGGGAGAAAATTTCTATAAATAATTGACACACTAAAGCTCTATCACTGTTTAGAATAGAGCTTTGTGATGCTGAACCTGTATTATACCTTTTTTTTACAGGATGCATAGACATAGAACAGACTGATCTCCGTAAACAGTCCCCCAGTCAGTCCTTTTTAAGCCAGATTTATTTATACAAAATAATTCTTTGACCCATTCCCAAACAGTGGCACTTTTTGACGCCCCTCTTGAAAAACAAGTGGGAAAATATTGTTTAAATTGCTTGCAACAATGCTTGCTTCTGTAATGTTTTCTACCCAAAAGTTGAAAAAATCTAACATTTCATAAACTTTAAAATGACGTCTGCAACTCCTTTCAATTTGGACCAGTCTAAAACCTTGTTGTCTGAAATTACAAGTGTTATATCCAACACTGGCAGACGATCATGTGAGGCATTTTTGTTGGTTTGGCAGCTTAAAACATTGTAACTACAATTTATTCAAGCTGTATTTATGACATATGCCAACTTATCATTTAACATTTTTGACAAAAAGCTTTGGAGAATATTATGGAAAATGAAGAAATTGCTTGTATCAAGCAATTTCTTTATTATCCACAATGCTTTTGATCCAAAAAGATGAAAAGAATTAAAATTTTATATATATAAAATTGTCGTCTGCATTTTCTTTCAATTTGGACTAGTCTAAAATTTTGTTTTGAGGGAATGGGTTTATTTCCTGTCAGAGGTGAGTTGGTTGTGGCCAGAAATCCATCTTTTCTGTTAGGTAACAGGTTTATATACGATTCCTCCCAAATTCCATAATCCCTCAGTCATTGACAGTTCAAATGGGGACATGAAAGCAAATTATATCTATCATAAATCATTTTGTCTTGTGTATCATAACAGAGCTGCTAATAGCAGTGACTATCAAAGACTCATTTAAAAGTCTTTGCTGAAATTATGCCAAACAATCAGTCACAAATCTCCCTAATTACTAGTACATGTACTTTCTGCTAAATTATGAACACCACCTTAATAAAATACCCATACCCACACATCTAAGTAGAAAATATATTTAAAAGTCTTTGCTGAAATTATGCCAAACAATCAGTCACAAATCTCCCTAATTACTAGTACATGTACTTTCTGCTAAATTATGAACACCACCTTAATAAAATACCCATACCCACACATCTAAGTAGAAAATATTTTGGAAAATGAAGGAACTGCAAGTAACAAGCAATTGCTTCATTTTACACATGTTTTTCTGATTGTTTTTCTTAAGGGGGCGTAAAAAAGCGTCACATGAGGATGGGTTAAACCAAATCACTGATCTTGTATAGTTCTATTTCCTGCAAAATGGAAAGTTGACACATTTACAAGTAAAGGGAGGTATTGATGTTTCTGAAACATAGATAGGAAAACTTTCCCAACAGCTAAAAGGAACGCTAAAACTTACATGAAGTTACATCTAATACTTAAATATGACTCAGATATTGTCTTCATGGTAATCAAAAGGCTTAAAGAAGCATTTTGTTGTTATCTAGGAAAGGTTCAGCGGAAATTAACATTATTTTTAGAAGCCAAGACATTTCATTGTTGATCAACACAACATTACCTCATTTGCATATGACCATAATTCAACAGATGATAATAAATTGACAAGGGAAACAACTATCGTCCTGAATTATGTCACATCAAGTGCTAAGGGCAAACTACGTTAAGTGTCTACATTTATATTAACCCTTGTCATGCTGAACCCGGAATATTCCGGTTTTGGCAGGAGATATAGACCAAGATCAGACTGCACATAATTGCAGTCTGATCCAGAGTTGTTTATGAAATTGATTTCTAAAAAAATATTTATTTTTGAACAACAAGTCCTATCAGTACTTTGAGCCCTTTGATTTTACAGCCATTCAATAAGGTGATTTATACAGCTTGACCATGGTTAACTCTTATGACAGTAACTGTTGTGGACTGATCATTACAGAATTGAAAAACAATTAGCGTATACAACTCCTGATTACATTGCAATGACGTAATTATTATGTTTGAGCGAGTTCAAACTGAATGTGTTATACACACCATGTGAAAGTTCAAATATTCACTGCAACTGTCTTGGCGTAATCTAAAATTAAATTCCTACATGATCCTACCTTTCCAGGCCCCTAAAGAAAAAGCTTTGGAAATCATTTTGAAAACGAAGTACAAAATGACGACAAAATTTAGACTGGTTCTAACTTAACCCTAATGTCATGCTAATCTGTAAATATTTCTGTTCTGACAAAAGCTGTGGCAGGTGTATAGACTAAGATCAGCCTCCACAGATGTGCAGTGTGATCTTAGTCTACACTACCTGCATGTTATTTAGTGTTTGGGAAATGTTTGAATACAAAGTAGATCAAAATTTGACAAAAAATAAAATTTTGTGAAGAGAGGATAAATATTCAGCAGC
Source organism: Fragum fragum (assembly GCA_946902895.1). Lineage (NCBI taxonomy): Eukaryota > Metazoa > Mollusca > Bivalvia > Cardiida > Cardiidae > Fragum > Fragum fragum. The sequence continues at coordinate 44,610,965 of OX336370.1, forward strand.
ACAAGGGTTAAGATGTTAGTTTGAATCCTTTCTTTAAAAAAAAGCTTTGTTTCTGACAATGTTTTACCAAACGTTTTTCCTGTTGGTCATAAAAGGAGCAAGATTCTGTTTTAATGAAGTGAATTCAATCAAAGCTTAGTGGGCATGGCCAGCAATCATGCTTAACCCTTTCCCCTTTTTGGAAATTCTAGACTAGTCCAAATTGAAAACTGGATGCCATTTGAAATGAAACCATCCTATATGGTAGAAAATATTGTGGAAAAAGGAGAAATTGCTTGTTACAAGCAATTTCTTCTTTTTCCACAATGTTTTCTTGAGTATAAAATCACAGGAATGTAAAATCCTGTACATGAACGGGATAGGGTGAAATTAACAGATAGCTGGCTCCGACCACTAACCCTGATAGGAATTCCCACTTTGGTATTAGCAAGTGGGAAAACGTTGTGTAAAATGAAGACATTGCTGGTGACAAGCACTTTCTTCATTTTACACAATGTTTTTTACCCAGAATGTTAAAAAACCTAAAATTTTATAAACTATAAATTGTCTTCTGCAACTCCTTTGAATTTGGACCAGTTTAAGATTTTGCCATGTGGTGATGGGTTAAACAGCATCATTTTGCAAAATTTATGGCCAGTAACATGCAGGAAACAGCTGGTTGGTGACAAAGCTGCAGTTACAATGTTTAAGTTGCTAAAACAACTAAATACTTCCCAAAAATGTGGCCCAAGGTCGGAGTTCCAAGTCTAAATGAATGATTCGATAGGCCCATTGATTCAGTGATTGACAGCTACGATTGGTGGATCGAGGCAGCCACCTAAGATTCATCTGGTAGTCTTATTTTAGCCAGGACTAAATATATTTGTCATTTTTCACTCTTGATTACAAACATCAAATGTATTCTATTCCCTTAGATACAAATTTAGGCTATCATTCATTTTGAACTTTGATGGAAATTAGTACCTAATCTTCAAGACAAGGTCCAATTATGTGAAATTGCTCATTAACATTAATTACATGGTTCATATTAAAGCCTCAAATCCTTTCATCTGACATTATAAATAGATCAATCGATTAACATTCAAATCATTAGATTCTGTTTGCTAAATAGCTGCAATATTTATGCAAAATATCAAATGCATTATAAAATTTAAGAGCATCAAAGAATTTAGGAATTACAAATACTAGGCAGGAATTAAAAAACTAGGTAGTTCAGACAAGAAGCCCAATTAACCCATTACCAGACAGCAATATTTTAGCCTGGTCAAAATTGAAAGAAGTTGCAGACGACAATTTAAAGTTTATGATTTTTTTTTTTCAACTTTCATGATAGAAAACATTGTGGAAAATGAAGAAATTGCTTGTAACAAGCAATTTCTTCATTTTCCACAATGTTTGACCAAGCCTTTTTCATAGGGGCGTCTAAAAGCGTCTCTGAGTGGGAATGGGTTAACCAATACCCAAACAACAAAATTTAAGCCAGGTCCAATTTTAAAGAAGTTGCCGAGAGAACTTTAAGTTGGTTGTTTTTTAAAAACACTTATCTTTTAGGGTAGAAAACATTGTTGATAATGACAAAATTGTTTGATTCAAACACTCTTGAGGAACATAGAAAAGAGGGATAGTTTGGGAAGTGGTTAACTCATTCCAATACAACAATTTCAAGTTGATGGAATTTAATTTTTCTGTCTTTTTTGGATAGAAAACATTGTGGACAATGAAGAAGTTGCTTGAGACAAGAAATTTCATTTTCCACAATTCTTTCCAAAGCATTTTTCTCGAGGAGCCTAAAAAGGAATGATAGATTGGGAATGGGTTAATAGCAGCAAATCCTTCATTTTTGAAGTCACCTTCACCATTCTCGAAGGTATATCTCATTGAAGGTAACTGAGACATATAAAGCATTTTGACAAGCTGTGGAAAACATTTGGGAAAAAAGGAATTGCCTGTAATAAGCAGCTTATTTTCCTCAGTGTATTCTACCCCATTTTGCACATATTTCTTGAATTCATCACACTTTGAATTTTTGTCACTCCAATTAGACAAAACAAAAATATTTTGTCATCTGTTAATGGTCTAAACTCTGTATCATGCTCCTGAAAAATAATTTAGTTAACCCATTCCCACACGGTGAAATTTTAGACCAGTCCAAATTCAAAGAAGTTGCAGACGACAATTTCAAGTTGATAAAATCTTCAATATCTTTGTCTTTTTGGGTAGAAAACATATTGAAAGGCGTTTAAAAGCGTCATTGTGTGGGAATGGGTTAACCAAATTGCTGACGACAATTAGACTGGTCCAAATTAAAAGGCTTTGCAGGCGACAACTTAAAGTTTATAAAATTTTAGATTTTTTTCATATCCTGGGAAGAAAACATTGTGGAAAATGAAAAAGTGCAATTTCTTCATTTTCCACAATGTTTTCCCAAATGTTTTTCTTGCTGGGCGTAAAAAAGTGTCATTTTTTGCATTTAATTTCAAAAAAGTTACATGATTTTCTTTTTCAAGAAAAATCCTTATCAACTTTACAAGCCATACTCCATTTGTTTCACTGCCTATATAAAACTATTATCTTCTTGATGAATGGTTGAAGTGCTTTTATCTGCAGTTTATCCATTTATTGCTTTGGCAGCATATTTCAGCTGATAACAACCATTAGTGAATGGTTGCTTTGAGCTTATATTATTTTGATGAATTTGACGGTGAAAACAAAGGAATAAAAACCTTATTTCTTCTTTTAAAAACTCCAGGCCTGATAGTAGCTGTATCCCCCCGTTACAGTAGATTACAAAATGTAAGACTTGTCCAAACTCAAAGAAGCTGCAGACGACAGTTTTTAATTGGTATGGTTTTACCAATTGGCTATGTCTTTCTGGGTATAAAATATTACAATTTTTAATTTTCCACTAAGGTTTCAAAAATTTCTTTAACGAAGGGCAAAGACCCAAATCATGAAATCTCATGTCACATTTTAACCCTTTCCCGTTTTTGGAAATTTTAGATTAGTCCAAATTGAATGAGGATACAGACAACAATGAAAACTGGATGCCGTTAGAATTGAATCCATCCTATGTGGTAGAAAACACTGTGGAAAAAGGAGAAATTGCTTGATACAAGCAATTTCTTCTTTTTTCACAATATTTCCACAATTATAAAATCACAGGAACGTCCAATCCTGTGTTTGAACAGGAAAGGGTTAATTATCAAGAACTTAACCCATTCCCACACAGTGACGCTTTTGGACACCCCTCAAGAAAAATCATTGTGAAAATATTGTGTAAAATGAAGGAATTGCTTGTAACAAGCAATTTCTACATTTTACACAATGTTTTCTACACAGAAAGTTGAAAAAAATCTAAAATTTCAAAAACTTTAAGTTGTCGTCTGCAACTCCTTTGAATTTGGACCAGTATAAAATTTTCTTGGGTGGGAATGGGTTAAGTTATTTTTCCTCCAATTTAGAACCATATTAACTTCCTCCTCACAATAATTTTAACCCATTCCTGAACGACAAAATTTCATACAAATTTAAAGAAATTGCTGACATCAAACCAAAGTTGATTTGATTTCAAAATCATACACCATTATGAGGTAGAAAACATAGAGACAGAAGAAGATATTGCTTGTTACAAGCATTTTCTTCTGTCCTCACAATATTTTCCATAGCTATCTTTCTTTGGCAAGCAAAAATACTGGATTAATTGGTAATGGATTAATGATTGTTTTAACCCATTCCCACATGCAGTGGCCCTTTTTTTAGCCCCTAAAGAAAAACAAGAGCACCGCCTATAGGTGCCTACACTAGGCTGTTTGGTGTTGGATAATGGACAAAATGCATCTAGAGATAATCCCCTTGACAGTATGGATTGCTCTTTTGATAGTGAACAAGTGTGCCAAGTTTCAAGGGAATGCCCTTAGTAGAACCAGTATGTAAAAGTTTTCGCAAGACGACAACGACACCAAGGCTATTGCAATACCTTGTGTTTTCTCCGAAAACAGCTAAGCTAATAAAATGATTGGGAAAACATTGTAAAAAATGAAGAAATTGCTTGAAACAAGCAATTTCTTCATTTTTCACCATGTTTTCTACAAAGAAAGTTGAAATATCTAAAATCTTATGATATTTCAATTGTCGTCTGCAACTCCTTTCAAGTTGGATCAGTCTAAAATTTTGTTGTGTGGTAATGGGTTAAAGAAATTCAAATTCTCAACTAGGCAGACAATAAAGGAAAGAAAATTTCATTGGACAGCATGTCAACCAGAGAAAGACATTTTAACCCTTTTCCAAACAATCCTGCTTTTTTACGCCCCTAAAGAAAAAAGTTTTGGAAAACCTTGTGGAAAATTTTTTTAACTTGATTCTTCATTATCTACAATGTTTTCGTCCGAAAAAGACCAAAAAAAAGTTAAAATTTCATCAACTTGAAATTGTCATCTGCAACCTCTTTCAATTCAGACTAGTCTAAGATGTTGTTGGGAATGGGTTATCAGTTAACCCATTTTCACACTACAAATTTTAAGACTGGTCGAAATTGAAAAAGGTTGCAGATGACAATTTTCAATTGATGGAATTTTAAAAATCTGTGATGTTCTAGGTAGAAACCATTGTGCATAATGATGAAATTGATTGTAACAAGCAATTTCTTCATTTTCTTCCATGTTCTCCAACGCTTTTCCCTATGTGGTGTTTGGGAATGGTTAATGGATGTTTCCATGTTACAGATAAGCATGACAGGCTTTAGGTACATTATGACTGTAAAATACCTAAACATGCATGTTTCTGATAGGATTTTCCTGTATAAATTTTGCATATCAAGAACCTGTCTGTAGGCTGATCAATATCTAAGAAAATATTAATAAGCTGTTAACCCTTGTTATGCTGAGTAAAATCCGTTTTAAAAAAGCTTAATTATGTATTAACCCGTGTCATGCTGTATAAATTACCTTCGTGAATTGCTGTAATCAAAGGGCTGAAAGCACTGATAGAACTTGTTGTTCAAAAATCAATATTTCTTCAAGAAATCAATTTCATAAAACAACTCTGGCAAGAACAGTGCAAGCAGGAGGTAGAGACCAAGATCAGACTGCACTTATGTGCAGTCTGATCTTGGTCTACACCTCCTGCCAAAACCTGAATATTCCAGGTTCAGCATGACAAGGGTTTAAGGACTGGAAGCACTGGAAGCTCTAATAGAGAACTAATATGAGCCTATGCGTGACATTTTCAACCATTTCCCATGTGTGTGACTCGCACACATTGAGCACCCTGGACAGCCATTTGGGGCAATTAGAATATTCGCTGATTGTTTAAAGAAGCTTTGGGTCAGTATCTACCTACAGAGCGCAGAGTGAAGACTCTGGTCAGAATGTGCGGATGCACAGGCTGATCTGAGTCTTTACTTAGCGCACATGTGTAATGTTTGGAAATGTCATTCATGCGCTCATATATCTTTAGACAATTAGTTCTATGAACAAATCCAGCTTAACTGGGATAAGAAGGTGGTGTAGACTAAGATCAAACTGCACATATGTGCAGGCTGATCTTTGTCTATGCCTCCTGCTAAAACAGGAATATTCCAGGTTCAGCATGACAAGGGTTTAATTACTGGTGCAGGTAATTAAACCCACTACTAGACAAGAAAATTTTCAGACTGTTCCAAAATGAAAGAAGTTGCATATGACAATTCAAAGTTTATGAATTTTGAGATATTTTCAATTTTCTGGGTGAAAAAATATTGTGTGAATGAAGAAATTGCTTCATTGTAAACAATATTTTCTTAATTGTTTTTTTGAGGGGCATCAAGAAGTGTCATTGTGTGGGAATATGTTAGCCCACTACCAGACAAGAAAAATGTTAAAATAGTCCTAATTTAAAGAATTTGCATTGCAGACAACATTTCAAATTAGGCCATAACTTGAAAATAAGTGTATTTCAAGATATTTCTCACGTATTCACATGATCATATTTCTTCAGGGCGCCAGAAAGCTTTATTGCATGGTAATGGGTTCAGACAATATAGTCAGACCAACAAAAACGTCCTGTTCTAAAATTTTATGAAATGAAAATGTGGTGAAATATATTTGTAACAAGGTACCAAATTGTCACAAGATACACCCGTCACACTGCTTGATGTCGAATAGGGTAAGGTAGTCAATTGATAGTCTGTAAAACAACAAAGGGCAATAACTCGCAAGGTAGAGTGATGGTTCTTTTACAATTTATTCTTATCATGAAGTTTCATGATCATATCTATTATAATTTCAAAGATGTGCTAAGGACAAAATTAAAGTCTGAAAAACAACAAAGTGTAATAACCCAAAATTATGGTTCTTGTGCACTACCATTCCACTTGGTGAGATCTAGCCACACATAGGGTTTCATGATCATACCTTTTATACTTTGAGAGATATGCTAAAGACAAACTTCAAGTCTGAAAAACATCAAAGGGGAATAACTTTAAAAAAGTATGGTAGAGTTATGGTTCTTGTGCACTTTACTTTCACTTGGTGAGATCTAGCCACACATACAGTTTTATGATCATACCTTTTATACTTCCAGAGATATGCTACAGACAAATTCAAGTCTGAAAAACAACAAAGGGCAATAAATCCAAAACAAGAGCCGGAGAGAAACGGATTATGATCCCCGAATAAGGCTTTTGTCACAGAACTATATGCCATTATTGGACAAAAAACTTTTTATTGAATGCAACTATAGTTTGAGAGTTCAGTTCACAAGAAATTTGGAAGTTTGACAAACATAGACAGAAGCTCTTTGGCTTCACAGGCCTGATTCTAGTAAAATTCAATATCATTATGTGGTAAAAGGTTAAATATTTTACCTTCACTATCCAAGTTATCAATGAAAAATGTCTCCATACAAAAAATGAAGACTCTTACTTGAGTAGTCTTGCAGAAACAATAGACTGATTTATTCTAGAATAGGATATATACAAAATGTAAAGCTACATGGCATTTTGTCCCCTTTTAGCATGGTAAGGCTCAATGGGTCAAAAATTGAAATAAAAATTACCTAGGGCTTTTAATGATCAACATTTATGTAAAGTAACAAGAAATTTTGGCAATTAGTAAAGGAGGAATGTTTGAAAATTAATGACCTTGACAATTTGACCTTGACCTTGACCAATGACCTTGAACTTGGTACCAACAGAAAGTCCATGTCATAAGCAATGCACACGTAAAATATGAAGACTATATGACTTACCATTGTTTACTTATGGGAGATGTTAAAGTTAATTATTTCGAAAATAGGCATTGGAAAATGACCTTGACAGATGACCTTGAACCTCATACCAACAGAAAGGTCATGTCATAAGCAATGCACATGTAAAATATGAAGAGTATGTAACTAATACCATTGTGAACTTATAGACAATGTTAAAGTTAGGCTTTTCGAAATTTTTACCTTGAGAAATGACCTTGAACTTGACAGATGACCTTGAACTTAGTACCAACAGAAAGTCCATGTCATAAGCAATGCACATGTAAAATATGAAGGCTATATCACTTACCATTGTATACTAATGGGCTCTGTTAAAGTTAATTTTTTTGAAATTTTGACCTTGAGAAATGACCTTGACCTTGACAGATGACCTTGAACTTAGTACCAACAGAAAGAACATGTCAAAAGCAATGCACATGTGAAATATGAAGGTTATATCACTTAACATTGTAAACTTATAGTTATAATGCTTAAGTTACGATTTTCTAACTTTTGATCTTGAAAAATGACATTGACCTTGAATGATGACCTTGAACTTGGTACCAACAGAAAAGGTTTGTCACAAGCAATGCACATGTGAGATATGAAGACTTCATATATAACCAATCAAAAGTTATTGCCAATTTTAGTTTTTGCGGAGAAAAAAGACAGTTAACGTAAAGGTAATATTATTAAGGCCCCTTTTCCCATGACGCATTTTTTAAACGAAAATTTCTGCTAGTTTAAGGTCAAGGGGATCTGATTTGCTACTCAAATATGAAATTTCATGAAATTCTAACAATTAGTCTTGGAGATATTGGCAAAAAACTAGATTTTACATTAAGGCCCCTTTTTCCACGACGCAGCCTTGAAAAAAGAAAAATCAAAAAACAGGTGTTGGAAATTTCCTAGGAAGATTATATATGAAGTTTCGTCCAATTAAGCCTAGGGGTTGCTGAGATATGACTTTGGAGGGACAGACGGATGGAAGGACGGACGATAAGCCATGTGATAAGCCATGGAAAAAAATCAAATCTAAAAAAACATAAAAATACATAAAAAAAATATGTATGGTAGAGCTATGGTTGTTGTGCATTGCACTCCATAATCATGTAATGAATACAACTGCCAAGTTTCAAGTCAATTAGACATAAGATTCTAGAGTTAAGACCTGGGCATTGCTTTCCCCTGTTGACCCCACAATACGTAGTCTTTTGACCGGTAATAAAAAGCTCTGTGATAAAAGCGAAAGTAGCAAGAAGCAACTTCTCTTTTTTCCCCTTAATGTTCTCTACTCTAATTAGCCATTACTTTTCAACTATAGCCTCTTTTGGTATGTTGTCTAATGTGATAATGTTGTGGAGCATTTGCAATAAGAATCCCCGTAAATGAATCATGCCCTATTTATCTCTGCCACCTCAGTATACACCAGACTATGAATGAATGGAACTGAAAGTAAATAGCTGATAAGCCTCATTGAAGTTATCAGATCACCCCTGGACAATCATTTAGACAAGTGGATGTAAATCTGCGATAAAACACTCATCCTCTTATCTATCTTTCTTCACTTAATGTTTAACCCATTACCAGACGGCAAAATTTAGACTGGTTCAAATTGATGCAAGTTGCAATCAACAATTCTAAATGTTTTTGTTTTGCGGGAAGAAATCTTTGATGGAAAACAACTTGCAAACAATTTTTTGTGTGTGTCTTTAGGAAAGAAATCATTGAAGGAAATAAACCCTTGGCATGATGAGTTATACATGACCTACAGAACTGAATTGAAATCAAAGGGCTGAAAGCACTGTAGGATCAATTGTGTATTAGTATTTATTTTGAAATTGTATCGTATACAAATAACTCTGGTTCAAAAAGTACAAGCAAGAGGTGTAGACAAAGATCAGCCTGCATATACCTCCTGCCAAAAACAGGAATATTTCGGGTTCAGCATGGTTATTAAATTACTTGTAATTTGCATAATCTTCATTTTCATATTTTTTGTGAATTTTTACATAGGGTTATGAAAAGAGCAGGATACTGTGAGACAGAGTTAACCCATTACCATACAGTTGACTAATAACCCCTGTCTATCAAAATGATTGATTGATCATTATCATGGTTAGCTTGCCCACCTATAAATTATTTTTCGTTTTTCCCACAATGAAATCAACAGTCCTTGACAATATGCATACTACAAAAAGAACTGTCTGTATGTCTGATATATATTAGACTAAGTGCCTTGTTCGTGAGTCGATTGTGAAATCTTCCTTTCAAAGAGTTTGGCTCAAGTGATCAACCCTTGTCATGCTGAATAAAACTTCTTTCTTTAGAACTAATCAAAGGACTGACAGTAATGGAAAGATTGATTATGGTTCCATTTTTGTTTGAAATCAAGGACAAAAAGGTAAGGTAAACAAACATCAGATTGTCCATAAAAGGAATATTTTGTGTTCACTGTTCAGTATGACAAAGATAAAGTTCATTTCTTATTCAAATTGTGACCTATCACATGACTATTAGTGTGTCACATACAGTATGCTTCCACTAAAGTGCTTGTCACATGACCTTCAGTTGTAACCTTGAACTTGGGAGTTTCCAACAGAGCTTGAGAAATGACATAAGTACCAATCAATGGGAATAACTGTGCCAAGTTCTTTATAAAATCCATCAATCAATGTAGAAGTTATATGTTCTGGACAAACCACACACACCGACAAAGGTTAAGTCTGTTACCATGGCAGAGTTATAAAAATGGAAAAGATGACAAAAATTTTATTGGGTTCAAAGATTTTACAGCAAACATTTTTTAATTGATGAAATTTTCAAAAAGCCATTTTTCTGGGTTAAAAAAACAACTAAGTGGTAAATGAAGAAAAAAGCAATTTCTTCATTTTTTGTTGTTGTTTTGTTTCGATTAATTTATATTTATGGCCGTCATGTGAAATTGTGGACCCTACCCAGAACTCTATGAAATATTTAAAGTACAAATTGGATCAAGCAGATATTTCATTTTTATGGAAAAATATCAAAGTAGAATGACCATTCTAGATTCAGAGGATGCTACCATAGGCAACCCATTTCAACACAATGACACTTTTATTATCACCCTCAAGAATGTTGGGGTGATAAAAAGGTTTGGAAAGCATTAATTGTGCTCGTAGCAAGCAATTTCTTCATTATTCCTAATGTTTTCTTCCACAAAAGACAAAGAGTCTTAACCCTTGTCATGCTAAGCCCGGAATATTCCAGTTTTTGCAGGAGATGTAGGCCAAGATCAGCCTGCTCATAAGTGCAGTCTGATCTTGATCTACACCTCCTGCTCGTAATTTTCCTGCCAGAATCGTTTATGATATTGATTTATAAAAGAAATATTGATTTTTGAACAACAAGTTATATCAGTGCTTTCAGCCCTATGATTTTACGGCAATTGAATGAGGTAATTTATACAGCATGACAAGGGTTAAAAATCCATCAAATAAAGATCGTTGACTGCAACTTCTTTAATTTGGACCAGTCTAGAATTTTGTTGTCTGGTAATGGGTGAACAATAAATATAGATTGCTACTTTGAAGAATTTTATCCCATTATTGATACATATTAGATCTAAAGCTCTTTAAATTCATGGATTATTCATAGTTTACTTAATTGGATCCCCCAACTTGATTCTGTTTGCGTTTAATTGTGACCTATTTTTTTAATTAAACTATGCTAATAGCTTCTTCTTTTGTCTTTTGAGATAATGTCAAGTGTCTTCCTGAAAAAGAGAAGAGCATCATATGTAGCTGCCAGTGCAAAGCTTCAATAAGACTTACCACACCAAAACTACCACTACATTCTTTCTGAGCCTCCAGCTGATCATCCCACTTAGGTTTGCAATTATCTACCCATTGGGGTAAGACAAATGTCGGAAAGGATATTTGCCATGGATGGGAATTGAGCCCAGGACCCAAAATAACATTTTGACTAGTAGCCGAAGGTATTCTCCTTGGATAAATCCTAACAAGATTCAAAGTAAGGGAATTGGTAAATTCTTGCAAAAAGTTTAACTTGATATAACAAGAGTGCTCTAGTCACAATATACGCAGCCCTTCTGCATTAGACCCCTTTTTCTTTGATACAGCCTGAAATGGCAAATTTCCCACAATATGCACAAGGTCATGTGCCTCGGAACATTCTTTGAAAATTTCATTCAAATTCATCAATAAACGTAGAAGGGCATGTACTAACCCTTTCCCATTCAATCCCTGTATTTATATCCCTGTGATTTTATTAATGAGAAAGCATTGTACAAAAAGAAGGAATTGCTTGTAACAAGCAATTCCTTCTTTTTCCACAATGTTTTCTACCCTACTGATTGGTTTAAACCACATTTTAAAATTTCGTCTGCAAATTCTTTGAGTTTGGACTGGTCTAAAATTATTAACAACAGGTAAAGGGTTAACAAGAAATTTTGCCTTCAGCTATTTTTTTCTATGACGTAGCCTAAAATGACAAAAAACATTTAGGAGGAGATGTGTTAAATAGAAATCAGACATTGAGACATACAGACAGAGAAGTTGATAACTATATACGACCAACCTAACGCAGTATTCAAAAACTTTACCCCCATTATCATTTTAGCCCATTCCCAGACGTCAAAATTTCAGACTAGTCAAAATTCACAGAAGTTGCAGACGACAATTTTAAGTTGATGACATTTTGAAAATCTTTGTCTTTTAGGGTAAAAAAAAATGTGGATAATGAAGAAATTGCGTGTAAAAAGCAATTTCTTAATTGTCCACAATGTATTCCAAAGCTTTTATATTGAGGGGCGTTTAAAAGTGTCATTGTGAGCAAATGGGTCAAGATTTTTTTCATCAATCTTGAAGATTCTTTTGGATAAATTCTATATCAGGTTTGATTATCATTTTGTAGCCTATGAGGTAATGAGTTAATCTTTACAGATCGTAGGGAGGGAGTATCAATCAGCATACCTGTCATGGTTGGTTAATTGAAATTCTTGAAAGGGCTGTTCCACATGTCAAGAGAACATGACCCACAAAATTGTTACCCTATTTACTACATTTATCTATGATATCTGGGTGTTCTTGAAAGTTAATCACTCATCCTTTGAAGTCAACCCTATTACCAGATGAAAATATTTTAGACTGCTCCAAATTGAAGGTTGTTGCAGACAACAAGTGAAAGTTAATAGAATTTCAAATAATTTTATCCGTCTTTTTGGATGGAAAACAATGGGGAACATGAATAAATTGCTACGTTTCTACATTTTCCACATTGTTTTCCATAACCTTTTTCTAGAGGGGCGTTAAAATCTAAAAGCGGCATTGTGTGGTAATAGATTAACAGTAAAAAATGTTGGACAGGTTTATGAGTATTTTCAAATTTGATACATCTACAAATTTGACTGCAGTTAGTGCTAGGTGCCATCAGTGAAGGTAATCAAATTACATGTATATCCCCTAAGAAATTGAATGAAGCCTTTTTCAGATTTTTCAACAAAGGGCCTCAACTCTGAGAAAAGAAAATGGATTACCCCATTACCAACTGGCAAAATTTTAGACTGGTCCAAATTGAAAGAAGTTGGAGATGACAATTTCAAGATTATGAAATTTTAAATTCTTTTGACTTTCTGGATAGAAAACATCAAAATGAGGAAATTGCTTGTTGCACAATGTTCTCCCTATTGTGTTTCTTGAGGGGTGCCAAAAATCGGAATTGTGTGGGAACGGGTTAGGTGTTCCAGCCACATTATGACTGAAATAATGTTAAAAGTAGTATTAAACGCCATTAACACTAATTAATCAAACACACAAACTCTAGATTGACAGATCTTACATGATTACAGAAGCTTGCATGATTACCGATAGATCAGTTCAAGGGTTTTCTGCACACCTGTTGTAAGAGATTACATTTATCTATGCACTTACAATAGTTTTGCACTGAGCCATCCAACTAAGCCGAACCGAAGCTCTGAGATAAACCCTTGTCATGCTTAACAAAATCCTTTATTCAGAATTGCATTAAAATCAAATGGCTGAAAGTACTGGCCGAATCAGAAGTTGTGGCTTAACATTTCTTTTGAAAAATGATTCTATGAATAATTCTAGCTTGAAAAGGACTAACAGGTGGCGTAGACTAAGATCAGACTGCCCAAAACAGTCTAGGTTCAACATTACAAGGATTTAGTTAACCCATTCCAGTGGAATTTTAGACCGGTCCAAATTGAAAGGAGCTGCAGACGACAATTTCAAGTTGATGGAATTTTAATTCTTTTCGTCTTTTTGGAAAGAAAACATTGTGGATAATGAAGAAATTGCTTGATCCAAGCAATTTCTTCATTTTCCACAATGTTTTCCATAGCTTTATTGTTGAAGGGCGTAAAAAGGAGGAATTGAGTGGGAATGGGTTAAAGAGGAGAAAGGATACTAACAAAAGACTTCATGCAAAGGTGCAATTTATATTCCATTCACTAAATGTAAAATTCTCAGGTGTATAATTTCTAATTATCCTTGATGAATGGATAAATTTCATCTCATTTAATATATCACATTCCAATCGCTAATAACTCTCCTGCTAAAAGAGAATTAACAGAAAAAACAGGACTTAAAGTCTGATATCAACAATGTGGGATCCAAGGGACTCAACAGGGGTCCAAGCTTGTTTAACCCATTCACACACAATCCTGCTTTTTTAGGCCCCACAAGAAAAATGAATTCTACATTGTCCGCAGTGTTTTCTTCCCTAAATGGTACGGATTTATTGAATTTCACCAACTGAAATTGTCGTATGCATATTCTTTCAAGTTGGACTGGTCTAGCATTTTGTTGTGTTGTAATGGGTTTAGGTCTAGGAGTCCCTTACCTTGACTTTTCAAAAACTATTATGCTTTTTATATAGAGGATGATTGTATGTTCCACCCTGCAAAATGGATTTATCTTTCATTGACTGTGAACAACAAAAGCTGTATAGGCTTTAGTTGTGCATGAAATTATCATATTTTTCAATGCAAAATTAAACAAAATACAACTTTTTAAGGAGAAAATATCCAAAAGTGTTTCCTTTGCATGTGAATTACATAGCAAACTGATGTCATCCTCAGTGTCTTTGGGCCCGGCTAGATTACATTCAATGAATGAAACCAGAGTTAAATCTGCCAAATACTGTTAAAAGCGGTGTTAAACCCCATTCAAACAAACAAACAAAAATCTGCCAAAACGGTCGGTGAATTTTTCATTTCGTTAATTACACTGTTGTTTACAGTGAAATTATACCTACCCATGTAACTCCACATTTTAACACCCTCACGAAAATAGCTTTAGAAAACATTGTAGAAAATGAAGAAATTGCTTGTTGTTACCGAACAAGAGCAGTCTGTGGAACACACAACTCCCTTGAATGAAAAATGACCAAGAATGAAAAAGTTTAATAAGTTTTTGCTTAAGGTTTTTCATAACAGGTTAAAAGTCAAGATCAGGTCAAAGGGTCAAGGTCATGTCTCAAATGAAAGCCCAACTCCTGATGAGTGTATGTGTGAAATATGTGAATAAGTTAAAGCTTTTGGTTAAAGTTATTCATAAAAGGGTTAAAAAGGGTCTGGTTATAAGGTCAAATGATTGTCTTCTGCGACCTCTTTGAATTTGAACCAGTCAAAAAGTGTGTCATCTGGTTGTGGGTTTAAGTTATATTATGGAGGAAACAGATATTCCATCAACCTTACAAAATGCTTGAAAACTCATAATCAGTTCCAGGTAGACTGATGGTGCCAGGTGTTTTAACCATACTTTTTAGTTATTTTTTACAGTGCATCATCATGAAAAACCATCATGATTATTTATATATGTGCAAGGCATGAATTTCTGTACAATCATTTATTTTTTGTACAGGTAACAATTTTTCACATCCAAGTATGTGTGACCTTCTCCCCTAGATTCATCTCAATTTTTGCCCTGAGATGAACATGTCGTGCCTGATAAATCTTTCACTTTTTCACCAATGAAATTTAAAATTAAGACAACAAATCTGATTGACCATGAAACTTGTTTCAGTTTATCTCATTTGTGGACTTGAAATTTTTTATAATAAAACTTTTAAATAATGAACTTGTAAATACTGTAGGTGCTTGAGTGCCTACATTGCTCCAAAAGTCTAAACTTATTAATGGACGAGATTCCAGCAACATGTGAAAATGTCAGAATGTTAGAGGAAAATTATATAGAAAACAAATGGAATAAGACACACACACGGTGGACACAAAGCCATGACAATAGCTTGCAAAGTCAAAGCTCACAAATAACCCAACAAAGAAGCAAGGGCACCAATTGTGCTTGACTGCAGATTTCTAGAGTTAGAATACAATAAATAAACAGACCGTCAGACATAATCTGTAAGTTGTATGCAGCTATCATAAAGAAGCCAAGACTATAATATTTTGGGGGTATTATGAACCCTAAAGTTCCAATAATTAACCCATTACCAGACAACTAAATTTTAGTTCAAAGAAGTTACCGGCAACAATTTTTAATCTATGGATATAAAAAATCATTGTCTTTGGGCAGAAAGCATTGTGGATAATGAAGAAATTGCTGGTAACAAGCAATTTCTTCTTTTTCCACATTGCATTCCAAAGCTGTTTTCTTTAGGGGCATCAAAAAGCGTATATGTATTGGAATGAATTAAACATTGCTGGACTAGTGCATTGGAGAATCAAAATTTGCTTACTTCAACAGGTTGAGGCCAATTCTAGTGGCTAATATTATAGGCGTCACTAGTACAGCAAGATTCTGTTACAACTTATAGTTACTGTTGACAAGTTATAGCATTGAAAAAGGACAATGAACAACTTGTTAAAAACGATGGCATCTATTTCTAAAATTCATGGACTGCATTATAGATGGCTATAAGCTCCAAAAACCTATGACTGCATTATAGATGGCTATAAGCTCCAAAAACCTATCGAGAAAAGTGAAGCTGAAGAGCTACAGATAGAGGGTGTTATTTCGATTTTAGATTTAAATATTTCAACAATAATGTGTTTATTCCTATGTTGTAGGTACTCATTTAAATCGTCTCAGCGTGGGGTTTATTGAGAAGTAAGGATTTTAGAATTCTGTAAAGCCTTTTTCTCTACAGCTCTGAGCTGAAAATTCATTATTGTATACAACCCGCATGATGTAATATGCCTTCGACCTGCATGTAATTACTCTGTGAGCTCCATACTGTCAGAGGCAATCAGCGTAAATTTGACAAAAAACGTGGAATTTCTGAGACAATCACTCACACCTGGTCTCTTGTGTGTTTCCCGACTTCATACTATAGCTAACTTCAAAGGAACCTTACACAACCTTACAACTTCAAATACAAATCTATGCAGCTATGCCTTTATGAAATACTAAAATCATTTCCACACCATGACACTTTTTACGCCTCTCAAGAAAAACAATTAGGAAAACATTGTGGACAAGAGCCATGTTGGATAATCATGGCCATCCCCCGCCGTAAAAGCTTGATAGTAAAGTGAAGCCAGTTAGATTAAGGCTTCTTGTGCACTGCATTTCTTGTCAATGAGTTTGATGATAGCTATCATACTTTCAGAGATATGCTCTGGACAAAATCTAAGTCTTAAAAACAATAAAGGGCAATAACTCCAAAATTATGCAAGCAAGAGTTGTGGGTCTTATGCTCAGCAGTTCTCCTCAACAAATCTATCCACCTTTGAAGTTTAAAGTTAATAACTATTATACTTTCAGAGATATGCTCTGGACAAAATCTTAGTCTTTAAAACAATAAAGGGTAATAACTTTAAAATTATGCAAGCAAGAGTTGTGGTTCTTGTGCACTGCACTTCTCCTCAATGAGATCTATCCACCTATGAAGCTTCAAGTTGATAGTCTTTATACTTTAGGAGATATGCTTCGGACAAGCTTAGTGGGGGAATGACTAAATGATGGATCGAGACCATTTTTATATCACCTTTTCCGAAACGGCGGGGGGGGATAATAGTGAAGAAATTGCTTGTGACAAGCAATCTCTTCATTTTCCACTACCTTCCACCCAAATTCACAAAGGTTATTAAAAATTCATCAATAATTATTGTAAATTGTCATCTGCAACTTCTTTCAATTTGGATCAGTCTCAAAGTTTTCTTCTGTGGGAATGAGTTAACCCATAACTAGACAGCAAACTTTTAGACCGGTCTGAAATGAAAGCCGTGCACAACCGTTTTGAGAAAGAGAATTTTCAAAAAATCTTTGTCTCTTTTTTTTTGCTTATTAGGGGCAATAAAAAGCTTGTGATAAAAAATATCTCCTATTCTCTTTTATTGATAGACTAGAATGTTTTCTTGTTTGTTTGACTTGTGTTTAATGCCACTTTTTAATAGTACTTCAGTTTTATAGTGGCGGCTGGAGCACCTAACCATGGGTTCCTTGTATTACTCACACCAGTACTACAGCTACAGCCTTTCTAAGCCTCCAGCTGCTGCTCATTCCACTTAGGTATACAATTATCCATCATTGGTGGGAGGCAAATGTTGGAAACCGGGAAAGGATATGTGCCCCAATCAGGAATTGAACCTTGGGCTCCATGATTGAAAGTCTAACTGGCTACCAATTGTGCCATGACCATGGCCAGATATGTTTTCTATAATACCTTCAGGTACAACTTATTTTTGATATAAATGCTGCCCACAATTTATTTCAATTTGGGGCACTCTGAAATTTTGTCGTATGGTAATTGCTCTATCCAGTGATCTTCCAAGGCTGCATTTTTGCACCATTGTCTCAAAAAATAAATAAATAAATTTTAATGTACCCAGTATTTTAATACCATGGTGACAATTTGTCCCCCTTGGTTCCAAAGCCCTGGTATCTAGATTGTTTGTGGGATCAATCTTTTCTTTTTAAACACTTGTCATGCTGAGCCCAGAATATTCATGCTTTTGCAGGAGGTATAGACCTAGATCAGCTTGCACACATGTGTAGTCTAGTCTAGACCACCTGTTTGACTTACTCAAGAGACAGTTGTTTATAAAACCTTAGTCAAAATAAATTTCTAATCCACAATTTGGGCCTTTCAGCGCTTTCAGCCCTTTGATTTTAATGCATTTATGAACAGGAAAATATTGAGCATGACAAGTGTTAAAACACGTGGACACTGGCTCTAATTGCTTCAAATCACTGGCTGTATTTGAATTTAAGCCACCATCATAGTGTAGACAGTAGTGCGTCAGACTCCTAATCTTGATTCATGGGATGTCATGGGTTCGATACCCGGCGGCGGCACATATTCTTTCTGACATTTGTCTCTCACCAATGGGTGGATAATCGTAAACCTAAGTTGGATAGCAGCTAGAGGCTAGGAAAGGATGAAGTGGTAGTACTGGTGTGAGAAATACCAGGAATCCATTGTTAGGTGCTCCAGCCGCCGCAATATAACTGAAATACTGTTAAAAGTGCCGTTAAACCCCATTCAATCAATCAATTTGAATTTAATGCAAAAAGCATTCAATTTTTCTCAAGGCCTGGTAAGCGAGTAACTTTCCAGCGAATTTACTTTAACCCGTTTCAAAATGTGTTAAGATTTAAATTTAAGTGCCAAATTAAGTTGAAAACGTTGAGAGAAAAGAGAAATTGCTTGTTACAAGCAATTTCTCATTTTTCCGCAAAGTTTTCCATAACTATATTTCTTCAGGTCATCAAAAAAGATGGACTGGGTGGCATTTGGTTAAAGTGGTCTGATAAATGACTAAATCTCATTTCCAAGTCATGTCTTATAAACCTTTCCTACACAATGATGCCTTCTGATGACCCTCAAGAAAAAAAGTTTGAAAAAAAATGTGGACAAAGAAGAAATTGCTTGAAACAAGCAATTTCTTCAATGTCCACAATGTTCTTTTTTACCCAAAAAGACAAAGATTTGCTGAATTGCATCAACTCAAAATTGTCATCTGTAACTTCTTTCAATTTGGACCAGTCTAAAACTTTGTTTTGATGGTAATTGGAAATTCACCGTTTATTCTTGACCCTCATCACCCCATCCCTCTTCAGCCCCAACCCCTTCACACAAGCAACAATAAATAATCTAGCATCCCATGATGCTTTCATTCTAAATATGAGTAGCCATTTCTGGTAATTGCTTTCTTTTCCACTCAAAAGGCCACTAAATTTTTGCAATAACAACATGTTATGTCATAGAGTGATAAGCAAGGAATGCTGAAATATGAGAGACAGAAATCTTGTATTATCATTTAACCCATTACCACCCAATCCTAACATTGTAATGAACTGAAGATAAGTAGAAATGAAGAACAATGCATGTTTCCTAACCAAATTTTCCAAAATGGAAATTAACACCCTTTGAAATGGCGATTGTGAACTCTTAAAGTTAACCCCTGTCATGCTGCATAAAATACTTTACTAAATTGCTGTAAAAAAAAAAGGCTGAAAGCACTGATACAACTTGTTGTTCAATAATTACTATTTCTTTTAGATATTGATTTCATAAGCAATTCTGGCAGGAAAAGTACAAGCAGGAGGTGTAGACCAATATCAGACTGTACTTATGTGCAGGCTGATCTTAATCTACACCTCCTACCAAAACCGAAATATTCCGAGTTCAGCATGACAAGGGTTAAGACTAGTCTATAATTATGTCATTCAGAAATTCGCTAACATTCAAAAGTTACCTTACTGGTAGTAACATAATGACAAAAGGACCATGATGGTCCTATATCGCTCCCCTGAGTATGATGGCTCAAGGCGTACTGATATAATATACAAAATATCAAAGCCCTCAAACTAATCATTCTGGAGAAGAAGAATTTTTCAAAGATTTTCTCCTTAAATTCTAGGTAAAGTGAAGATCCAACCATATTGAGCCAATTTCAAGAGTGCGGTAATTCTTTAAAGAACTGAATACATACCAAATATCAAAGCTCTAGGCCTAATGGTTTAGAAGGAGAACATTTTCTATGATATCCTTCATAACTCTTTTCTGGGATTGCACAGAAAAGGGCTTATTTTCAGGATACAGTAATTCTATGAAGTATTTTGGTAGAGGGTCAATAGGTATTATTACACACTAAATATTAAAGCCCTTGACCTAATGGTTTGGGAGAAGAAGAATTTTAAAGATTTCCTACTTTATTTCTATGTAAAATCAGGGATCCCACAGAAAAGGGCTAATTTTCAGAATACTGTAATTCTTTGAACTATTTTGGTAGAGGGTCTATAGATGATGATTTGTACCAAATATCAAAGCTCTAGGCCTTACTGCTTTTGAGAAGATTTTTTAAGTGATTTCAATTCTTTTAAGTATTTCGAAAGAGCAAGACCTAAGGATCATTTCTATGAAGTTTTGTTGAAATTCCATGGTTAGTTTAGGAGGAGAAGATTTTTTTGTAATTGTGAAGGGACCGACGGACGGACAGACAAACGGACAATGACCGATCACAATAGCTCACACAGAGCACTTTGTGCTCAGGTGAGCTAACAATTCAATTCGGATTGCTGGTAATGTCCCAGTGAGCTCCAACATGAAATTACAAACTCTATGGACAATAATGTGTTACAAAAATGGTTGGCCAATCTGAATGTTGTGACTAAAGCTTGAACAAGAACAAGCTGTAGTTCAGACATTTAACACCCATTCCCACACATTGATGCTTTTAAATGCCCCTCAGAATGAAAGCTTTGGAAAACATTGTGGAGAATGAAGAAATTGTTTGTTACAAGCAATTTCTGTATTTTCCAATATTTTTTCTACCTAGATAGAGAAAGAGCTTTTTTAAAATTGTTGTCTACTTCTTCTTTCAATTTGCACTGGTCTAAAATTTCACAGAGTGGGAATGGGTTAATACATTTTTTTAACTTGTAACTTAGTAAGAAGACCTCAGAATGTTCAACTGTAAAACTAGAGTAAGTCCCCATTGAACCCTTCCACAAACAATTACAGAGTGGGTCTCCAATTACATGAAATAGATGAAAATTAATGAAAACATCCTGTTTCCGTCAATCAACTTAAACACTCTATACAAGATCTGAGCTTGACATCAACAGAATGGTGCAACATAACTGTAACATGGTTTAACCCATTCCCACACAATGACACTTTCTGACGCCCCTCAAGAAAAAAGCTTGGGAAAACATTGTCGAAAATGAAGAAATTACTTGTTAAAAGCAATTTCTTCATCTAACACAATGTTTTGTACCAAGAAAGTTGAAAAACCTAAAATTTCATAAACTTTAGAATGTCCTCTGGAACTCCTTTCAATTTGGACCAGTCTAAAATTTTGCCGTCTGGGTTAAACAAAAAACAAAGCTTCAAATGAGTAGACTGCTGTAAAATTTGTTATTTATCAAACTTAACAATGACCTCTACTCTAATGACCTCTAATAATTTTAGTGAAATGAAAAGCAGAAATTTTGATTCCATCCACTGTAGAGACTTGCCATGAGTAATTAAAGCATTCCCAGACAGTGACACTTTTAAACTCCACTCAAAATGATAGCTTTGGACAACATTGTAGAAAAATGAAGAAATTGCTTGTTACAAGCAATTTCTTCATTATCCACAATGTTTTCTGACCAAAAAGACAAAGATTTTAAAGGTTTCTTTGACTTAATGTTGTCTGCAACTTCTTTGAATTAGGACTGGTCTAAAATTCTATCCTGTGGTAATGGGTTAAAGCATTACCCCTTGTCATGCTTAACCTAAAATATTTCTGCTTTGACAGGAGATATAGATTAACCCTTTCCTGTTTTTCAAAATTTGAGACATGTCAAATTTCAAAGGTTTTGCAGACAACAATTTAAAGTTGATTTTATTGGAAAAATAATCATACAATAGGGTAGAAAATATTGTAGAAAAGGAAAAAATTGCTTGTTACAAGCAATTTCTTCTTTTTCCACAATGTTTTTTAAAGTATCAAAAGACGGGGACATAAAAATCAGGGATTATGCAGGAAAGGGTTAAGATCAGATGTGCAGTCTGATGTTAGTCATGTTAGTCAAAACAGTCATTTAAAGTCAGTATATAGACTTTATCTACAAAAGAAATATTGGCCCTTAATACCAAGGCCTCCCAGAATGACAGTGCTTGCAGCTACTTAACCCTGGCTTGTCATGCTGTAAAAATACCTAACCGAATTGCTGTAAAATAAAAGGGCTGAAAGCACCGAAATAACTTGTTGTTCAATAATCAATATTTCTTTTAGAAATCAATTTCATTAACAATTCTGGCAGGTTAGTACAAGCAGGAGGTGTAGACTAAGATCAGACTCCACTTATGGGCAGGCTGATTTTGTCTAAACCTCCTGCCAAAACCGGAATATTCCGGGTTCAGCATGAGAAGGGTTAATTTAAATGCAATTCTATTAGGACTTCATCTAAAATGACAAGGGCTGTTACTAATTACCAAAGAATCACACATTTATTTTAGTTTGGTTGCGAAGAAAGCTTATAGAGTCGCTCTCGAACACTGTCAATCCAGATGTTTTTACGTCTCCTGAAGATAGGGAGTGACATAAATGCACTGCTACTCAGTTTTACTGCTGGGTAGACTTAGGATGACTAGTAAGTGTCTTGCCCATGAGCACATCCCAGTGACAATGGGGCTCAAACCAACAACCATCTGATTACAAGTCAAACACCTGTACCACTTGGCCATCAAGGCAATATTTTGTTGTCTGGAATTCATAAATGGCTTATTGACCAACAAACTTTTAGCTATCTGAAAATTTGTTTCAAATGGTACATCAACCAATGATGGAGGACGAGTGCCCAAATTATTTAGAAATCCACACATAAATACAGGTGATATGCTTTGGACAAGATCAGTTACCTGAATAACTGACCTTGATGTTTGACCTTCACCTTTCAGCTTTCTGAAAATTTGTTTCAAAAGGCACATCTACATATGATGGAGAACAATTGTGCCAGGTTGACATTTTGAAATCCATCTATAAGTGTAGGAGATATGGTCTAGACAAATTCGGACTGGTGGACCTACTGCTATTATACATGCTAAAGAAATTGTCATGGTGATAACCATGTCTTGCTCACCACAAGCAGGCACTACAAAAATTGTGAATGACATGAAGCAAAAGATTAAGCTTCTTAAATTACAGGCACACTTACAGGCATCGAGTATCCTTGCAGTCAAACAGGAAATTGTGGGCCCAAACAATTTAAGCTAAAGCCACTTCACTCTTATGCCATTTAACCCATTCCCACACAGCAAAATTTTAGACTGGTCCAAATTGAAAGAAGTTGCAGACGACAATTTCAAGTTGATGGAATTCTGAATTGTTTCGTCTTTTTGGATAGAAAACATTGTGGATAATGAAGAAATTGCTTGACACAAGCAATTTCTTCATTTTCCACAATGTTTTCCAAAGTATTTTTCTTGAGGGGCGTAAAAAGGAGGGATTGAGTTGGAATGGGTTAAGAGGTTATAGCAAGACCTAAATTGCACGGGCAGAATTCGCATATGTTTTTTCATTTTCCACAATACTTTCCAAACTTTTTTCTTGGTGGAAATAAAAAAGCAGGCTTGTGTCAGAATGGGTTAATTTTAAGCACAAAATGGTTTCAAGTCAAGTTGTCTATCAAAAACACATTGATTACTGATGGTATAACATTTGGGAATGCTTATCATATTTAACAATTTTTGTCACTTTTGAAAAAGCTGTTTAACATTCAAATAATCTTTTCATACATGAGCAAATTGCCCTTTCTCATTTAACTCATTCCAACTTGAGCCCTCCTTTTTGTGACCCCCCCCCCATTAAAGAGCTTTGGAAAACATTGTGGAAAATGAAGAAATTGCTTGTATCAAGCAATTTCTTCATCATCAACAATGTTTTCTACCCCAAAAGACGAAAAAAAATTAAAATTCCATCAACTTTTGATTGTTGTCTGCAACTTCTTTCAAGTTGGACCTGTCTAAAATTTTGTTTTGTTGGAATGGGTTAGACCATTTAAAGGACATAACAGCACAACCAAAGCACACCATATTAAGTAGACATTTGTTATAATGTCGTTTACACCTCTGTGCCAGTAAATTTAGTGTAAATAATCCTTTTATAATCCTACAAAATTACTGTCCTGTTTACACAAAAGAGGGTCAAAACATTCACTTTAACTGGTCTCTTAAGCCACTTACAACCATTTGTCGTGAAAATGTTATGAAAATATCTCTGAAAATTCTTTATTTCATCATTTGTAAAACCCTTCAATGCTGTATTTATAAAAGTGAATATCTTTATAATCAAAATGAGGTTAATTCATAATCAGAGCATTTATTATACATGTACTTTATTTGCATTACCCATATTTCAGAACAAGTCTTGTATTTCTCGAAACACTGTTAGAAACATTATGGAAATCAAGTAAGTCAGCAAATTGAGCTTACTGAATACCATATCAATTCTGTCTGGTAATTGAAAAATTATTATGCATGAATAGAACTTTGGCATTCCTCTTGATGGACGTCAATACCTGATAGTACATAGAAGCCTAGTAGTTGGCTTTACTCGATCTGTAGCAAGGTAAGTGAATTAGTTTGAACTCTCAAATTTCGAGTCATACTGAAATATTACCAATATCATGCTGAGCCCATATATATCCTGTTTTTTCAGGAGGCAAAGATATAGATCAGCCTGCACATGTGTCTAGCCTCATCTTAGTCCACACCACCTACTTATCCCTATTCAGCAGAGAAATTTATCATTTCCATTTTCACAAGGAATGGTGACCCACAAGCAGGCCTTCCAGTACTTTCAGCCCTTTGATTTCAATACAATTTTGTCATTTTGTCCCTATTGAGAAGAAATTCCAAGGGTTGAAACAGGCTATTTTCAGATTTTGGGGAGTCAAAACCCTGTTTTTTTAAACATGTTAAATAGGAACCCTGCAGTAGACTATTCAGTCTTATCTAAGAAAGATCTATCAATATGATTCCAGTCAGTGATAGTGTTCGGAAATAAAATAACAGTTTAACTTTCAGCTGATAAGCCAGGTGTTAGTCGAGTGGGTGCTGAGGTAGTGACTAGTTCTTTGTGATGAATCATAGCACATTTACCTTTTTCCCAAAAAATAAAAAGAATCAAGTCCCCGAGATGTTACAACACCATTTTATCCCTTTCCTGGATCAACCTGGGATTTTACAACACTGTGATTTTATACTTGAGAAAAGATTGTGGAAAAAGGAGAAATTGCTTGTAACAAGCAATTTCTCCTTTTCCCACAGTTTTTTCTACCACATAGGGTGGTTTAATTTGGAATTGCACCCTATTTTCATTGTCGTCTGCATCCTCTTTCAATTTGGACCAGTCTAAAATTTAAAAGACAAGGAAAGGGTTATACTAAGTATTAGTAATGATAGAATAAGACTAAGAGATGACCAGGGCTTGTGCTGTGATTTGAAACTAAGGGAAATTTAAGGGGTCAAAACAACTAACTGAGCTAACCATGAGTATAAATTTGAAAGTGTAAGTGCAAACTGACCTTTTCTTGTAGATAGAAATTAATTTGTACAAATATTAATTTCATTAATACTCAAGATACAAAATTAGATTAGGATATTTTCAGATTTTTTAGAGTAAAACCCCTTATTATGCTTCAAACAGAAGCCATCATGACAAACTAAATATAGAATTTCTCTTTTTCACCCTACGGTTTACGTTGAGTAATCAGTGAAAGCGTCTTCATGAGACAATTCCAAACAGTACCCAAAACATGTGACTGGATGGACAAGTGCAGAAATTTTGACAATCAAAAGAAGTCCCTGTCAGAAACATTGTTGACATATGCAACATTGTCCTGGCTTGAACCTCTATCAAACCAGACGAACATCCAACACAACATCACATTGTAAAATTTACAGCTCAAGATACAAAAATTAACTTGGCTTCCAAAATGAAAATATTCAATAGCTGTCTGTAGTGCCATTTGTTTTGGGTACTCTTTTCAATTTTAAGAACATTATTTTTTCATCAAATTCCAGTGAGCACCAAAAAAGGAATTTGATCATTCAACCGAGAAAGAGATGATCTCTTCCAGATCAGAGATGCATTTTAACCCATTATCAGACGACAATTTTTTTTACTGGTCCAAATTGAAAGGAGTTGAAGCTGAAAATTTTAAAGTTTGCAAAATTTTAAATTTTTTCAAATTTGTGTGTAGAAGATATTGTGGAAAATGCAAAAAAGCTGCTAGTTGCAAGCTATTTCTTCGTTTTCCACAATGTTTTCCCAAATGTTTTAAATGACTGATGTCAAAGGGTCGTTGTGTGGGAATGGGTTAACAATTCCGAAACAGTGATGCTTTTTGTCGTCCCTCAAGAAAAAAAATTTGAAAAACAATTTTTTTCACTTTCCATGATGTTTTCTACCTAGAAAGTTGGAAAAAAATAAAATTTCATAAACTTTGAATTTTCATCTGCAATACCTTTCAATTCGGACGAGTGTAAAATTTTGTTGCCTGGTAATGAAATAACAGGAGAAAAAAAATGAATTTTTTTGAGATGATCAAGGCTACTCATTGAAGCAAATGCTGAGCAGCTTAGGTCCCCTATAAGAATTCTTAGCCTTGTCATACTGAACCCGGAATATTCCAGTTTTAGCAGGAGGTATAGACTAAGATCAGTCTGCACCTAAGTCACCTGCACTCGTCAGTCCTTTTGAAACCAGATTTGTTAATCAAATTTATTATCAAAAGAAGTACTGACAACTGAACAACAAGTACAGTACTACCAGTACTTTCAGCCCTCTAATTTTTATACAATTCTATAACGGATTTTATTCAGCATAACAAGGGTTAAGATTCTTTTTAAACAGCTCAAACATCTAAACCCATTACCACAAAATCCCATTTTTATGGGCTGAAGAAATAAAGGCTTAAAAAATATTATAAGAACAGACGAAATTGCCTGTAACAAGAAATTTCTTCTTTTATCACAATGTTCTATACTTCATATGGACCTTATTTATTTCAAGTTAATTCCACTTTGTTTTGTCATCTCTCTTTCAATTTGGATCAGTTTAAAATTTTGTCTCCTGGTAATGGGTTAATCTAAAGAACACTTCATCTTAGGCAAAAGAAGGTTAAGAATCTTGATGAAAAGGACACATGTCCAATCCCTTTTCATTTGATGGGTCACAATTATTTAGCTTTGCGTCACTACACTGTTTCTAGATTTTGTGAGTTTGAATGGGGTTTAACGCCACTTTTAATAGTATTCCAGTCAAATTGGTGTGGCTTGAGCGTTTGACCATGGATTTGTGGTTTTTCCTATACCAGTATCACCACTTCACCCTTTCCGAACCTCAAGCTGCTCATCCCTCTTAGGTTTACCATTATCCACCTATTAGTTGATTACAATTGTTGGAAAGGATATTTGCAGCAACAGGGTTTTGAACCTGGGACCCCATGCTTAAATACCGTTTCAACAGTAGTCTAGGTGATACTAGTGAACAGGTCTAGGAAGGAGCTAGAATCAAGATAAGTACCTTGATCTAAATACAATACATTGTACATTTTAACCCTTTCCATTTATTTTGAAATTTTAGACTGATCCAAATTGAAAGAGCTTGCAGACAACAATGAAAAGTGGAAGCAATTTGAAAGCACCCAATGTGGTAGAAAATATTGTAGGGAAGAGGAGAAACTGCTTATTTCTTCTTTTTCCACAATGTTTTCTCAAGTATAAAATCACATCAATGTATGATCAAGGGTTTAAATGCAAAAGGGTTAAAAGTGAAAAATTCACAACACAAAGCAACATTTGTTTAGTCAAGACACAATTTTTTTTTCATGGAATGGTGTAAGTGGGGATAATATGATGACCAAGGGTATAAATGTTTTCAAGTTTTCATGAAACAACTACCACACGACCAAATTTTAGATAGGTCCAAATCCAAAGGAATTGAAATAATTTCAAGATGATTGAATTTCTAATATTGTGTGAAAATGGGTTAACAAATTACGAGATGCTTTTGTTTTGTTTGAATGGGGTTTTACGCCGCTTTTAACAATCTTTCAGTCATATCGCGGCGGCTGGAGCACCTAACAATGGATTCCTGGTATTTCTCACACCAGTACTACCATTACATCCTTTCCTAGCCTCCAGCTGCTATCCCACATAGGTCTACGATTATCGACCCATTGGTGAGAGACAAATATTCAGAAAGGATGATTGCCGCCTGCGGGAATCGAACCTGGG
This sequence comes from Fragum fragum, assembly GCA_946902895.1. Classification (NCBI taxonomy): domain Eukaryota; kingdom Metazoa; phylum Mollusca; class Bivalvia; order Cardiida; family Cardiidae; genus Fragum; species Fragum fragum. The sequence goes on from OX336370.1 coordinate 44,639,408, forward strand.
ACCTCTAGATTGACAGTCCGACGCGCTACCGACTGCGCTATGACGGCGGCTTGAGTGAAAATGGGTTAACAAATTACGAGATGCAATAATTTCAGACTAATTCAAATTTAAATAAGTTTCTGTTGAGAATTTTAAATCGATTAAACTTTAAAATTCTTCCTCTTTTTTAGCAAAAAAAATTGTGAGAAACGAAGAAATTGTTTACGTTTAGCATTTCTTCCTTTTCAACAATGTTTTTCCAAGATTTTTTCTACACAACAGAAGAAAAAGGGATTTTGTTGCCAATCTACCATATAAAAAATTATTTTTGGTATTAGTGAGAAGTATATACTATAATGCAATCACTTACATATATTCAAATTGGTGTGAAAATACTAAAAGTTGTTGTTGTTTTACAAGATTTGAATTGAAATCAGCTGATCTACATAACTCCTGTGAACACCATGAAGATATAAAAGATAATCACCACACAAACAAGAGATAAATATTCAAATTGCTACAAAAGCGACAAAAGTAAAAAATGTCAAATTGGTGACAATTTTTGGTTGCATGACAACATGCATCTGAAAATGCATAAAAATCAACTCACTTTCCGATGTCTTCCAAAATGTCATAGAAAGTTTCCAGTGGCTCTTTCTTTATTTCCATTACGATTGTTATATTCCAGAATAATTTGCTTTAAATTATCTCCATTCTTCGTAATTTGAACAAATTCGAAAAGGAAATGACAAAAATAATTATCGTTTCCAACCGTGCGAAACCTTTCACTTCCTACTAAATTGAAAGTTGCATGATCGCCGAGGATTAAAGCAGAGTATTCCGAAATTTGAACGGAAACCGACTTGGTGTCAGCGGGCGGTTTCTCTTGAAACCACTGGGTAGAACGCTGACGAGGTATTACACGGTGTGTAACACCGCTGAAGATATGATACGCGTCACTTTGTTTCCATCTTTCAACATACGACTGTGTTACCATAAGGGCTTAATGGCCATGTGTGGTAGTTTATTTCCGTCGCCACACTTTAAAGGTAGATATCGATGTTTTTTTCATGTCACAGATTTTAATTATTTTTATTTCCTCTCATAAATTATTTGAATACAATATGCCGCAAAGTAGTTTTGCAAAAATACGAGGTCGCTTATCAGAAAAAAGCTGAGTATTTCCCTAATAGCCTACGTAGCTTATTAATCTATTTTTAGATTAATCCGAGACAGTTACGAAGATTATAGGGCATTCACGTGGCACGTATAACCGTTAGTTCCTTGCATTTAGTTCAAATTACATCAAACCAACGTCATCGTTACGTCATCAGGAGTTATGTTCGCTAGCCGGTCTGTAAAGATCAGTCCTTTTATGTGACATGATAAAGGACGTTGGTCGTTTCGCTAGTAAATTTGTTACCTTCATTTGACTTTGAGTCATATGCAAATGAGGTCATTCGATGTCGACAGCCGAATTCCGTGATATCAAAAAATAACCTAGAATTCCGCTGAAACTTTCCGATATAACAACTTTAGAGCTATAAGATTACCACCAAGACAATACCTGACCTTACTTAAGGTATTAAATGTTCGTTTGAGTCTATTTTTCGGCACTTGGTAATTTTTTCTTATCTAGGTTTCAGAAACATCTATACCTCCCTTTAACCCAGGGAAGGGAACAATATTGCGAATCTCAAGGCTTGACTTCCGATTAGACCAAGGATGGTATTCCCCTGCTGCCATGCCATGACATGATCATCGAGTTCAGTTAAGATTCGCTACATTAACCCTGCATTTTACTAATACATGTACTTGTATTAAAGCAACTCTCAACCCTTTCCTGTTTTTCAAAATTTGGTCTTGTCCAATTTGAAAGAAGTTGCAGACGACAATGAAAGTAAGTGCAACTTGAAAAGCCCCTAACCAACCTACAGTGTAGAATTCATTGATGGGAAAGAAGAAATTGCTTGTTACAAGCAATCTCTTCTTTCAACACAATGTTTTTTTTTTCAAATGTAAAATCACATTCACGTAAATACCAGAAATTGTACAGGGAAGGGTTAAACTGCAATGGGTGAAATGATAATGGATGAAAAAACTGATGATTTGGCTCTCGACTTTCAAATTTCTAGCTTTATTCCTTTCAGACATCTGATAGAAGGGCATTATGCTAATTTTGCATAACATATTGGCTCTCGAATTTCAGATATCTAGTTTTAATGCTTGTCTTTAGATTCTACCGAACATTACAATATTTGTGGCTGTCATTACTTATCAATCACGTCATGGCTTCCGCTAGTAATTCAGTTGTTACCGACTTCACCCGAAGACTATCGACCTCACCGACAAATTCCGATGTTTCAAAGTAGGACATTTGGAGTATTTTCAATCGACTAAATTCTTGATAGTTACGTTAGATCTAACATAAAGAAAGAACATTTCACGTGAAAAAGCATTTACTTTTCCCTTATCAATTTTTCATGTAAGTCTGCAGATCCGTTTTAATAAGTATGACATATTTTGCTTTCACAATTAACTTTGACTGTCAATTGTTATATGTTCAGTAAAAACATGTTTACTTACACCAAAATCTAACCAGTCACTTGAATTCCACAAGAAAATATATTATTTGGTTTGGTTTATGAACCACGTTTACATTGATTTTTAATGTTTTTTTCCATACGCAGACAAATCATCATACATTCGGGAAAATGTTTTCAACTATATTAATTCTAAAATCTTATAATTTCATAAATAACGAAGCTAGGTGAGGTAAATTTCAATAATTTTTCATTTCAATGCAATTTGAGTCATTATGAGCATGTCCATTCCCGATTTGTATGTTTCTATTTCTTTTAATCTAAAAGATTATGTACTTAGATTTGTACTATTTCAACGGATTTTTTTTCTCCGAAAGTATTTATTGCTAGATGGGTCGACTGAAAAGAAAGCTAAACTCTTCAGTACTTAAGTGGTTGGTTTTCTTTTACTGACTAGCATTTATGCTTGCGTCAATGAGGGTCGTTTGATAAATGTATCCTACGTTATAAATTTCAAACAATCTCCATTGAAATTTAAAAATTAGATACTCTGGTACACATGTAATAAGTAAATTTATAGTTAATTGAATGAGGTTTAACACCGCTTTTAACAGAATTTCAGTCATATCGCGACGGCTGGAGCACCTAACAATGGATTCCTTGTATTTCTCACACCAGTGCTACCACTACATACTTTCCTAGCCTCCAGCTGCTATCCCACTTAGGTTGATAAGTATATTAACAGCATACTAGCGGATTCAAAACCTATCAAAACCTGATCCACTTACTCAAAAACATTGATCCTAGGATTGGTTCGACTTAATTCTTTGACACTAGAGGCTTGTATGATTGCATGATACGGTCCAGCTACACGAATAGAGTCAAAATACTGATAAATTATTAGGAGTATTTCATTCGAAATTGTGACACTGTCTTAAATTTTATTTAAATGAGAAGAAGGCCAAACTTTCTATTGTACTGCAAAATGTTTTGTTGTTATGTCCTTATTGCAGGCTCCACGAAGTCCCAATTTCTACATATTTTGTGTTAATTATAAAATCAACCCTTAATTGCAAAACTTCCAGCTTATCACACTACATTGACCATCGTAGTCAGCTATTACAGTTCTTGTTCCTTAAGTTATATTGTATACGCGTATCAAGCTCGCTGCTAGGTCTTCTCCATATTAGGAAACTGTCTCTACTTGAAACTGGATGGTTTGCTTGATTCTATAAAAGATGGTTCTAAAATCACTTGTTGTGTTTTACTCCTTTGGATTTTCCCTTGAATCCCTATAGGCATACTGTCTTTTGGAAATTGACCAATAATTGCGTCTTGTGCATCAAAGTTACTAGCAAATACTGCGTAACGTACAGATTGCCGCAAATAGTCGAAACGAATCTTAGTAAATCTGAAATAGAATTGTTCTGAATTCCAATTCACAATACCGTAACTTAACTATCTCTTACTTCATTTCATTTAAAACTCCTTGGCTACTTTTTGTTGCCTTATTATTAGTTGTAAATCAAAGCACTGGAAGAATTGCGATATTAGAATGCGACGAATGCAAGTGGTAACTGGGAGAAATGGCCATTTTCCTTCGTATGAGTGAACAGGCTACATAGAGTTGGGACCCATGTTTCTGACAGCACTAGCATTCAAACGATATGTTCTTCAAGTATACACAGTTAATATTCTTGAATTAAGTCTAAAGAATAATTTTAGTCAACTCTAAATAATTTCTTTTGGACAAAAGGATCTTTGTCCCTGGGTTGCTCACTTGAGATAAACGATCTTTTAAAGAGTTTATCTAAGCACTTCAAGAAAAGAATTGATTTTCAGATTATCACATATTCAATTGTTTACGTTATTTGGAAATTGGGGCACCAATTAAGGAATATTTCTACCGAGTTTTGTAAAAAATGGCGAAAAGGTTGGGTAGAAAATAGAAGTCATTTACATAAATTTTATAATTGTTCATTTATCTGACTCTCTTTTCCAAAAATCCCTGGTCACCTAAGGATCTATTGAAGATATTTATATGTAATTTCATGAACTGATCCTGAATTAAAATTTCTATATCATTATTTAATTTGTTTAAATGGGCTTTAACGCCGCTTTTAACATTTTTCAGTCATATCGCAGCGGCTGGAGTACCTAACAATGGATTCCTGGTATATCACGCACCGAATCACCATTACACCCTTTCCTAGCCTCCAGCTGCAATCCAACGTAGGTTTACGATTATCCAACCATTGGTCTGAGACAAATGTCAGCACATATCCTTTCCCACATCTTTTTTTCACCAATGGGTCACCAATAAGTCAAATAGTAGCTGGACGCTAGGAAAGGATGTAATGGTGATACTGGTGCGTGATATACAAGCATTCAATGTTAGGAGCTCTAGTCGCCACGATATGACTGAAAAATTGTTAAAAGCGGCATTAAACCCTATTCAAACAAACAAAATAAATAATGATATAGGAATTCTGGTTCAGGAAAAGAAGGTTTTTAGAGATTTTTGGGTTTTTTCACTTTTGTTGACATGTCAACATAATTTCCTCACTTTTCATTCTTCTATTTTGAAAGTGGACCATCAGAGATACAATCTTGATATAAATTGAAGCAACAGTCGAGATGACCTTTGAAATAATTCTTCTTTATTCTCATATAGCCCTGAATCCAAACAACCCCCCATGCTCCACAACTGGTGACAAAATAAATATGATTTCAGCAGTTTATATTAGTCTATAGACTGAGGATCCATGCCAAATGGATCAAGGCTGATGGACTTCGTGTAATTTTTTTAATGAAACTTTTATGAAGATGGTTTCTGCTCGTTTAAAGCATGTTTTTAACTTAATCGTAACAATTTTTGCAGCCCGATAAAGGGTTACAGAGGTGCGTTCTTTTCGTCGAGATGAAAAATCCCGCTAAATAAGATTTTTTAGACGTTTTCAAGAACGATTTATGTTAGTTTAAATGAAAAGATTCGACGTCGTCAAGGCTACTCGTTTAAGCCAATGCCCTGTACGCTTAAATTCCTCATTAAGAATTCTTAAGATTCTTATTTAGCCGCTTAAAAATCTTAATCTAAAGAACGCTTTATCTTAAAATCTAAATAAGAATCTTAAGAATCTCGACGAAAAGAACGCACCTCAGTAAAAAATGATATTTTACTTTGTGACAAAATGCTATTCAAAGTTTTACCTATCATATATATGGAAATGACCTTCGCCCATAGAAGGCATGTTTTTGACCCAATCAAAATATTTTTTTCTTGTATGATATAGGTCACTCAAGGATTATTCCTTTAAAATTCGGTCGAATCCTTCCACAGTTTTCTGACAAAAGGCTCTTTTAACCAAACATAAATGACCTCCGCTTAAAAATGTCAGATTTTCATTCAATCAAAATTTCTTGAGAAAATCTAAAAGTGGTTGACCAAGGATCATTCAACTGTAATTTGATTGAAATTCACACAAAGTTTCTGAGGGGAAGGTTTTTAAGTAAAAGCTTACAAACGGACGTACGGACAGACGCACACACGACATACAAAAATTAATAACAATTGCCCCAGTGACTTCGGTCTGTACTGATAAGCCGGTCCCATTTACGATACCCTCCGATATTTGAATTAATAAGTATTTGAAAATAATACTGTTTGATTAATGAACAAACAATTTATCCTTCTCCTAATGTCTCATTACTAACATTTCCCAAAGGAATGCACCAATGAGTGTTAATTGTCAATGGCATTGTATATTTATAAAGAACAGTGACAGACAGATTATCTACTTTGGCGACCAAAACGTTGTAACAAAAGATTGTCTTTAAATCTGTTTTTCCAAAGTTATGGTCGTCATAGGAAGATTCCTATACTAGATATCATAATTATGATGTATCAATTTGAATTGCGAGACACTGTTTTGCTTATTTGGATTCTTCTCAATTTTTCCCATGCAGTCTACTTTTCTCTGTTGACTTTTGTAGAGAGAGAGGGCGAGAGAGAGAGAGAGAGAGAGAGAGAGAGAGAGAGAGAGAGAGAGAGAGGGGGGGGGGAGAAGAAGGGAGGGGAAGAGAATCCGCCATGGACAACTATGACGTCTAAACTACATCTCATTCAACTGTTAATTTTTGCAAGTTTCTTAATAATCAAAAGTAATTTTAACTACTTTATTTATAAATTGTTTCTTGAAAACCGTTGTCATTATTATTTACATCATTATTTCTTACTCGAAAAGCCTTGGATTGATAATCAGTCATGTTAATTTTTCCTTTTACTTCTTTTCTTCAAATTTAACAGGACCCAGTCAGTCAACAGCCTCACATCTAGACCAATGAAACGCGAGAGAACGATGGACCGATGATTTCTATATTTACATTAGCATTTATCTTTCCTTATATGGCGAAGTACAAAAACAAATTGATGCGCTGAATATTGCCTCATTTTCAAACATTTAAAGCAAACTTAAGTATGTTTAGAAGTCTCTTAACGGATTTTCTATCGTCTTTCACCTATACCGTACTACTGCCTTTAGTTATAACTAACTGATTGTCCGTGGCAAGTTGACAAGAGCAGTAATCCGAGGTGTATTCATATCTAAGAGATCACATGATGTATGTAATTCGGAGACCCGGAGTGAAATTATTGTGCTTTCATTTTGCGGTATGTTAACTCTATGTTGGAATATTGCTACATAAAAATCCTTGAAAAAATCATTAGTTCAGTTCCAGGCTCCACACCTCGATTACCATTTTCTTTCTACTATATATTCCTAGTTTTGTGAATCATTTTGCTACGATGGGATTCATATACTCTCCTTAGCCTATAAATTATTGTAGAAGATTTTAAAACCACAAATTTGTTCGCTAAAATAAATTTTAGCTGACACCAATATTTATTTATCACTTCAAGGATAATATTGCTATTTCGCGTTTACCAAATATCACAAAATCACGACCGTTAGCATTCTCAAGTCGGAATTAAATGAATGAAAACAGTGTGAAAACGATGAAATTGCTATGGTTTCAAACATCTTCCCTTTTTTTTAATTGCTTTTTACTCACATGACACTTGTTGTAAATTCAACTTTTTCCCACACAATCTCACTATTTCACTCCTTTCTAGGAAAACGATGTGGGAAAAATGGGAAAAAACGCTTATTACAGGCAATTTAAAGTTTAGTTTTATGACCCAGAAGACAGAGATATGGAGCTTCTATTGGACACCGATTTTAAACCCTTCTTCTCCGATTCCTCTGAATTTGAACTAGTCTTATTGGTAAATTGAAATATGAGATTTGGGGGGTTATGAAGGTCCAGTAAGGTAAAATAGTATTACGCATGAACAATTTTTTGTTACCAGTCTATATTTGAAAGAAAGTCTAGTCTATAAAAAACAAGGGAAATAACTACATTACCAAAACAACACAAAAACGACACCGTAGGTTTGTCATGTTATTCTTTCAGTCAGAGGAACCATTTGGTATCTTAACAAACAATTATTTTGAGAATTAATATTGAACATCTGGAAGAAGATGCGAATACACCACGGATGTCTTCTTTTGTTTCAAACTACTAACTTTAAAGTGGTAATGAACAGTTCTGTTACTTTCATTTTGACAGCTGTCAAAAATTTCAACTCATCAATAAAACTATTCGTAATTTAATCTCGTCAAGAATCGTATTACATATGATGCCATGGCACAAGTTCAAAACAGTTCATTAATCAAACTTTTCTCGCGCTTCATTAAAGAATAATAACAAAAGCATTTTTGTATGGATTAAATTGCTAATCCTTCTTTTTCATTTTAATGACGAAGAGAGAAGTCACAATTAATGCTAAGCTTTCCATGGAGGGAAATATATAATCTTTTAGCCATTTTTCTGTTTTAAATTTGAAATAAACTTTTTTTCTGATTAACCAAAGTGTAAAAAAGTCCAATCTTAAAAATTAACAAGTTTTAACTGTGTTTGCACATTAAACCAATCATCAAAAGGCTAAATTTTAGACTGATTAAAATGTAAGAAGTTGCATACAACAATTTTTAGTTGATGATTTTTTTAAAAAACGGGTATTTTGGGTTGAAAACAACTTGAATGATGAAGAAATTGGTTGTAACAAGCAATATCATCATTTTCCACAATGTCTTCAATAGCTTTTTGGTTCAATGGGGCACTTAAATAAATCTGAAGTCATCAAACATCAAATTTTCCCACATCACAATGGAATGTCATTTTGGCAGATTTTCCTATGTAATGATCATGGTTGATCCAATCTCCATGTGGGATTGCAGTATTTAAAGTGTAATGTATATACATGTATACTCACTTGACTTAACTCATCCTAACCAAAGGCGGATTTTTGAAGCCCCGTTAAAAAAAATTGAAAACATTTTAGCATGAAGAAATTTGCTTGATTTGATTGCCTCAGCACTGTCAGATGCCTCAAATAGTTTAACCCTGGCTCCAGGGCCTTTGCTGGCGATCGCCAATGTCGCCAAATGCGAAAATTAAAGCTAAGTGGCGATACAAAATTGAATCTGGCGAAAATGCTGGCGATAAAAAAAGTCTGTGGAATCAAAAGATTTTCATAAAAAGTACCACCGTGGTAATCAAGGCAGATTATCGTAGTCTAGGTGCTTAAACGGTGATAATCATGTCGGATTTTAATAAATTGACTAAGATATATACAAATGACCAATCTGAGTCTAAATTCTACTCTGGGAAATTGTTCAATGCGGGAAACCCTCTCAAGGCTGTCTCGTCAGTCTCTTTGATGTATGTCCCAACCCTACTCTCCCGAAGAGTAGAATGGTCAGGCCCATCATTTTTATTTTGTTTTTGAATGGGGTTTTACACCGCTTTCAACAATCTTTCAGTTATATCGCGGCGGCTAGAGCACCTAACAATGGAATCCTGGTATTTCTCACACCAGTACTACCATAACATCCCTTCCTAGCCTCCAGCTGCTATCTCACATAGGTCTACAATTATTGACCCATTGGTGGGAGACAAATAGTAGGAAAGGATGAGTGCCGCCGTCGGGGATTGAACCCGGGACCTCTAGATTGACAGTTCGACGCGCTACCAACTGCGCTGTGACAGCGGCTCCATCATTTTTATGACGTCAGCTGAGTTTTTGCATCAACAGAGTAACTGGTTGACAAAAAAAAAAACAACAACAAAAAATCCGCAATTACTTTGATCTCCGTTAAAGAAAATCACCGGTTTTAAAAAACACTTGGCCGCCGCCATAGCGCAGTCGGTAGCGCGCCAGACTCCTAATCTTCAATCATAGGTGTCATGGGTTCGATCCCCGGCGGCGGCAAATATTCTTTCCGACAATTGTCTCTCACCAATGGGTTGATAATCGTAAACCTAAGTGGGATAGCAGCTGGAGGCTAGGAAAGGATGTAGTGGTAGTACTGGTGTGACAAATACCAGGGATCCATTGTTAGGTGCTCCAGCCGCCGCGATATGACTGAAATACTGTTAAAAGCGGCGTTAAACCCCATTCAATCAATCAATCAATTAAAAAACACTTTGGATAAAAAGTTTAGGAAAAGAAATTTACAACAAAAACTATCACCGTTTGATCTCCATTTCACTTTATAAAACTGATTGATTCAACGATTGATAGGGTTCAAAACATTAACAGAAAAGCTTGTCCGCGGATCTTTGTGGGTGGGTGGGGTACTGGAAGCAGGATATGAATCTCAGTCAAATATCCTGAAATTGCTTGAAATATTATGGCTTGCCTGATTGAATTCTAATGGAAATGTTAGATTATACATTAAGTAATCAAGTGTTTTTGTGTATGTGTATATTGTATGTTTTTGGAAGTCAATAGTCTCCTAGCTTAACGAATTTCAATGGCATGAAAGTTGACAGGTCACCACTGTAAATCAAAAAGTTGATTGATCATTCAAATCATTAATTTAGACCAGAACTGTATTTTGAACTAATAATTGTTTTAACCCATCACCAGATGACAAAGTTTTAGACTGGTCAAAATTGAAAGGAGTTGCAAAAGACAATTCAAAGTTTATTAAATTTTAGGTTTTTTCAACTGTCTGGGTAGAAAACATTGTGGAAAATGAAGAAATTGCTTGTTACAAGCAATTTATTCATTTTCCTCAATGTTTTCCCAATTGTTTTTCTTGAGGGGCATCAAAAGGCGTCATGTTTCGGAATGGGTTAAGCGTTTTTGTTGGTGCAGTGACTTGAACATCATAAGTAAGCTTATTCAAGATCTATAGCTTATTCAAGCTGAAGTTACAACTAGGTCATTAAGTAATTTTTTAAATTTTTATTTACATGTTGCTGATAATAAAAAATCAAAGGACTGAAAGTCCTGAGAGTATTTTTGCTGGCTTATCAGTAATACCAAAATGTATCATCATGATGAGTAAATAAATCATACACCTTAGTGGGATGAGCAGCTGGAGGCTCGATAAGAATGTAGTGGTAATACATGTACTTGAGTAAGAACTACCAGGAAATCATGGTTAGGAGCTCCAGCCGGCCATATATATAATGAAATACTCTTAAAAGATGCGTTAAAACCTGATTCAATCAATCATGACCCTTTCACAGTTTAACAAAATCAATATTTTATTTAATCATGTTTTCTTAAATATTATTTAATCAGTGCATGAAATGTGTGGTTGTGTGGTAAGAGGTTAAATGATAAAAGGTTAAGTAAATAAAGGTAACATTAATTTTTTTTCGTTGAGCATATTATTGTTATATTTGTAGTACAGTACTACATGTTCATTTCAAAGATATAGTCAAATTCGAGAGGTAAAAGGGTGTTTTTTTCCGTGGGGTTAAATAGGCACTTGAATTGAGACTATAACATGGTTGTAACTTGTAACATATACTGCATACTAACAGACAGGAATGACTGTATTTGCCTACTCCACTAACTTCTTACCTAGATTCTGTCTTGAAACGCGAGAAAATTATTTCTCTCATTTAGACAGTTCATTAGACATTTGTCCTACAAAACCGCTAAAATTGTAAAATCACACTGTTTGATATGTAAGTCGTATTTCCTGTCTGAGGTCAATGAGAATTTTCAGTGTTAATTCACAAATCTATAAATAATTATTTCTACTTTTCTAGGCCGCTACCTTTTAGAAATGTGGTCACAGCTGATGGACAATGGGTAACCAACAAAGCTTGGGGAGTAATTTACTCCCAGGGGCTTGTGCCCAGGGGTTAAGGGGCCTCAGTTACCAGGGTCGACAATATCGACAACTTAGTTTGGCTGAATCAGACAGCAGCAGTAGTTTTGCCGAAAGCCATACTGATGAAGAAGGGAATAATTGTGTGTCTGACGAACAAAGCAGTTCTTATGAAGAATATTTGTCAGAAGCGGCTCGGCTCGAAAATTTAGTTCTCTCAAATGATGTTGACGAGCTTCAGGAAGTTTGTCGAAGCAAGACATTTGACCTGAATATTCAGTTGAATGATAAAAGAGAGACTGCTCTAATGTTAGCAGTAAAACTAAGTAACTTGGAAATGGTCAAGATTTTGCTTGTTGCCAGAAATTGTGACAAGAATTGGCAAAATGTTCAGTATTTCACACCTTTAGATTTAGCTTTAGTCACCGCATTTGATAATCGGCTAGAACCTAGACAAACCATATGCTGGAATATCATCGAGTGCCTTCTACAAGTAGATGCTGAACCAAATAGCAAAAATGCCATGATGTATGTCATCCGTACAGCTTTAAAGGAAAATGATGAGCGCTTTATATATCACCTTATACTACTTGCTGAAGAATTTTCATTTTCATCAACTTTACATGAACTTATTCTGCAAAAATTACATCGCTGTCAACCAGTATACATGGAGAGTTTGGATCCTATATTTATGTGTGTCGCTGGTTTTACAATAAAACTACTCAAGAATGCTAATGGAAACTGTCTTTGGAAGATCATCAATTCAATGACTTATTATCTGGACTCTTATTGGCATTCAAGTACTGACAAAATATTAACGTTTAAAAGATTAATAATCTATGCTACCGGTGCTGGTTGGAATTGGAGTGCCTCACAGCTCAAATATATCAGTCGAGTTTGTTTAACACTAGTGACCTGGTGCAAAGAACAGCGAGGAACACCGTCATCCCTTTATCACCTTTCACGATTGTCATATCGACATCATATTCAATGTCAGTTGTCAGACAGTTTTCAGAGGTTACCATTCAAACTGCCGGAGGCAATCAAAGAATATATTATGCTCAAGGATATAGATGAACTAGTGTCTATGGACAATTTCAACATGTCTCAGATTTACTTCTAGTTTAGTATTATCATGATAGTTACAGTATTAATCATTGTTTAAGTATGTTGTTAGAAAAACGGTCATTAGATTAGTTAAGATAGTTAAATGATGCATATGTCTGTTTAACTCATTCCCAGAAATCATGCTTTTTGGCACCCCAAAGTAAAAAAGCTTTGAAAACATTCAGGAAGAAATTCTAAGATTTCTTCAACCAAAAATTGTCGTCTGCAACTCTTCTGAATTTAGACTGGTCTAAAATGTTGTTGCCTGGTAATGGGCTAAGTTGTATGTAAAGTGGATGTGAATAGAAAAATAAATTCCATATTGAAAAAGAAATTATTGTGAGGGAAGAATTCAATTATCATTGTACAAGCAATTTCTTCTTTTCTCATAATATTTTTGACCCAGAAAATAAACAATTCTAAAACTTCATTAAATTTGAATTGAAAGTTAGAACTGTTTAAATTTAAAGGAGTTGCAGACAACATTTCAAAGTGTGCTTAAATTAGAAAACAAGTGTCAAATAGGGTAGAAAACATTGTGGGAAAAGGTGCAATAATTACTTGTCAGAGTCAATTTCTCCCTTGTACCACAAAGTTTCCAATTACAACCCATTTTAACCCATTACCATGCAACAAAATTTCAGACTGGTCCAAATTGAAAGGAGTTGCAGACGACAATTATAAGTTTATGAAATTTTAGATTTTTTCAACTTTCCGGGTAGAAAACATGGTTGAAAATGAAGAAAGTGCTTAAAACAAGCAATTTATTCATTTTAAACCATGTTTTCCCAATTGAGGCTTGAGAATTGTACCAGGAATCATTTATCTTTTCAAACAGTCTTAACCCTTCTTGGTTAACCCTGGATTTTACGTCCCTGAGTTTTTATACTTATGAAAATATTGTGGGATAAGAAGAACAAGCAATTTCATCTTATCCCACAATATTTTCTCCCCTATAGGTTGGTTACTTTTCAAATTGCACTCACTTTAGATTGTCGTCTGCAACTTCTTTGAAATTGGACAAGTCTATAACTTTGAAAAACAGGAAAGGATTAAAAGAAGATAAATCATAAAACTAGAACACAATCTTGTGATAACTCTATTCAGCAATTTTGCTGTATCAAGCTATCACGAAATTTTGTTCTTGTTATAAGATTTAATTTCTTTTTTTTGATAGAGGCAATTTGCTTAACCCATTCCAACACAAGAAAATTTTAGACTGGTCCAAATTGAAAGAAGCTGCAGACGACAATTTCAAGTTGATGGAATTTTATTTTTTTTTTTCGTCTTTTGGGATAGAAAACATTGTGGATAATGAAGAAATTGCTTGTTACAAGCAATTTCTTCATTGTCCACAATGTTTTCCAAAGCTTTTTTCTTGTGGGGCGTAAAAAGGAGGGCTTGAGTTGGAATGGGTTAAGTATTGAAAATCAGGCCATTTTATACAGTGTCTGAACAGTTCACAGACGAAGATATTGTGTTAGAGTATCATTTATATCATCATGTTATAATTCAGGTCTAGATGAGACGACATAATGTATGTCAAAAACCATTATTTCTCAATAAAACCTCATTTTGTGGGTACTCATTTGAATTCAATCAGCAAGAGGATTGTAATGAGTACCAATAACATAGGCTATTGGGTTTGAGGAAGAGTTGTAAAAACAATTGCTCCTAAGATCGAAAATGCCTCCTCTATCTGTAGTCTTGTGTACTTGTCTTTATTTGCAATAACTAAGACTTTTATAGGGCTATTTTTGTGATGCTTTCTTTGGCTTGTGTATGTATTTGATTTGAGCATGTATATTTATCTATAATATAATGAACAAAGCTTAACCCCAATACAAGATGACAAAATTTTAGATTGGTCCAAATTCAAAGATGTTGTAGATGACAAGGTGAGCTTTTGTGATCACCCTCTGCCCATTGTGCCTTGAAAGTTGTCAATAATTCTTTAAAAATCTTCTCCACTGTAACTTTTGGCAGGAATGTTCCTTGGGTGACCCTTTTCAAAACTAGTTCGTGGAATTTCAATTCGCCATAAAATAGGTTTGGCAGTGCAGGATTAATCAGACTTAGAGAACCATGAAATAATTCTTTAAAATTCTTCTCTTCCTAAACACCTGCGCCAATGTGGACCAAATTTGTCAAGAATGTTCCTTTTTTAAACATTTTCATAAAATTTTGCTTAGTGAAAAAATGGGAGCATAGCAGATTGGGCCTAGCAGACTTAAAATGAATAATAAAATAATTCTTTAAAAATCTTCTTCTAAACAACAAGACTAATTTCAACCAAACTTTTCAGGAATGTTCCTTTAGTAACCTTTTTTCAAAACTTCTTCTGGAAATTTTGAACAGCATGGAAAGGGAGTGTGGCTAGGCCGGGCTTATAAGACGTAAAGAAATCATGAAAAAATTCTTTCAAAATCCTAAACCATTAAGCCAATTTGGACAAACTTGGCAAGAATGTTCCTGATTGACCCCTTTCTAAACTTGTTGATGAAATTTTGATTTTGAAAGAATCAGGTATGGCAAGGCAGGCTTATCGGACTTAAGAGAAATCATGAAATACATGTAAATCTTTAAATATCTTCTCCTCCTGATCAATTGAGCCGATTTTGACTAAACGTAACAGGAATGTTCCTTTGGTAACCTGTTCAAAACTTCTTCATGAAATTTTGATTTTCAAAAAATGTGTGAGTGTCAGAGCAGTGCTTATCAGACTTAGAGAAATCATGAAATAATTCTTTAAATATCTTCTACTAAACGATTGGGCAAATTTGGACTAAACTTGACTAGTGACTCTTTTCAAAAACTTGCTCATGGAATTTTGATTCTCAAAAAATGTAGGCATTGCAGAGCTGGCCTTATCAGACTTAGAGAAATTATTCTCAGGTGAGAGATGTAGGGCCATTTTGGCCCTCTTGCTTGTTTTCATTGAGGTATGAACAGCGTATTTATACATTGTGATTAAGTTTTAAAGTTCTTACCTAAATAAAAGCAAATAATATTTTCTTCATTTGTGATCTTAATTGACATCATAATGCATGGAACAACGTCAATTTACGAACAGTTTAACATATTTTAAAAATATCATGGGTCTTAAGTCTTATCAATTTATCATAAACAACAAATATAATAGAAAATTCATGTACTCAAAATGCTAAATCTTTTTACTTATTCCCACACAAATACCCTTCTTATGGCCCTCGGGAAAAAAACAATTGGGAAAACAAAGTGTAAAATGAAGAAATTGCTTGCTACAAGCAATTTCTTCATTTCTACAAAGTTTTCTACCAAGAAGGTTAAGAAAAATTACAAAATTCATAAACTTGAAATTGTCGTCTGTAACTCCTTTCGATTTGGACCAGTCTACAAAAATTTCATTAGGTAATGGGTTAAACTCATCATCTTAAACAGATAAAATCTCAGCAAAGCCTTGTGTTCTTATCTGTTTACAGATGACTTGAATCAATTTCCACTTATTAAATATTCTCTATTTAGAAAGAAATCAACACAGAATAAATTGCAATTCTACCTCATTGTGTGGTAAATTTGAATGATATGTCATAATATTTTCCTTTGATTGTATTTAAACTTTTTATTGCTAACTGTTTGCACAACATATGTGCAAATCAATGATACTGGAGTATGAGTTGTGCTTTAAATTAGTGTTTCTCCACGCCTCTCAAGGAAAACAATTTGGAAACCAGAAAGTTGAAAAAATCTAAAATTTCATAAACCTTATACTGTCGTCTGCAACTCCTTTCATAATGTGCCAGTCTAAAATTTTGTTGCCTGGTAACGGGTTTACCTCTTTGGTAACACATGGTTATATATTTATAAATATTTAACTCCGAGACTGTATCCAGTTTGAATATATTTACTGTCTCAAACAATCCTAGATATTACTAGACAAAAAATATAAGACTGATCCAAATTGAAAGATGTTGAATAAAACAATTTCAATTTGATGAAATTTAAAAAAATTTGTCTTTTAGGGGAGAAAACATTGTGGATAATGAAGAAATTGCTTGTAACAAGCAATTTCTTCATTTTCCATGTTGTTTTAAAAAAAAAAATTTAGGGGCCCGGGGGTGTGTGTCAAAAGCGGAACTGTGTGGGAATGGATTAATAAGTGGTACCCAGCTTTTCAAATGCATTAACCCTTTCCTGGTTAATCCCTGGTTTTATGTCCCTGTGATTTTATAATTGAGAAAACATTGTGGAAAAAGGAGAAATTGCTTGTAACAAGCAATTTCTTCTTTTTCCACAATATTTTCTACCAAAGTAAATGTGTTTTTTTTCAAATAAAATCAACTTTAAATTTTCGTCTGCAAAACCTTTGAATTTTGGCGGGTCTAAAATTTTGCAAAACAGGAAAGGGTTAATACAGTAGAATCCTATAAATCGCAACACCAATTTGTCAACAGACAATTTAAAGAAAAAATATCTCCTTTTGATAGCAACTTCTGGTTAATTGCAACAAAAGAGCTGAGAAATTTGTGTTTTGATTAATCAATTACCAGGCAACAATTTTAGACTGGTCCATATTGAAAGGAGTTGTAGATGACAATTTAAAGATTACAAACTTTTAGGTTTTTATCGTCTTTTGCATAGAAAACATTGTGTAAAATAAAGAAATTGCTTGTTACAAGCAATTTCTTCATTGTCAAGCCCGCTTGCTGTGAGCAAAACATAGTTGTCACTATGACAAGTCTGTGTATGTGTGATAGTGCAATAGTCTGTCATTCCGTCTGAGTTTGTCCGAACAATTACTCCTACATTTATGGATGGATTTCAAAATAACTTGGCACAATTATTCTCCATCATGAGTAGATGTGCCATTTGAAAGAATTTTTTGGATAGCTTCAAGTTCAAGGTCACAGCTCAAGGTCAAACACTAAAATTGAGAATGTCAAGAGCATGATGCCTAAAAAACTTTGCAGCCTCGACAGCAGTTGTCCTGGGACAACCATCTAGTTTTTTCACTATGTTTTCTTGATTGATTTTCTCTAGAGGCTCCATAAAGCATCATTGTGTAGGAATGGGTTAACAGGATTCTACTGTACTCAGAAGTATATGAATAAGTACCGGTAAACTTGCTATGATATAATTGAAAGATTGTTCAAAATGGTCTTAAACCCCATACAAAGAAACAATTTTGGTAAATGATTTTCAACTCTTTACCCTTCATTTGGATTTATCTGTCTCATATTTCCTAAGAAATTAAGGCAGCAAAAATTGGGTAGACAGATAAAACCATGTTTTATTGCAATATACGACAGTTTTACACTGGCCGAAATTCAAAGGATTGTTTTAATCATGGATTTTTTTTCCCTTTTTATTTCTGGGATTAAAAAATTGTCAAAATGGAGGAAAAACCTGTAATAAGCAATTTCTTTATTTTGACAATATTTTCCAGTGCTTTTTTTCATAGTGGGTCATAGAAATAGGATTTTTTTTAGATGGGTGAACAATGTCAAAATAAGACTGCATAATTTGTGCAGATTGATCTTGTTATTTGTTATCTGCTAAGCTATTAATATGAATTTGATTCTTTATATCAATTTGAATTATACTTGAATTGCTAGCTCAAATGTTTTCGAAGAAAAAACTAAGGTATCGCAATAGCCTCGTTATCTACAGTTTTAATAATTGTTGACGTTCAAAACCTTGACATTTTGTAACAAACCTGGTATTACTGAAGGCATCCTTTTGAAACTTTGAATGTATGTAGAAATTCAAGAGAGTAACCTATACTATCAAAAGAGGTCAATCTTAATGTAATTTTGTAAGAATTATGCCCCATTTTAGCTCGACTGTGCGAAGAAAACATGGGCTAATCAGGCCACCTGGGCTTGGTGATTTGGTTAAACATTAGGTGCAAGAGTCATATCTCAAGTTCTACTGATACTATTGCTATAGAACTTTGCACATGCTTTTGTGGTGTAATATAAGCCTCTAGACACAGATTCAATACTCTGACATTCATTTTAGTTGAATTTTAACCCATTTTATGCCCCCAAAGGGAGGCATAACGTAATCCAACTGTCTGTCTGTCAGTCAGTCAGTCCATCCATTCATCCTTCCGTCCGTCCTGCTCTGTAACTTCTACATGCAATAGTTGATTTCAATATAACTTTGCGAAAATGTTCACCGCTATAAGACGACATGTTGCTAAAAAGACCCAGGTTCATATCTCAAAGATCAAGGTCACAATTTGGGGTCAAAGGTTAAAAACGGGGACTTTTTGCCATGTCGTCTCTGTAACTTCTATAATCATGCAAGCAGGTACAAATTTCTTTCATACAAATGTTCACCACCTTTAGGCGACGTGTCACGAAAAAGACCAAGGTTCATATCTAAAAGGTCAAGGTCACAATCTGGGATCAAAGGTAAAAAATCGGCACTTTTTGCCGTGTCTGCTCTTTAACTTCTATAATCATGAACGCAGGTACAAATTTCTTTCATACATATGTTAACCACCTTCAGACGAAGTGTCGCCAAAAAGAACGAAGTTCCTATCTCAAAGGTCAAGGTCACAAGCTAGGGGTCAAAGGGGCGTCCAGAATGGTTAAATTGTTTCTGGAATGGTTAATTTGTATTTACTCTCTTTTCTTCAATGGATTGCTTCCAAATTTGGGCAGACGCTTAATTGGGTGGACCACTTTCCATGACCTTGACAATGACCCAGTGACCTTGACCTTTGACCTACTTTTGACCTCAGAAAAATCCATCCATAATGCATTTCTCGATTTCATTCTGTATTTATAGAAATTATTATATGTATTAAAATTTCATTTATTAAAAACCCAGACATATAGATCACAAATCCACATGGTTATGTTTACAAAACAAATCAAAGTGCCACATGCTTGACCCTGTCCTTTTGGGGCATTTGTCACATGACTGTGACCAGCTCTTGTTGAACTTAAAAATTCTTGGTTAAATCTTGTGTGCAACTGTCATATATCTTTGATAACTCTCTATCTCCTAATACTATTGCTTTAAACTTTTATGACCATCATATCATCTGCTAGGCAAATTTTCATTATTACTACATTTTTTATAGTGGATTTTTTAACCCTTTTCGGACTCTGAAATTCTTGGTTAAACCTTGCGTGCAACTGAAATTTATATTTTTAATGACTCTCTTTCTACAAATGCTTTTGCTTTGAAACTGTGCACATGTTTTTATGACAAAAATACCAGCCTCCAGACACAGATTCATTATTCTGACATTCATTTCAGTGGAATTTAAACCTTTTTGCCTGCTGCGATATGAATGAAAAATTGTTAAAATTGACCTTAAACCCTATTATATCAAACAAACAAACCCTTTTTTGGACATAAAATTTCTTGAATTAAAATTTTAATTGAAAGATTTTTATCTCTATTTCTACTTAGGTCTAATGTTGACATTGAATTGCTATGATCCAGCTCTCGGAATAGTAGAGTGTTGCTGTCCTATGAGAGCTCTTGTTTGCATAGATTTTTTTTAGCTCGGCTGTTTTCGGAGAAAACCCGAGGTATTGCGATAGCCTTGGTGTTGTTGTTGTTGTCAGAGGCGTACGAAAACTTTGACATTTTGTGATATCTCTGGTTCTACTAAGGCATTGACTCGAAACTTGGCACACTTGTTCACTATCAAAAGAGCAACCTATACTATCAAGGGGGACAAATCTAGATGCATTTTGTCCATTATCCAGCACCCAACAGCTGAGCGTAGGCACCCGTAGGCGTTGCTCTTGTTTCATTATGCGACACCCAACTGCAGAGTGTCAGGCACCTGTAGTAGGTGATCTTGTCAGTACCATTATATTCTATCAAGATTTACAAATTATTTTTCTTCTTTCATCTCCATTAGTAGAGTCATTGCATGTATGTAGATGTCTTGGATTGTTCTTGATGCACTATAATAGTGTATAAACTTTCTATGAGGTCCTAATTTGCTTGTTTATGTAAATTCTTATTATTTCAGTGTTCATTGTATAAAGGCCAAAGTCAGGTCAAAACTTTTTCTAGTTAACCTATTACCAGACGACGACAAAAAGTTGAGAATTTGAAGTCCATAAAATTCTGCTTTGAAAGCACTTTTTTGATTAGAATTCTTTAAAGCATGAATACTCCTTTGATAGACTTCTATGGGGATTTTGTTATTTTGAACTGTTGGTAAACATGGCTTGTATGAGCAAGGCTTATCTGCACTATATGAATCATGGTTATGTCCTTAATATTAAGCCTTTCCCGTTTTTGAGCTATTGTGATCCCCTTTTGTCCGGCATCCGTCCGTCGTGCGTCGTCTGTCAACAATTTCTTTAAACGACATCTCCTCCCAAACCACTGGGCCAATTTGAACCAAATTTGGCAGAAATGTTCCTTAGGTGGTCCCCTTCAAAATTAGCTAAAAGAATTGAAATCCGTTAAAAACTCTGGTTGCTATGGCAACAAAAGTAAAATTTTAAAATAATCTTTAAAAATCTTCTCCTCCTGACTCAGAGGGCGTAGAGCCTTGATATCTTGCATGAAGCATCAGTATATTGATCTCTTACAAAATAGCTAAAATCATGATCCTCGGGTCTCCAGGGGCGGATCCGGGGAGGGGGGTATAGGCATGATGCATCAGTTCACAGACTTCTTTCTTACTTCTGAAATTATAACCCATGGAAAAAGTTTTTTCCTTCTTTCAAATCAGCACTAAAGCCTTGGAATTTGTAATTTAGACTTTTGGATCCCCAGGTTCATAGTCTTTATATGTAATTGTGGCCCACTTGTTTCATAATCCTAACCTTAATATGTAATTAGACCGTTGAAAGAAAAAGAGCCTTTATCTCAGGTGAGCGCCCCAGGGCCAACGGCCCTCTTGTTTAATTTTTAGACTGGTCCAAATTAAATTGCAGATTCAATCCTAAATGACACCTTCCTGTGAGGTAGAAAAAATTGTGGAAAAAGGAGAAACTGCTTACTACAAGCAATTTCTTCTTATTCCACAATGGTTTGTCAAGTATAAAATCACAGCAACATAGAATCACAGGCTTGTACAGAAAAGGGTCAAAACTTCTTCTGTTAATCCATTACAAGATGGCAAAATTTTTGGACTGGTCCAAATTGAAAGGAGTTGCAGACGATGATATAAAGTTTATGAAATTTAAGGTTTTTAGCTCCACTGGCTGAAAGCCATCCAGCTTTTGTCATGACGTGTTTGTTGTGCGTCCGTACCTGCATCCATCTACAAATTTTTACTTTAAAAATCTTCTCCCAAGAAAGTACATAACAGAATTCAACTAAATTTCACATAGTGATCCTTTATCAGATTCTTTCAAAGAATTTCGATCGGATGAAAAACATGGCTTTAATGGACGGGGCTAATTTCCATATACAGTGAAAGCTTAAAAAATCTTCTTCTTAGAAACCAGTTGATGGATTTCAACCAAATTTTACAGGAATGATCCTTGGGTGACCCATTATCAGATTCCTCTAAAGAATTTTGATCAGATGAAAAAAATGGCTTTAATGGGCATGGAGAATTCCCATATATGGTAAAAGCTTTAAAAATCTTCTTCTGAGAAAGCAGTTGATGGATTTCAACCAAATTTCACAGAAATGATCCTTGGATGACCCTTTACCAGATTTCTTCAAAGAAATGTGATTGGATGAAAAACATGACTTAAATGGGTAGGGCTAATTTCCATATATAGTGAAACCTTTGAAAATCTTTTTCTTAGAAACCAGTTGATGGACTTCAACCAAATTTCACTGGAATGATACTCTGGTGATTCTTTTTCAGATTCCTTCATTTAATTTTAATTCATTGAAAATATTGCTTTTATGAATGTGGCTGATGTCCATATAATAATGGTATCCAGTGAACTTTTTGAAAAGATTATGAATACCTTTTTCATCTAAATTTGTAAATGAGTTGAGTTTTGTAATACAATGAAAAGGTTGAAATATTCAAAGATTTCATTGACAAGATTTATTTGCCACTCATGGTGAATATGATTTCTGATAACATCCTTTTCTTAATCAGTACAACCAGGCCTGTGGAGCGATACAGGCACTCAAGCGCCTCTAGTTTCAACTTTCTGGGTAGAAAACATTGTGGCAAATGAAATAATTATTTGTAAAAAGTATTTTCTTCATTTTTCACAGTGTTTTCCACTGCTTTTTTTACCTCATCTGAGCATAATGTGCATAAGCTTTTGAGCTTTTGTGATCATGCTGTGTTGGGCTTCCGTCAACATCTTGTGTGCACTCTAGCCACTTTTATTACTTAAATGTTTTATTTTTTTGTAAGAATATTTGTCTCATGGAAATCTCGGTCAAGTTGGATATTGGGTCACATTGGGTCAAAAACTAGGTCAGAAGGTCAAATTTAAGAAAAACCTTGTGCGCAGTCTGGAGACCACATTTTTACCCAAATGTCTTAAATTTTTAGTACGAAAGTTAGTCTCTATGATATCTTTGACAAGTTCGATAATGGGTCATATGTGGTAAAAACTAGGCCACTAGGTCAAATCTTAGGGAAAACCTTGTGTGCACTCTTGAGGCCATACTTTTTTGCACAAATGCCTTGATATTTGGTCAGAATGTTGGTAACCATGAAATTTTGATCAAGTTTGATATTGGGTCAAGAAATAGGTATCTAGGTAAAATTTTAGAAAAACCTTATGTGCACTCTGGAGGCCACTTTTTTGGCACAAATGTCTTGATGTATGGTCAGAATGTTTGTCTTTATACTATCTTGGTCTAGTTTGATATTGGGTCACACAGGGTCTAAAACTAGGTCAGATCTTGGAAAAACTTTGTATGCCCTCTATAGGCCACATTTTTGCCTCTAATTGCTTCTTATTGGGTTATGCGTTTGTCGCCATATCTTAGCCTGGGTTTGATATTTGTTTTTATAATTCACTATCTAGTTCATTGACCAAAATCTAATAGAACCTTCCTCACACTGTACATGCTACTTTTCTGACACAAAAATCCTTAAAATTTGTAAAAATGTCTTTCCTCTTTGATTTCCTATACAAGATTTTGCTAACAGGTATCATAGCAAAATTAGGTGGCTGGCACTTTGATTACGTCTGCAATCATTGGCTCAGCTTTATGGCCAATGGCCTTCTTGTTTGAGAGCCAATTAAAAGGTGGATTGAGTGGAAATGGGTAAAAAAAATTCTCCAAAGTACTCAATTAAATGGAATAATTTCTTGCTACATTGGCTAGAGGCCAGTTGGCTTTTGTCATGATATTGTGTCTGTCTTGTGTGTACATAATGAGCATAATCTTGTATGATTTACAAAAGGGTAGTTATCAATTCTACTTGATTGATTGTTACAAGAGATGCATTTCTTCTCGACTGCAGAATTTTACATTTGAATTGCTTCTCAATTCTTTTTTTAAAACAAAACAACAACAAAACCCCCTAACTTATTCTGCATTTGAATTGCTTCTCAATTCTTTTTTTAAAACAAAACAACAACAAAACCCCCAAACTTATTCTTCTTTAACATAATACAAGCAACAAAATTAGACTTTTTCAAGTTGAATGAAATTGTACACAACAATTGTGAGTTTTTGAAATTTAAAAAGTATGTGGTTTTTTGGGGAAGGAAAATTTGTGGACAATGAAGAAATAGCTTATTTCAAGCATTTTCTTCATTTCCAAGTTTTTACTGAACAAGTGTGAAGCACTTAAGTGCCTCTAGTAAACAAGAATGTTCCTAGGGTAGACCTCTAAAAGATTCTTTTAAGGAATTTTGATAAACAGCTTTTATGAGAGAGGCTCATCAACAATCTTTCTAAAACTAACTAAAATGATTATACAGTTAAGAAGAACACATGCTGACTATATGGTGACATTCCATCTTACATGAAGTAAAGATGGGCCTTAGTGGTAATATCAGTTGTCTGCTCATCTAATAACAACATTTTGCCTCTATATCCATTTAACTTCATGAAATTTGAGTTGTTTAGTTAGCTTTAGAAAGTAAATTTAGGTGAGCCATCAAGTGTCATCTTGGCCCTCTTGTTTAATATGGACTAGTGTTTAGTTTTGTTGTCTTGTAATGGGTTAAATAGATTGTTTAGGTATAGATTTATATTTCAGCTTAATAAGTACATGTGTACTGTATTTCACCATTTTAGAACAACCACACTGATTGCTGGTTACTCTGAAAATCTTCAAATGAAGATGAAATACTCATTCTACTTAACCATATACCACAAGAGAAAATTTTAGACTGGTCCAAATTGAAAGCAATGGCAGACAACAACTTAAACTTGATGAAATTTAAAGAGTTTTTCAACTTTCTGGTTAGAAAACATTGTGTAAAATGAAGAAATTTGTTGTTACAAGCAATTTCTTCATTTTATATGATGTTTTCCCCAATTGCTTTTCTTGAGTGCGTCAATAAGTGTTACTGTGTGGGAAAGGGTTTAAAAAGCTTTCTTCTGAATTATTATTTGTTACAAGCAGTTTTTCCTTTCCTATTGAGATTTTATCCAGGCTTTCCAAAGAAAAAAACTGGTCAATAGATTGGTGAATCCCTGCAGTGGGCGGCTGTGCAGGAAGGGAACTTGGTCTGGTAGAACAACTTGTCAGCATCTTATATTTATACATAAAGCACGTTGCAATTAACGTATTACCAGATGACAAAATTTTAGACAGGTCCAAATTGAAAGGAGTTGCAGACGACAATTTAAAGCTTATTGAATTTTATATTTTTTATCTTTTGGGGTAGAAAACGTTGTGGATAAATAAGATATTGCTTGACTATAACTATATAATTGATGTTTAGCAAAGTCTTGTGTTTTTTAGTAGGTGAAATACGGTACTATATGTAGCTGAGCTTTAAGCTTTCAGAGAGGCATCAGCATTATGGAATATTTTGTATTATTTTTTGTTTATCAAATAAACTTATGTTACCCAAGAAACCTAACATATGATTACCTTATTACTTGTATAACCCTAAAATATTGTTCATGTTGGCAAAAGACATATGAAAAATCTCTGCTGTCAATGGGCCCCTACCGATACACAGAGTTCTCCCGAAAACTGTCTTTTACTTAACTCCCTTGACTAGACTGGGTAGTTCTGGTTTAAGTTTGCTACAAAGTATGAATAAGGACTGAGACTAAATGCTTCTGTTTCGAGCAGAATCAGATCTTTTTTCAGGATTTCATACAAAGAAATGCTGAATACTCTTAGATTATGAATTTATGTTAACGTTAACTCATTCTAATTGCCTTCTCTAGGAAACCAATTTCATTCTCGTCCAGTTTGCATATTGTATTTCTCATTTTCAAAACAAAATTAGCAAGGTGTCCTTTGTAGAGAATTATTGCTGTCAGTTCCTTGGCTTGATAACACTTGTTAAAAAACCCAAACCAAACAGCAACAACAGAGAACAAAAACATTGCTATAAAAAGAGTTTTTTACACCTACTTTTTCAAATATTACAGTTCCGTTATTTTCGATACACGTGGCTATTAAAATTTTGTTTGTATCCTATTTTGTTCTGGGATTTTTTCTATAAATGGTTAAATAGTAAGTCAGTTTTAAAGGTTAATGATATCCTTCCATAAACTCCTGTTTTAATTCAAGTGACTTACATGCTTGTAATTGATATCTTTGATTTGACAATAGCCTAAGGTTGGTATTAAGGTTGATATACGCCGGATATATCTCATAATGATCAGCTATTTCCTTTGATTTTCACACTACTGTCCAGATGTCCTCTTTTTATAAATGACCAAGGAAGTCGTTTGACTACAACTGTTTAAAATTCATCTAGTTCTATGGAAAGTAAGAATTTGAGTTTGAATATTTTATAAGGATTATAAATGTAAGGAAATATAAAACGTAAGGATTATAAAGGTAAGGAAAATATATTGTAAATCTTTTCCCTTTAGACAAACCTGACAAAACTTTTTTTTTAATTACTTAAAAACAATCTTTTTTTTTTGCGCTAAATATATAATAGCATTCTAATATATATATTGTATCATACATATCTAAAAACTTTAATATATATATTGTATCAACTTAATGGAATAACACATTCAAAATGATTGTCCTAGTTTGATCCTCTTAACACTTGTTACAACCATGTAATCTTGATTGGAATAATTGATTTAAACTTTTTTAGGTCACCTGACTGAAGGTCATGGTGACCTATTGCGATCGTGTTTTGTCCGTTGTTGTGCGTTAACTTTTTATATTTTTGACTTCTTCTTAAGAACCCTTGGATGGATTTCAACCAAACTTTGCATGAAGCATCCTTATGGGAAGGCGCTTCAGATTTGTACACGTCATGGAGTTATCTCCCCTTGGGGCTCCATAAGGGACCAAAAAGGGTACATCTTAAAAAATCTTCTTGTCATGAACCGGCAGTCAGATTAGAATCACATTTGGTATTTAGAGTTTTAAGGGCAAGGACTATCAAGTTTGTACAAGAAACAAGATGTGTTTGTGAAACACCATGCCCCCAAAACAGGAATTCTTTACAAACAGGTGATTTTAATTGTTTTTCTTTCTTTGTTTTAGGGAAAAGGGTTAAAATTTTGACCTTGACCTTGATGAAATGACCTTCCCCAGTTGCGCCTTGCTGAGACCTATCTACATACCAAACATAAGCATTGTAACTTAATTAGGGATGAAGTTATAGTAAAATGTTTAGTTGGCAGGTTAAGTTTTTGAGTAACGTTTTAGGGAAAAGGGTTAAAATTTTGACCTTGACCTTGATGAAATGACCTTTCACAGTTGTGCCTTGTTGAGACCTATCTACATACAAAATATCAGCATTGTAACTTAATTAGGGATGAAGTTATAGGAAAATGTTCTATCAATGCGGGGGCATAAAAAAATCTGTCAACAAATGGCCTTGCTGGGGGGGGGGGCAAAGATTGGTAGGGTACATAAGATTACATAGTCACAACTTTAAAAATCTTTTTCTACCAAACCAAAAGACCTACAGCTCTGATATTTGGTATGTGGCATCATCTAGTGGACCTCTATCAATATTGTATAAATCATAACCCCACAGTCAAAATTAGCCCCTTCCCGGATGTCACAAGTTTAACATAGGCTTATAAAGTGAAATTTTCAAAAATCTTCTCCCAAACTAGAGGGCCTAGAGCTTTTATATTTGGTATGTAGCATCATCTGGTGGATTTCTATCAAGATTGAATGAATAATAACCCCAGGGTCAAAATTAGCCCATTCCCAGATGTCACAAGTTTCTAAAAGGGCTTATATAGTGAAATTCGTAAAATTCTTCTCCCAAACAGGAGGGCCTAGAACTTTGTTATTTGGTATACAGCATCATCTGGTAAGCCTCTATCAAGATTGTAAAAATTATTGCCTCAGGATTAAAATTAGCCAATTCCCGGATGTCACAAATTTAACATAGGTTTATATAGTGAAATTTGTAAAAATCTTCTCCCAAACAGGAGGGCCTAGAACTTTGATATTCGGTAAACAGCATCGCGTCTCGTGGACCTCTATCAAGATTGTACAAATTATTGCCTAAGAATTAAAATTAGCCCATTCCCGGATGTCACAAATTTAACATAGGCTTATATTGCGAAAATTTAAAAATCTTCTCCCAACAGGAGGGCCTAGAACTTTGATATTTGGTATACAGTATCGTCACGAATTTTACATATGGCTTGTATAACGAAATTTAAAACTCTTCTTCTCCCAAACTAAAAGGCTTAGAGCTTTGTATGTAGCATAATCTGGCGGACTTTTACTTGTTTTTCTGCTCTTTGGACTCAGGTGACCGATAAGGCTCTATGGGCCTCTTGTCTTTAATTCTCATGCTTTCTCAAAAAGATAAATACATAAACTGATATTAAAGATGATTGGAAAGCTTGAAGAAGATTTCTTTGTTTGGCGACATAAGATTTCATAAACTACTGAGCTATAGCTTATAATGAGCTGTGGCAACAGGTTTTGGTCGCAATAGGCAATATCATAGTAAAGTATATGGTGGTGCAATATTAGTCACATTTTGCAAGGCAGCACCTTTTAAATTGAGCCTATGGGTGACACTTCCAACCATTTCGCATGTGCGTGACTCACACATTGAGCACCCTGTACAGCCATTCGGGGCAATTAGAAAATTCGCTGATTGTTTAAAGAAGCTTTGGGTCAGTATCTATCTACAGAGTGCAAAGTGAAGACTCTGATCAGACTGTGCAGATGCATAGGCTGATCTGAGTCTTTACTTGGTGCACATGTGTTATGGTTGGAAATGTCACGCATGCACTCAATTATTACGTTCTATTCGATATGTTTTATTATGCTTTGAATGAACATATAAATATGAAATAAAGACTATATCACCATTATCGAAGAAATAGTTGATACATATACAGAAAAAGCATATCTACAAACCAACAAAAACAAATATAGTCTGTGGACCTATGAAATTTCTCTATGGTTTGAAATAAAGTTAACTGCAAGTTTAGCCCTTAAGGCATACACATGCTTAGTCCATTGACAAAGTGACATTAGCTGGTCACACCTATTACTTGGATTGACGGTTTTCGGTTAAATTTATCACAAAGGGTCGAGTCTCGAATGAAAGCCTGTCTCCTGAAGAAAGCATGTGTGAAATATGAGTATCCTCCAATAAAAATAAGAGGCCCATGAGGGCCTGAGACGCTCTATTGGTTATCAAGTTTTCCATTAAAGAAATCCGATATATAAGGGAGCTAATTGCTTAAAGAAAACATAAAAAAAAAAACCCCACAAACGAATTGGACTTTATCCCCTTTATTATTTTGAGCAACAAGCCTTAAGGCCCCTTTTCACATTTTTCATGACAGATCCACTTCATTTCCAAAACGAAGTTTCCTCATTACCCTACAATCATACTGTGAAATTTTCATCAGAATCCGATAATAATCGTGGACTATTACATAAACAATCCTTATCATTGTACAATCATTCTGAGAAAGTTTGAAGAGAATTTGATAAAAGTTGTGGACTCTAAAGTGTTAATGGGGAATTTTATTTAATTTTTAAATTTCCATAAGGCCCATTTTCCTGTGTTTCTTGACGGATCAAACTCTATTTAAAAAGAAACGATCCTTATGATGGTACAATCAATCTGTAAACGTTTGAAATGTTAACTGATATCGAGTTATTGAGGACTTTTTTATTAAATTTTTAAAAGGCCCCTTTTCCCATGTTTTTCGACAGATCATACCCAATTTCAAAAGGAACCATCCTTATGATAGTACAATCTTTGTTTGAAAGTCTGAAGAGAATCTGATGAAAACTGTGGACTATAGTGCGTAAACGAGGATCTTTAATTTCTTAATCAGATTTTCCTAAGGCTCCTTTTCCCATGTTTCTTGACGGATCAGACCCAATTTCAAAAGGAACAGCCCTTATGATGGTACAATCATTTTGAGAAAGTTTGTAGAGAATCCAATGAAAACTGTGGACTCTAACGCATAAACTAGGGAAAGTTAATGGACAGATGGCTGGACGCACGCACAGACGCCGGATGGGAAAAAGCCATCGCAATAGCCCTTCTGGCTTTTGGCCAGTAGAGCTGATAATGGCCAAGATAAAAAAGTTAAAGCTTTTGGTTAAAGTTTTTATAACAGGTTAAAGGTCAGGGTCACAAAGTCAAGGTCATTGTCACAAATGATAGCCCATCTCCTGATGAATGAGCACATGTGTAAATTTGAATACACAAGTTTGAAAATGACCAAGAGAGAAAAAGCCCTTTTAGTTTAGGTTTTTTGTTAAAGTTTTTTTTAACCCTTGTCATGCTGAACCCGGAATATTCCGGTTTTAGCAAGAGGTGTAGACTAAGATCAGACTGCACTTATGTGCAGGCTGATCTTAGTCTACACCTCCTGCTTGTTATTTTCATGCAAGAGTTATTGATGTAGTTGATTTCTAAAAGAAATATGGATTTTTGAACAACAAGTTCTATCAGTGCTTTCAACCCTTTGATTTGACGGCATTTCAGAAAGGTAATTTATACAGCATGACAAGGGTTAACATGTTAAAGGTCAGTTCACATGATCATTGGGTCACTGTTGTCCTAAATAAAAGTCTATCTCCTGATGAGTGAATGTGTAAAGTATGAGCCCCCTAGCACTAGTCATGATAGGGATGTAAAACCTTAACCCTTGTCATGCTGAACCCGGAATGTTCCAGTTTTGCAGGAGGTGTAGACTAAGATCAGACTGCACTTATGTGCAGGCTGATCTTAGTCTATACCTCCTTCTTATGCCCTTCCTGCCAGAGTTGCTTATGAAGTTGATTTCTAAAAAAAAAATGATTTTTGAACAACAAGTTCTATCAGAACTTTAAGGCCTTTGATTTGACAGCATTTCAGTAAGGTAATTTATACAGCAGGACAAGGGTTGACCAAGTTGGAGGCCAACACGGACATCAAGGGTACGAGAATAGCCCTTCCAAGACATTTTATTCCCAGGAAGCTAAAAACAGTCATCTACAACTTTTTTGAATCTTGTATGGTCTAAAATTTTGTCATTTGGTAATTCTCCGCGAACTGCAGGGCCCAGAAGAATACAGAGGTCATTTATCTTTTTAAAGACGTTCTATTTTAAAATAAATAATTACTTTGTTACAATTGTCACAAATGCAAAATTCTCATGAACATAAATACAGTTAAAGTTGTATTAAGCGACCCATATAGGAACACTGTTTGATGTTCCAAGAAGACAAGCTTTAGAAAACATTGTAGACAATGAAGAAATCAATTGTTTCAAGCTAGTTCTTCATTATCCACACCATTTTAAACCTCAAAAGACAAATAAAATTCAAGATTTTATCAACTAGAAATTGTTGACTGGTACTTGAATTTGGTCAGTCTAAAATGTTGTTGTCTGGAAGTGGATAAATAAACTTTTTTGTGACATGAAGGATTGGTTTTACTGCAAACACATAAATTATTTCAGGGTTCTCACTTAATCCTATGTTGATGAAACTTACTAGAATTGTCTAACTGAGACAATTCTAATGAGATTTATCAACATAGGATTTAGTTTTGATAATTTCATTACCAAAATCATCAAGTTATGACGATCCTTTGTTTTTGGAAAGGTGATTTTGATGCTGTTCACTTCATGAAAATGGTTGCTTAACCAATTCCCACACAATGACGCTTTTGGACTTCCCTCAAGAAAAACAATTGAGAAAACATTGTGTGAAATGAAGAAATTCTTCATTTTCCACAATTTTTTTCTACCCAAAAAGTTGAAAAATCTAAATTTCATAAACTTTAAATTGTCATCTGCAACTCTTTCAATTTGTCTCAAATTTTGCCGTCTAGTAATGGGTTAATAGAGGTAGGTCACACTTGACTGTTCACTTGGATCTGATAAAAGGTGTCTTATAGCATTATGATTTAATTTTAGTTTTGTCTCTCAAGATCCAAGCATTTGATTGGCTGAATTTTTCTCTTTTTTCTTTTCATACCAAAAAGAAAATGAAATATTACACACAAATTTTTTGTATGCTTGTGCACAAAGTAGATCCATAAAATTTTACTCAAAACTAGTTAAATATTTGCTTGGTTTCCATTGATGGCATTAAATTATATGAAATGAAGAGAAATGACGTATGAGCCTAAAAACTTAACCCATTCCCTCACGATAAAATTTTAGATTTGTCCAAATTCAAAGAATTTGTAGAAGACAATTGTAAGTTCATAAAATCTTTAAAATGTTTGTAATTTTGGTTAGAAAACATTGTGGATAATGAAGAAATTGCTTGTAACAAATATTCTCTCCATTTGTATAATAAATGTTTAATTATGCATCGAGCTAGGTCAAATCATCAGCTGATGGATTGCTAGGCACACCCACTGACCTGTAGTTTGACTGAGGTATCAAAAGTTTACAAAATAAAGGTATATGGTCAGGGACAAAAACAAAAGACAAACAATTGGCATATAATTATAGCTTTAACCCATGCCTACACAGGGAAATTTTAGACTGGTCCAAATTGAAAGAAGTTGCAGATGACAATTTCAAATTGAAATTTTAAAATCTTTGTCTCTCTGGGTAGAAAACAATTTTGAAAATGCAGGGTTGTGAAAAGGAGGGACTGTGTGGGAATGGGGTAATCCATTACTACACGATCCTGGTTTTTGATGCCCCCAAGAAAAAAAGGCCCCGGAAAAGATTGTGGAAAATGATGAAATTGCTTCTATTATTATCCTCAATATTTTAAACCCAATAAATTTTTTTAAAAATGCAAACAACTGTAAATTGTCATTGTAACTTTTTTTTGTAAAAAAAGTTGAAAAATTGACTTACCAAGCAACCCTAGCAGAGGCAGATGTTGAAAATTTCACATGTATGTAATATGTCAAATAGGACACTGGGTTTTTGGTTCTTTTTTTTAAAGTGTAAACAAATGGACGGATGAAAACACATAAAATCATAAACATACTAATACGTATATAAATATATTTTACAGAATGTCCTATCAAAAAAATATCACAGTGGTCTTGAGAATGGATGGAAATTATTTGGAATTCTTAGAGTAAAAGTTAATGAATTTGATGATATATCATACCCTAAAATACAATTACAACATATTTTATCAGCTCATCCATTGACCGATTATCCCATTCACACACAATGACGCTTTTAAACGCCCTAAATAGGAAGGCTTTGGAAAACATTGTGGAAAATTAGGAAATAGCTTGTTACAAGCAATTTCTTCATTATCCACACTGTTTTCTGCCCGAGAATACAAATACTGTTAAAGTTTCATGAGCTTGAAATTGTATTCTGCTTTTTCTTTCAATCTGGTCCAGTCTAATTTTTTTCGTGTGGTAATGGGTTATGAAGAGTCCTGTGTGCTGAGCTGATAAGCCATAATTTGGTCTTGTAAAAGCTGGATCGCTGAAATCTTCTGGGATAAAACATCGCTGACTTTCTTCATGTAATCTTCAAAACTCTGAAAAAATTATTGGAATGAAAATATTTGTAAAAAGACTAGATGGTTGTGCCAGGGCAACTGCTGTCGAGCCCACACACTTTTGTAGGCATCATGCTCCAGATAAGCTCAATTTTAGTGTTTGACCTTGAGCTGTGACTTTGAACTTGAAGCTATCCAAAATGTTCTTCCAAATGGCACATCTACTCATGATGGAGAACAATTGTGCCAATTTGTTTTGAAATCCATCCATAATTGTAGGAGAAATGTTTCGGACAAGCACAATTTTAGTGTTTGACCTTGAGCTGTGACCTTGAACTTGAAGCTATCCAAAAAGTTCTTTCAAATGGCACATCTACTCATGATGGAGAACACTTGTGCCAATTTATTTTGAAATCCATCCATAATTGTAGGAGAAATGCTCCGGACAAGCATAATTTTAGTGTTTGACCTTGAGCTGTGACCTTGAACTTGAAGCTATCCAAAAAGTTCTTTCAAATGGTACATCTACTCATGATGGTGAACAGTTGTGCCAAGTTATTTTGAAATCCATCATTAAATGTAGGAGTAAGTGACCGGAGGGACTAATGCACTAACGCACATACACTGACTGGTCATAGTGACAACTATGTCTCACTGACCACAAGCGGGCTCGACAAAAAATAACCTGGTAACACATAGTTTTTTTAAAATGGCGCTTGTCTCAATCAGGAAAATGATTACCAGCTGCCTGATCATTTACACCACATGAGAATTGTTTTACAACAGTGAACAAGAGGACCATGATGGGCTTATATGACAAAACTGGTCATGATAGCTCTAAGCTCTACTGTGAGAATTTAATGTATTTTAGTTTGGAATTGCTTCTTTATGAAAAATTTGAAAGCTCTAGGCCTATTTGCCCTCACCAAATTTTAGACTAGTCCAAAATGAAAGAAGTTACTGACAACAATATTCAGTTGATTAAATTTTAACAATATTTATCTTTTTGGGCAGAAAACATTGTGGATAATTAAGAAATTAATGTAAAAAGCAATTTCTTCTCACAGTTTTTTTTCATAACATTTTTTCTGAGGGGTGTACAAATATGAGATTTTGTGGGAATGAGTTAATGGCTCAAGAGAAAGAATTATCTTTATGCCAAATTTGGGAGCCTACAATTTGACTAATAATGAAAGTACATTGGTAAGGGACTAAAAAAAAACACTACAAATCTAAATTTGAAAACTCTAGGTTACATTGGCTGGTTTGGAAAGAGATGTTTTTTTAAATAAGAATAGAGCAATTCACAACATAATGCCTGTGTTGATCCAAGAACAAAAATTTAAAGGATTTTGAAAGAAACCCATACATACATAAGGGGAGGCTACATGCAAAATCTTTTGATTTGGAAGCAGATAATCCTTAAAGATAAAGATTTTTCTTATCTCAATGTAAAATCCACAAACTTTACATATGGCTTATATGGCTTGCTCAGTAATAATTAGAAGAATCTGTTGGAGTACCACAAGGCATGTTGAATGTAAAATTTGAAGGTTGTAGGCCTTTTAGTTTTTGTATAGAAGAATTTTACAAATTTCATTCTTTGTCCATAGCTAAATTCTTGAAGTCAACAACATAGAGCTAATATGAGAGTAATTCTGTACTGTATTTTGCTAGAAAACCATTAGGTGGTGGTGCATGCTAAATTTGAAACCTCAAGGCCGTATAATTTGAGAAGAGATTTAGGAGGAGCTTTTGGGGAACATTTTGAAAATTTTCCCTCTTTATCTCTATGTAAAATTCAAGAACCAACAACTAGGGGCTAATGTTGATACATGTACTGACGTAATAATTTGAATCTTAATAAAATGCAAAATCTGCGAGTCTTGTGGTTTGGGAAGAGATGAACATTATATATTTCCTTCTTTATTTCTCTGTAAATCTGATCAACCACAACATAGGGCTTATCTACATCCTAGATTGGTGATTTAAAGTCACTTCTGAAATATGAAAGCCCCAGGATATACCATTGAAAAGTTATGAACATAACATTAGAATTTTATTTTTGTCAAATATGACCATAAACAAGGACCTTGACAGATGAGCTTGAACATATTATCAATGGAAAAGTCACACCACAAGGATTATAGTTGTGAAATATGAAAGCCCCAGCACTTACCATTCAAAAAATATAAGCAAGGGTTATTTTTGGAAGGTGGGAGGATGGGGGTGGGGGGATTTCAAATAGGATTGAACTATATGCCCCTTAACCATCAATGTAGGGGTACAATGTCAAAAATAAAGTTTAACTCATTCACAATCCGCTTTTATAACAAGCAATTTCTTACCCATTTTCTATCTAGATAGACAATGATTCATAAAATTTCACCAACTTGTAGGTAGCGTTTGAAACTTCTTTCAATCTGGACAGTCTAAAGTTTGGTTGTATGTTAACAAATTAACAGGAAAGAAAATATACGTATTTTACCTTGTTCCCAGCTTTAGCAGAAAGAAGTAGTTTCATTTCTTGTTTACACATGGAGGTAACTGCAGCAAGTTGATCTTCATGGGATGATATAAGCTGAGCCCTTAAAATGTACACAAATGTGATTCAATCAAGTGAAAAACTACCATTGTAGGAGTGGGAAAATTGATGGAACAATGCTATCAATCAAATATTTAATTGACCAATCAAATCATTAATTCATTTAGACTGGAAGTGAAGTTTGATCTCAGACATTTATGTTAAGCATTTTAGTTGGTTTTGGGATTTAATCTATTACAAGGAGACAAAAAATATTACACTGGTCCAAAATCCAGGTGCAGATGAAATTTTCAAGAAAGTTCATCTTTCTGGGTAGAAAACAGTGTGGAAAATGCAGAAATTGCTTGTACAAACAATTTCTGTATTTTTCACATTGTTTTTCTGATCCTTTTATTCTTGGGTAGTATTGTGTGGCTTATTCAAGCTGTAGTTATGATGTTTAGGTCACCACACAAACAATCTGCCTTTTATCTTATGTCCTTGACCACATATCTTATAACAAGAGTACCGCCTACAGGTGCCTACCCTCTGCTGTTTGGTGACATTTATCCCCCTTAATAGTTTAGGTTTGCTCTTTTGATAGTGAAGAAGTGTGCTAAGTTTCAAGTGAATGCCTTTAGTAGATCCAGGGATGGCACAAAATGTCAAAGTTTTTGCACGACAAACAACAACAACAACAACAACGCCGAGGCTATAGCATTACCTCGGGTTTTCTCCAAAAACAGACGAGCTACGAATGATGTTTTGTTATTACCTCAGTCGGAGGTCAGTGGGTGTGGCCAGCAATCCATCAATTATCAGCCCTGATCAGTCTGCACTGGCTGACCTGGTTAACCCATTCTCTCACAATCTCCCTTTTACGCCCCTTAAGAAAAAAGATATGGAGAACAATTTGGAAAATGAGGATATTGCTTGTCTCAATCAATTTCTTCATTATCCATAATATTTTCTTTACAAAAAGACGAAAAAAATTGAAATTCCATCAACTTGAGATTCTCGCCTGGAGCTTCTTTCAATTTAGACCAGTCTAACATTTTGTTGTGTGGGAATGGGTTAAAAGAATTCACCTTCAGGCAGACTTTATGAATATGTAATTGTTTTCCCATCTTTCTAAGCATTTTTTTCTGACCATCAAGCCTGACTAGTCTGTTCATGCTGGATCCAGTATCTTTTTCAAATAACTCTTAGATGGTCCCTTTTTGCATGGTAGGTCTAAATTTTGTAGTATTGATTTTACCAAATATATAAATGTACTTGTCATAATATGGTCTAGTGATATACTTTTATTTGTCACACATACACACACAAAAGTAGCAAAACCAGGTTTCAAATTCATAACGTTAAGATTGAGAGTGTAGCAAGTTGCTGACAGAAGGAAAATTCTTTTTATATTTTGACGAAATATTGTGAGCATGTTCCTTTGAAGTTGTGGTTAACCAATTGCCAGACAACAAAATTTTTTACTGGTCAAAAAAAAAAAAAAAAGAAGTTGCAGACAACAAATTTTGTTAATGAAATTTCAAAAATCACTGTCTTTTGGGGGTAGAAAATGTTGTGGATAATGAAGAATTTGCTTGTAACAAGCAATTTCTTCATTTTCCACAATGTTTTTCAAAGCTTTTTTCATAAGGGCATCAATTGGGTCATTGCATGGGAATGGGTTAAGCACAGTGTTTATGTGACCTGACCTACAAAAGAGACCATCTTGGAAGAGTTAATAGTATCCCCCCCTGGTCATGAGCTGACTACACGGTCTGACCAAGTTTGATTCTTGTCTCTAACCCATTACCACACGACAAAATCTTGAACTTTTTTTACCAGTTGAAAGAAGTTTTCAGTTGATTGAATTCTAATTTTCTTTGTCTTGGAAAACATTGTGGACAATGAAGAAATTGCTTGTTACAAAATTCATCGACTGGTTTCTGAGGAGTTTTTCAAGGCTTTCACTATGTATCACATAACATATACATCTTTGTATTGGCGTGTCAACATTTTTTTTCTACTTA
The DNA here is from genome assembly GCA_946902895.1 of Fragum fragum. Lineage (NCBI taxonomy): Eukaryota > Metazoa > Mollusca > Bivalvia > Cardiida > Cardiidae > Fragum > Fragum fragum. The sequence goes on from OX336370.1 coordinate 44,677,708, forward strand.
TCTGATGTCATATTTTGGCACATTTTATCCTTGCTGCCAAAATAAATCACCTTTGTCAGGTTTTTGATCCTTATTCTACTTGATAAATGTTTTAACCGGTACCACACAATGACACTTTCTGACACACCCAAGAAATACAATCCTGTAAAACTTTGTGGAGAAAGGAGAAATTGCTTACTAAATGACACTGTCAATATAAGCACATTACTAAATTTTCCTGTTGTCATACTCACTTCAGATCTATAACATCACTGCCACTACTCGAGGCTCTATCTATTCTAGTCTCTGATGAGCTGTTTGACCTTGACACTGGTGTAGGATGTAGAATGTCTTTACTCAAGGCTGCGCCAATATTCTTGGTCTGACCACTGCATCGTAAAAATAAAACCAATCAATTTATACCCTTAGAGGGTAAAGGAAATTTATCCTGTATAAGGGTTTACAAACAATTGGTGGATCAATCTTATACTTAACCCATTCCTATTCAATCCCTGGTTTTTACATCCTAGTGATTTTACAATTGAGAAAACATTGTTGAAAAGGAAGAAATTGCTTGTGACAAGCAATTTTTTGTCTTTCCACAATATTTTCTACTCTACTGAATAGTTATTTTGAAAATTGAATCTAATTTAAAATTTTGTCTGCAAAACCTTTGAATTTGGACAGGTCTAAAATGTGCAAAACAGGAAAGGGTTTAACATATAATTGACAGATTCCTGACATCCTGTATCACTGAAATATCAAACAACATTAGTTTTCAAAATTTATGGAAAAAATCATGAAAAAACAAAAGTGCCTTAGTCATATGAAGGTCCCCTTTTCTATGATAAAGCTTAAAATGGTAAAAACATGCTTACCAGCACAAGGCCAGGTGACTAGGAACATTCTGTAAAAATTCATGTAAATCTGTCCAGAATAGAGGCATTACATTAACAGGAAAATTAGCCTTAAGCCGCCCTTTTTCTATTATGCAGCCAAAAGTAGCAAATCCCTGACAATATGTGCAAGATCAGGTGACTAGGAACGGTCTTTGAAAGTTTGTCATTTAATGTAGGAGGCGATGTGTTTGTTAAAAGCATGTGGATGTGGCCGACAGATGGATCAACGGACAGACAGAGAAGATTATACAAATCCAATGTGAAGAAGAAAAAAAAAGGTTGGTTAAAAAAAAGGTTGGTTAGCTGTTTTGAGCAAATCAAAGACATTGAGTAACCTTGCCATCTACATGGAATAGAATACTTATTGATAATCTAAATCATCCAATAGGGTGTGCCTGGGCAGAGACCCCATGTGCATTATTTTAACAACTTTAGTAGAGGGTCATCAGACAATGTCACATGCAAAGGATGGAACCTCTAGGCTGTACAGTTTCTCACAACAAGATTTTTAAAGATTTTGCTCATTTTCAACCTTTCTATTGCCATGGCAACCACAATTTTTTACGGAATTCAATTCTTTTTTAACGGAATTCAATTCTTTTTATAACTTTGGTAGAGCTTCACCCAAGCAACATCCCTTTCAAGTTTTGGTTTAGGATGAGAAGATGTCCACAGACTGACAGGAAGACCTTAGCACTTTATAAAATGGTTTGTTGACAACTTTTACATCGTAACTATAGCTAGAATAAGCTGTAGTTAAAACGTTTAAGTTCCCAATCAACAAAAATGCTTATCATGATTGTCAGGCAAATTCCAAGTTCAAAGTTCACTTCTGGTTTTAACTAGAAATGTCGCAAAGCAGACTAATACCCCCCCAACAGCGCTTGTCCATATACAAGTGCTATCTGCCAAAGGGCCGTAACAAATCTGTCCAATGGTTGCTGAGAAATTGAGCGGACACGATTATTCATCAAAGGGCCATAACTCTATCAAAAATCAATGGACCCTAACCGAAATAGATATGCACATCTCTGCTTGATACTGATTTTATCAGTGAAGTTTGAATAAAATCCATCAAACAGTTGCCGAGAAATTGAGGGGACACGAAAAAGCTAGACAGACCGACCAACAAACTGACTCCTATATACCTCCCAAACATAGTTTTGGGGGGTATACTGAATGATTTGATTAGTTAATTGATCCTTTGTTTTATGGAAATGACATGCATTGGCTGAATTCCTGTTCAATGATTGGTGGTAAATAACTAGATGTGATTTTTTGAAAATTGATGAAACAGTTTATGCAAGTTTCTGGAATGTAATATTTATCTTATATTATAATATTGATAGGAGTTAACCCTATTCCCTGAAAACAAAATTTTAGACTAGTCCAAATTCAAAGAAGATGCAGAAAAAAAAAATAGTTGATAGAACTTTCAAACTAATTGTCTATTAAAGCAAAAACACTGTAGATATTTAAGACATTGCTTGTAACAAGCAATTTCTTATTTTCCACAATATATTTTTCCCTGAGGGGCATAAAAAATTAAAAAAGCAGAGGGAGAGCAAATTAAACTTTTCTCCTGATTTTCAATTCTTTACTTTTTTTTATTCCAAATCCTATTAAAGAAAACGTGTAATATTGCAGAAATGATTCAAATTGGTAAGGGGTGGTCTGTTGAACCAAAGAAAATCACTGTGATACCTTTAGCAAGGAAAACATTGTGACAGGAAGAGAAAATCTTCATAGCAAGCAATTTCTCCTTTTCTATCTTTTCTACCATATATGTCTTCATTTTTCACACCTTGAACTGTTGTCTGCATCTTCTTTGAATAAGGACTAGTCTGAAATTTTGCAATCTGGTAATGTGTTAAATATTGAGTATTATGTTATTCCATTACCAGATGGCAAATTTTCAGACTGGTCTAAATTGAAAGGAGTTGCAGATGACATTTTCAAAGTTCAGGAAATTTTATATTTTTCAGCTTCCTATATTGAAAGCATTGTGTAAAATGAAAAAAATGCTTATTACAAGCAATTTCTTTATTTTACACAATGCTTTCCCAATTGTTTTTCTTGGGCGGCATCAAAAAGCGTCACTGTGTGGGAATGGGTTAAACCAAGAATTTATGATTTACAACACTTACCTGTTAGTTACCGGTTGAGGATGTATGGGTGAGAACATTGCCCCTGCTGTCAGTTTTTCAGTCTTGACTGCTCCATTTCCTCCCCTAGAACTAATTGGAGACGCAGTGCCACCTACACTGGCAGGGGAGATCACTCTTGAGGAAGAGTCATTCATGGAGGAAGGCAAGTCTTTGATCACAGGAGAACTATTAAATGCTTGTCTGGTATTTACTGGAGAATGCACAACTCTGTGTTTAGCAACATCATTTTTAGGTCTTGTTGCAGAATCACTAAAATAACCAGGATGAGAAAAGTCAGAGTTTTTATAATCAGTTATTACACCTGAATAAGTTGGCTTCTTGGAATGTTCATTTAAAAGACTAGAAGATTTTCCTGATGTGCCAAATGAGGAATTATGCATTGAACTATTAGAGGTATAAGAACTCTTGTCTCTCTCATTCAGTCTCTGCCCTAATGAATGATAATCTAACTTTTTAAGGTCAGTTTCATCATCATCATCAACTCTATCAGCATTCTGTTGGTCTTTTCTATCTTGATTTCCGGAATGTTTATTTGGGCGTGACACAGACTGGGTTACATGTGTCTCATGATCGGCAGGTGTGGTAAACCAATTAGCACTAATAGGTTGTTTAGAATTGCCTTTGTCTGTTTCAGACCTTGTTTGTTTATAATCGCCTTTACCACCTAGCTCACCATTCCTTTCTACAGATTTGTCACTAAATCTTGAATTGAATTGATTATTTAAAGCATCAAAGGCATTTGTGTTTCTATTCTTCGGAACCATATTCATTCCAGTTCTCTTATCTCTATCTAATTCGGTCTGTTGTTTAAAACTGTTTGGTTTTGTTGGTTTATTGACAGTTCCTTGTGTATTATCTGTGTTTGGTTTAATAACACTATGTTTATCAGTTTTAATAGGATCTGGCCTAAATCCACTGGGCTGTTGACTTGGTACATTTGTGTAGGGTTTGTTTAAATGCCATCTTGGTGATCTTTGTGAGAAGGTTGTTAATTCTGTACTCTTGGCTGGCAAGACTGCGGGGATTTCTGGTTGTAAGGACGGATCTTGAGGGATCCTTGGTTGTGTTCCAGAACTCTCGATGGGTGTTCTGGGAGTCCAGAGCTTCTGGTCTACAGACGGTGTGTCAAATAACATGTCATCATCAAAACTACTTAAAGGTTCTGGAATGTGTAATGTTGGTCGACTCTTCATGTCCTTAATTCTTTGGTTCTCTATATCCTTTGTCTTTGCTGTAGAAGCGGGTGTTGTACGAGTTGGTTCTTGATTTATAGAGGAAGTACCAACAACACCTCCTGCTTTACCTAACATTGTTTTAGTCTGTCCTCCTCTTTGTGTTTGAGTATCATTTACTGAATCATTAGGAGAGTCTTTAACCGTAGATTCAACACCATTTTCACTATACACCTTTTTACGTAAAACAGGCACACTAGCAGATACTGATGAAAACTGATTAATGCCCTGTGAATTACCACTGTTTTCTGTAGAAACTATATCTTTCTTTAACTGTTGTTTATCACCTAAATGCCTGTCAGAAGTTAAAGGAAAGACTGGAGTACTAGTTGCAACATTGTTTTTGCCATCTGTCCTATTTAAATCATTCATTTCATCCTCATTGTTAAAATCTGTTGTTGGAAAATCATTTTCAGTGTCAGTAGATTTGACAACAGGAATGTTTTGTGACATATTTGTAGCACCACTTAGTTCTTTACGGGTATATGTGTTTGTCCGCGTCCTTCCAACTCCCAACTCTGATTGTCCAACACGACCATCTACATTGATTGGTTTCTGTGGGCCCGTCATATTGCAAGTATCTGATTCAGTCTGATCTGATTCACTATTAGATGACACACTTTGTTTATTTTGAGCAATAACATTAGTAGCAGTGTTTGGGGCGACATGTCTCACCACTGCTGATCTAGTTGTAGCATTTGAAGCAACACTAGTTCTAACACTTTGACTGGTCTTTGTCTCTGCCCTGGATGAAGCACTTGAAGTTTTTCTTCTGACCCCAGGTCCCCTTATAGGGGTCTCACTAGGGTCCAAGTGTATTTCAGCACTTGAGTTTCTGTTTGTAAATTGTCTTGTGTTTTGCCTCATAGGTGTTGAGGAACATAGTATATTAGATGGTTGAAAAAGGGAGGGGCCTGAGGCAGGAATATTCATGAGTATGTTAGACATGGCTACATTCATGCTTCTACTTGTTGATGCTGTGTTAGGCGTTCTTCTCAATTCTTTAACTCTGTAAAACAAAACAAAACAAAAAACTGACAGGTTGGTGACAAAGCCAAATGACTCTGACAGGGCAGTTCCACTGAGGTGTTAACCCATTACCAGACAGCAAAAGTTTAGACTGGCCCAAATTGAAAGAAGTTACAGACGACAATTTAAAGTGAATGTAATTTTGGATTTTTCAACTGTCTTGGTAGAAAACATTGTGGGAAATGAAGAAATAGCTTGTAACAAGCAATTTCTTCATTTTTCACAATGTCTTCTAAAGCTTTTTTCCTGGGGGCGTCTAAAAGGGTCACTAAGTGGGAATGGGTTAAACGACATCATGTGATCAGGAACATAAAATACTATCAGAGGAGATTTATAAAAAATTTTCAAAATGTACCAATGTAAAGTATCCCAACCCATAAAGCCATCAGATAAAAATTTCTTCAAGCAGTATGGTAAAGAAGATCATACCTGTAGAGTTTAGCTGAATTCTATTAAGCACTTTATAAGGAGATTCTCTAACTCTTAACCAAATATCATATGTATAAATTAGCCCTACAAATAAAAGCCTTATGTTTCATCAGATCAAAATTTCTTGAAGGAATCATATAAAAGATACCCAAAGATCATCCAAGAGATATTTGGTTGAAATTCATCCAATAGTGTATGCAAAAAGATTTTTAACCCTTTCCCAAACAACAAAATTTTAGACTAGTCCAACTTGAAAGACGCTGCAGACAACAATTTCAAGTTTATAGAATTTTGAAAATTTTCATCCTTTTAGATAGAAAACATTGTGGATAATGAAGAAATTGCTTGATACAAGCAATTTCTTCATTCTCCACAATGTTTTCCAAAGCTACTTTCTTGAGGGGTGTAAAAAGGAGGGATTGTGTGGAAAAGGGTTAAATAAAGATTTACTTTCACACAGATGGATACACCACTTAAATGCCATGATTATAGCCCCTTTGGACAGGGGAGCTAAAAAATTGTTTCAGTAAAAGATAACATGAAGAGAAAAAAATAACTTGTGGCAAGCAATTTTTCCTGTTCTTATATTTTCCAAAGTCATTTTTCTTTAGTGCATCAAACTGCAGGATTGTGTAAGAATGGATCAACCCATTTCCCAAAAATCCAATCCCACATTTTTTACGCACTGAAGAAATACAGCCATGGAAATATTGTGAGAAAAGAACACAACTTCTTTTTTTCTCAAAATGTTTTCAATCTTACATGGCTCTTATTTTTCAATGTAAACAAATTTTGTTTTGCAGTCAGCAATTTGGACCAGTCTGAAATTTTGTCAATTGTTAAACTAGTACAATACTTGGTTACTTAATTTTCAAAGAGATGTGACTTGCTGAAATTAATAAATAAGCAATGAAGAATATATCTTTCGTTTACATGAAGGAGTGAAACTAAAAACTGAATCACACTTCTACTTTACACGCTTTATACAGTGTGGTCATGTTTTTTGTCAATAAAATAAAAATAATATTCTCTTAATCTCAACACCCATTTCCTCAAATCCTGCATTTAACCCATTCCCACATGATAAAATTTTTGACCAGTCCTAATTCAAAGAAGTTGCAGACTACAATTTTAAGTTGGTGAAATTTTTAAAATCTTTGTCTTTTGGGGTAGAAAACATTGTGGATAATGAAGAAATTGCTTGTAACAAGCAATTTCTTCATTTTCCACAGTGTTTTCCAAAGCTTTAATATTGAGGGGCGTTTAGAAGCGTCATTGTGTGGGAATGTGTTAAGACACTGAAGAAAGTATGCTAGGAAATTTTTGTGAAAAAAGATTAATTATTTGTAACAAGCAATTTCTCTTTCTAATGTATTTGGCACTAACTTTTCAATTTTTAATGCAAATTTGTGGTGGGAGATCTTTCAGTTGGATCAGTCTAAAATTTTGTTGTCTGATAACAGGTTAATTGAGCTTCTTTAACCCATTACCAAACAAAAAAAATTTAGACTGGCCCAAATTCAAAGAAGCTACAGACAACAATTTTTAAGTGAGGAAATTTTAGAAATCTTTGTATTTTGCGTTAGAAAAAAAAGCGGAAAATGAAGAAATTGCTTGTAACAAGCAATTTCTTCATTTTCCACAGTTTTTTGAAAGCATTTTTCTTAAGGGGCATCAAAAAGCGTCATTGTGTACACGTAGTGTATGTATAACTACAAAAACCAAGTTACCTATCAGCATATCTGAGTGTATTCAGAGTGTGTTCACAGGAAGAACTGGCTGGTGAGACATTAGCAATCATACAGGTTCTGGAGTTTCCGATAAACGAGTCTTTTAGTATGTGTGTTAGTTTACTCTGCCTAAATGGCTTGTGTCTACTTTCTTGATCAATGGATCTTATACATTCCTTCAGCTTAAACGAGATACAATTGATACATTTAACAAAATAGCAATTTGAAATCTTGCACATGTACATTTGGCCTGTTATCCAGAAAAACCTGCCTAAATGACCATACTTTACACACGGATAGAGGTAATTCTATAATTCCCTTTGCCATTACATGACAGGAGCATAAAAAAACAAATTGTTAGTGAGCAATGTAAATGCTGTAACTACAGCTTTTATCAACTGCAAATACAATACTTATGTTACTGTCCAACGAAAATGTATTATAATGATTTGGGAGGTCAAAATGTCACACCTACAATTCAAGTTCTGAATCAATTATTGGATTGGTCAATTTCTAATTTACTGATAGCCAAAATTCGTCAATACTCACAGCCAGTAAACTCTGGTTAATCTCAGCTCCTTCCATTCTCGTCTGTTTGTCTGTGTCTGTAGAATCAGATGCTCTCTCACTTCCAGCAAGATCAATAAAGGAAATTCTACAAATGATTTAGATTACATTCAGCCTTTATTCAATAATATAACAAACAGACAGTCCAAGTTGATCAAAATGTCAATCGACCAATCAAATCATTCCTTTAGTCCATAAGTGAATGGTGAGTCTACCATTTATGTCAAGCATTTTTGTTGTTTTGCAACTTAAATGTTGTACTTACAGCTTATTCTGGATGTCGATACGACATTTCAGTGGCCAACAAACAATCTTCTTTATGTCTTCATTCCTTATTCCCACACAATCCTCCTTTTTTACACCTCTCAATGAAAAAGCTTAGGAAAAACATAGTGGGCAACAAAGCATTTACTGGATTCAAGTAAATTATTCATTATCTTCTATGTTTTCTCCAGAAAAGACGAAGATACTTACATTTCACCAACTAAAATTGGTTGTCTGCAACTTCAATGAATTTGGACCAGTCTAAAATTTTATTAACTGGAAGCTTACCTTTTTCAAAAGGGTTCATTTTTTACCCAAAAATCATTTTGACCAAGTTTTTATCAAGTATGGGCCAAAATTATATCACCTAGAGTGTAAACCAAAATAAGTTATTTAGCCCTTAGTTCCCTTAATTTCCAATCGAACCTTCATGTTTTCAGATGGCATTCATCCTGATAACCTTAAAAACGTTCTGACCATATTTAATCAAGAGTAGGTCAAAATTGTGGGCCCCTAGAGTGTGAACAGAGAAATTCTCATTAAGGCCCCTTTTCCTGTGTATTTCACTGGAACCATCCCATTTTTACTAGGGCTCATCAGTGTGACCTAAGAATCATTCTCACCTAGTATCATAGAGATTGGACCAAAATTGTTGCCCCTAGAGAGTAAAAAAGTAATTGTTGACAATTGACAGCGTACAATGCATGACAGACATTCAAGGATCACAAAAGCTTACCATGAGTATGATGTGCTTAGGTGAGCTAAAAAAGAAATCACTTGTTGGTGACTAAGCATGAAAATATGAAAATACAGCTTGAAAATTAAAGTTGTCTACAAAAAAAAATGTATTTTGTAAATGCTAGTCAAAAAGGAATGTACTTGACTGCATTGACCTAAACAGTAGACAGCAATTTAGATTATACCTTCACTAAATTCTTCTTTTTTCCACAATATTTAATACCATAGCAACTCAGTACATCAATATGTATGTTACTAATGCGAAGGAATAGACAATAAATTCTTATCTTTTTTCAGGCACAGGCCTAAAATAAACCTGTTGAATGCTCTTGATACTACATGGATGCTATTACACTAGTGTAATAACCATGCATTTGAGCAGAAGCACCTGAGGAAACACCTTTTACATCCTGTGACAATGACACCATTATACAAAAAGTTTTACAAAAGTTTTATTGAATATCATAAATTACTAAATTTAAAATTTCTTTCATCAATTTATCACAACAAGAGCTGTCAGTGGACAGCAACACTTAACTATTCTAAGTGATCAATTGTAACAGCCATTCAATGTTGACAATGGGCGTAATTACATTTAAATAAATGTAAGACAAATGAGCACTTAAAAATAAAAGTAAAAAAGGTTAAAACTCCACTAAAGTGAATGTCAAAGTAATAAATATGAGCCTGAGAGTTGATTTATTATTCAAAATGATGTGAGAAGTATAACAAATATGAAATAGTAGGAGAGGCTCGCACATAAATCTTAAACCAAGAAAATCTACATCATTATCCATTAAAATGAATGTCAGAGTAATTAATATTTGCAAAGGGAGGAATGAACAATGGCAACTGTAGGAATAGAGTTTACACAGACTTTTAAAGTTAAAAAAGGGTTGAAAATCGGCTAAAATGAATGTCAGAGTAACAAATCTTTGCCTGAAGGACAATATATGGTCACAAAGGCATGTGCAAAGTTTAATAGGAATAGCATTTGTACATAAAACTTTAACCAAACTTCTTGGTAAAAAAAAGGGGTAATAATACTATAATGAATGTCAGAGTAAGGAATCTTTGCCTAGGGGATGATAGAATGGTCACAAAGGTGTGTACAAAGTCTCAGAGCAATAGCTTTTGTAGAAACAGAGATATGAAGACTTGCACACAAAACTTTAACTAAAGCAGTATACTGACACAGACGCCCACTTATCCCCCATTCTTTGAATAGTTGCTCTAAAGATTAAGGTTATATTATAACCAGATTATCAAAATTGTATCAATTAAATACTGAATTTATTAACCTTTCCTGTTTTGTAAAATTCTAGACCTGTCCAAATTCAAAGGTTTGGCAGACAAAAATTTAATGTTAATTTTATCTGAAAAATAGTCATTCAGAAGGGTAGAATAATTGAACTTTAAGTTTCGTCTATCATAAATGGGCATTCTGATTGGTTGAAAAAAATCATTCATACCTCCATGAAAAAAATATTGAGCACACAGCTATTTTGTATGCTTTTGCACATAATAGTCCCATACAAAAAAGTATCAAAATTTGTAAAGTTTTTGCCTTTTTTCCTGGATGCTATTAAATGATAAGAAATGAAGATAATGTTTTTTGTATTCATGGAGGTATGAACCTTAAAACCTAATCACACTTATGTATGTATCCTCTTTGCGTATTCATACAGTGTGATTAGTTTTTTCCGTTCATATCTCCATGAAAACAAAAAGTATTCTCTTCATTTCTTTAAAATATTGTGGGAAAAGAAGAAATTGCTGGTCAAAGCAATTTCTTCTATTTTTACAATGTTTGCTCAAGTATTAAAACACAGGGACGTAATAACCAGGAATTGAACAGGAAAGGGTTAAACTGGTTATCTAAAAAAGATAAAACAAGATGTGTTTGTGAAACATAATGCTTTCGCAACAGGACTAAACGCTTCACCATGGTATGTGACCTTGACCTTATCTCATGACCTTGACCTTGGCATGAGGAGATGCCTATTATGGAGATGTATCATCATGCCAAATATGAGTGTTGTATCTTGAATAGGCTGGTAGTAATTGGCAAAGTTAATTTTTTTTAAGTTTTGCAGACAGACAGAAAGACTGAATGTCAGACAGACAGACAGACGACAGTAAAACAATATGCCCCCAATCTTTCGATGCAGGGGCATGAAAAACAAAAACAATGGAAATGTAATTTTTATCCATTTATAGATGACTCACTAGATCTTGACCTCTCATTCAATATCCTCTATAGTCTTCCTTATTGCTGTTTCCAATGAAGTTGTACGAAAAGACGCTATTTTTTTCAGAAAAGAATATGTTTTCTATCCTAATGATAAGAAGTGATCTTTAAAAGTGATAACATTGCCAACCTTCCCAATCTTTTCTCCTGTCTGTCCCTAATTTCCATTTGTAATACAGCATGTGACCTGGAGGAGTCAGGGTTGACCCCAGTGGCCCCTTTACTTCTTACTGAGTTCCCGTACTCAAGGACCTACAATAAATAAACAGGACTTGTGTCTGACCTTTAAAAAAGAGCTTTGATCCTCAAAAATTAAATATATCCTACTTTGACACTTAAAAATTACTCCCAAGTGGTCATTTAGACCCCCCTTGAGAGAAATTTCTAAGCGTCAAAACTGAGCCTTTTTATGCCTAAATTTTCATAGCTGTATCTTTTGTACTATCGAAAATAATACAAACTAATTGCTTACTTCACATCTTTTCATAAGGTCTGTTGGCACTTTAACCATCAAGTTTATATGCATGATACTTGTTATTTTGACCCTTCATATCAGTTTTGACCCCAAGAATTTCATGGTGAGGAGGTCAATGACTCCTTAATTCCAAAACACTAGCATGAATTCAATTCGAAAATTTGAGACAAATTGTCTTACTCAAGCAACATCTCTCTTTCTCACAATGATCAGAATTTAAATGCAAATTGAATTGTTGTCTTGCACATCCTTCAATTTGGAACAATCTAAACTTTTATGGTTATTGGTTAACAAATATGACCACTCGGCATATCACATCTTTTCCAGTAAAGTTTGATCAGATGTTAAATTTTGAAAATGAGTAAACAGGCCATTCTTCATTCTGTAAATCTACCAAACTGATTTATTTTTAACTTAGAACTTTTTTCTTACAAGAGCACCGCCAACGGGTGCCTACACTCGGCTGTTGGGTGCTGGATAGTGGACAAAATGCATCTAAAGTTATCCCCCTTGATAGTATAGGTTGCTCTTTTGATAGTGAACAAGTGTGCCAATTTTCAAGTTAATAGTTGAACCAGAGATATCACAAAATGTCAAAGTTTTCACAGGACACTGACGACGACAACAACAATGACGGCGACACCAAGGCTATCGCAATACCTCGCCTTTTCTCCAAAAACAGCTGAAGCTGAGCTAAAATTTTACAACTTAAAAAGTCAAAGGCTGATAAACTATATATACCTGCATCAATGACTGTTCATCTTTAGCCTCCGTCTCTGTTAACCCAGCAATACACACACGATGGGAACCATCTTCTCTAGCATGTAATCTTAAATAAGTACAAGTAAGAAAATGAAGTCTAACCTATTACTGCAAAATTTTAAACTGGTCCAAATTGAACTAAATTTTCTTTAGAGTTTTAAAAACAGGTTGGTTTGGAAAGGAATTTTAATGAAATAGAACCAAATTTTACCCTTTCCTTTTTTTTCTGATATATTTTAGACTATTCCAATTTAGTAGTCATTACAGACAACAATGGAAAGTGAGTGCAATTTGAAAAGAAAACATCCTATGTGGTAGAAAATAATGTGAGAAAAGAAGAAATTGTGTTACAACCAATTTCTTCTTTCCCCACAATGTTTTCTGAAGTATAAAATCACAAGGATTTAATAAACCAGGGACTATACAGGTATGGTTTCTATCTGGGTTTACACCATTTTTAACAATCATTCAGTTACATCATATAAAAGTTCACTAATTCATCTTCTTCCCAGGTATCAATAAAACAATGCAAGGTCTGATGTGTCTTGCAAAGGGCATACCCACATTACATTACTAGTGGCTCAGACAGGGTTTGAACCAGTGACCCTGAATACCTTTCAGCTCAAGAGTACCATGAACACATGAGCCACACAGTACCCCTGTCTGTGTAGATGTGCCCTTACACAAATGAGACTGTGAAATAAATATGTTTTGATCAACAGAACTACATCCTGTACACATTGAAAGTAAGCATATATGATTTCAATCTGGATAGGTTGAAAACCAAAGCTTACTTAATCCATTATCTAAATCTTAGACTGGTTCAAATTCAAAGAAGTTGCAGACAACAATTTTATGTTGCTGGTATTTTAAGATTATTGTTATTTGAGTAGAAAACTTTACGGATAGTGAAACTATTGCTTGTGACAAGTAATTTTTTCATGTTCCACAATGTTTTCCCAAGCTTTTTTTTTTCTTTTAGGGGTATAACAAATATAGCGGGAATAGGCTACATGGATCTAAAACAAAATCTTAACACTTACCTATTTCTTTTGTTCAACAAGTCAAACAGCTGCCCACAGTAAATCTCAAAGAAGCTGACCCAGACTCGTATATCTGACCCATACTGTCCTGTCTCAATGATTGAAAAGATATCGTGGGCAGCTAGGAGATACAAACCAGGGACCTCTCGGCTACCTATCATAGTATGAGTTTTCCCTGCCCCGGTCTGACCATAGGCAAAACAAGTGGCACTTCCTCTGTAATGAATATTGGTCAATGATCAAGTCAAAGAAAAGAAACTATAGGTTTTTTAGCTTAACTAAATAGCCAACAAAAATAGACTTGCACAAATGGAAAGAAGCTGCAGATGGCAATTTTAAGGGTCATATAATTGTAATATAAGCACTTAATAGGGTAGAAGACCTACTGTGAGAGTGAGAAATTGTTTGTAACAATTTCTCCCTATCCAACAATGTTTAAGATAGCTTATTTCTTCCGCAAGTCAAAATCGGCAATTGTATGATTATGAGTTACCTCATTTCTGTATAATCAATATTTTTACGTCCCTGAGATTTTTAATTGGCCCTTTCAAGTTCAATCCCTGGATTTTATGTCCCTGTGTTTTTATACTTGAGAAAACATTGTGGAAAAAAAAAGAAATTGCTTGTAACAAGCAATTTCTTCTTTCTCCACAATTTTTCTACCCTACAGAATGATTATTTTTCAAATAAAATAGACTTTGAATTGTCAATAGCAAAACCTATGAATTTGGACAGATCTAAATTTTGATAAACAGGAAAGGGTTTATAAAAACAAAATTGGAATACAAGCATTCCAACTTTTCAAAAACTTCTTTCCATCAGATGATAGAAATGCATTTTATCAAATTACATTCACTTTATATTGATGAGTATCCAAAATACAGGGATTTCAGACATGTAATCTGTCATGCAAAAAGGGATCTTATGGGAATTCAATGAACAATCAGTCACAAAAAAAAGGCAACAAGAAGATGTGTTTGTGAAAACCACAACCCCTCAACAGCCTTTTTTTTTCAAGAAATGTTGTCTCAATAAGTGACTTTATTTGATCATCTAAACCTTACAACCAACTGTTTGATCATCTAAACCTTACAACCAACTGATTAGCAATTTCTTCATCGTCCACAAAAAAAATTTAGCAAAGATGATTACTTAACAAAAACTATACTCAATACTTTGATTTACCTTTGGTAACCAGTTTTTTCAAATAGGAATCTATAATTCTACTCAAAATTTCTTTCTGAGTAAATTCTGTCAATAAAATTTAAAGAAGAAAGCTATTTACCCGTCAAACACACAACTGATTAAAGGCCGGGCAGCCCTGATATAGACATCTTCATTCGTACAGGTCTCTTCAAAGACTTCATCAAAGATAAACTCATGCTGAAAAGGGATATAGATCTTTTTATTCAGGTTAGTATTTAGCAAGTTACCACACTATCCCTCATTTTAATTCCATGAAGATTTTTAGGAAACATTATAAAAAGAATTTACTCTTTTTCACACAATGTTTTCTTCCCTAATTGACTGTTTTATTTTAATTTTAACATCATTTGTTTTGTTGTCTGCATCCTTTTTCAAGTTGGATCAGTCTAAAAGTTTTTGTCATCTGGTAATACATTAAATGTTTTGAGATCAATCATGGTTGGGATTTCATAATATTTTCAGGCTTACTGTATCAAATTGAACAATCCCTGGCCCCACACATTTAATTAATTGGCCCGGCCCATCGACTCCGACAGGCTGTTCCGTTTCCGATTTTAAATGACATAATTTGCAAAATTTATAGCCAGTAGCTTATAACAAAAATGTAAAATGGTTGGATGGCAATATAAAAGTCGTAACTACAGCTTGAACAAGAGCCATGTCGGACAATGCCAACCCCAGCTGTAAAAAGGTTGATAATAGAGTGAGTTGTGATTCTTGTACACTGCACTTCTCCTCAATGAGATCTATCCACCTATGAAGTTTCAAGATAATAGCATTTAAACTTAAGGAGATATGCCCTGGACAAAATCTAAGTCTTTAAACAACAAAGGGCAATAACTCAAAATTATGCAAGCAAGAGTTGTGGTTCTTGTGCACTGCACTTCTCCTACATGAGATCTATCCACCTATGAAGTTGCAAGTTGATAGCATGATACTTTCAGAGATATGACCCGGAGAGAATCTAAGTCTTTAAAATAACAAAGTGCAATAAATCCAAAATTATGCAAGCAAGAGTTGTGGTTCTTGTGCACTTCTCCGCCATGAGATCTATCGACCTATGAAGTTTCAAGTTGATAGCATTTATACTTTAGGAGATATGCTCCAGACAAGCTTTGTGACGGAATGATGGACAGAGACCATTACTATATCCCCTTCACCGAAACGGTGGGGGATAAGCTGTAGTTATGATGTTTTAGTTGCAAAACCAACTAATTAGTTAACAAAAATGGCAGCTAATGTCGGAAATCTAAACTCATTTCTAGTATAAATGTAATACATGTATTTGATTGGTTGATTGGTTAATTGATTGACAGTCATATTGTTCAATTTTCAACCATGTTACATTATACAATATACCCATCAATTCAAATCACTTCAAAATGATCATATCATTTTAACCAATTGCCATACAATTTTCTTACTTTTAAGACTATGGTGAGCTTTCAAGGCAACAATTTGAAAAAAGAAGAAATTGCTTGTTACAAAAAATCCTTCATTTTCCAGATTGTTTTCCCTCATGAAAGACAGAGACATTTAACATTCTATTAACACTTTCCTGTTTTTGGAAATTTTAGACTAGTCCAAATCGAATGAGGTTACAGGCGACAATGAAAACTGGATGCTATTTGTAATGAAACCATCCTATGTGGTAAAAAATATTGTGGGAAAAGGAGATATTGCTTGTTACAAGCAATTTCTTCTTTTTCCACAATGTTTTCTTGAGTATAAAATCACAGGAACATAAAAACCCGTATTTGAACGGGAAAGGGTTAAATTGAATTTGTCATCTGCAACTTTTTTTGCTGTCTGGTATTGAGACATGCTGTCATGATTAACCCATTCCAACATGATAAAATTTTAGACCAGTCCAATATCAAAGAAGTTGCAAACGACAATTCTAAGTTGATAAATTTTTAAAAGCTTTGTCTTTTGGGGAAGAAAACATTCTGGATAATTACCAAATTGCTTGTAACAATGTTTTCCAAAGCTTTCATATTGAAGGGTATTTAAAATTTGATATTTTCTAGGAATGGGTTAAAAACAATACAATTTGGAAAGAGGAGAGATTTTTTTTCATCTAAGAAGAGGTTTGTCAATTACATCATGTTGTTTGTACTAACAAGTAATTTCATTATCCATTACCAGATAACAACATTTTAGACTGGTCCAAAATCAAAGAAATTGCAAGTAGTTTCTTCATTTACAACAAAGCTATCCCTAGATTTCTTTTTGACAGACATGAAAAAGTGTACACAGGTGGAAATAGGTTAAACAAGCAATTTTTGAAACTATAGCTTTTTTTGTTTTTCTGTGAATGATTGCTTTATGCAAAATTTACTAATCAATACTATTAGTATTACAAGATGACAAAATTATAGAGATGCCCAAACTCAAAGAAATTGCAGTAAGTCATTTAAAGACGATATAAAAACTATGTATATTTGTCTATCAAGATTGAAAAAATGGATACAACCAATTTCTTCATTGTCCAAAATTTTTTCCCAGAATGTTATACTCAAAAGTAATGAAAAAGCAGCATTATATTGAAACAGATAAAGCTTTTACCTGTAAAGTATATGCTGTCAAATCAACTGCCTGTTTAGGTTCAGAAACAATCAACGTGGTTGTACTTGCTGTCTGTACCAGATCTCCTTCCCCAGATTTTAATTCCTTTTTACTCAATGGACGCTTTCGGACACACACTCTGATTTTATCTTCATGAACTCGAGCATTACCTCGACTTTTAGGTCTAGCGCCAGCTGATGCCCCAGCCCCTAAGATTAAACATTAGCACATGATTAATATTTAGACTGTTCCAAATTGAAAGTAGTTGCGGTCGACAATTTTACATTTTTTCAACTTCCTGGGAAGTAAACATTGTGTTAGATGAAGAAATTGCTTGTTGAAGCTTGTTGCAAGCAATTTCTTCATTTCAAACTATGATTTTTGTATTGTTTTACTTGAGGGGCATGAAATTGCATCATTATGTACGAATGGGTTAAACATTACATGTGTGACAGAGAGCAGTTATTATGGGCAGCTATGAAATTCATTGAATGCATACAGGCACATTGCCACTGTCAAATACAAAAACAACTGATTTGTTAATTAAGTGGAGTAAAATGTTGATGTCCAACAATTGTAATAAAGTTTCACTGAGGATGGCTCAAAATTTTAACACTCAAACAATTCCCACATAGTGATGCTTTTTGACGCCCCTTAACCCATTCCCACTCAGTGACGCTTTTAGAGGCCCCCAAGGAAAAAATCTTTGGAAAACATTGTGAAAATTGAAGAAATTGCTTGTTACAAGCAATTTCTTCATTTTCCACAATGTTTTCTACACAAATTTCATAAACTTAATAATTGTCATCTGCAACTTCTTTCAAATTGGGCCAGTCTAAAATTTTGCCCTCCGGTAATGGGTTAAGAACAAGAGCTGGTCACAGTCATGTGACAAATGCCCTCAAAGGACAGGGTCAAGCATGTGGCACTTTGATTTGTTTTGTAAACACAACCACATGCATTTGTGTTCTATACGTCTGGGTTTTTAATAAATGAAATTTTAATACATATAATAATTTCTATGAATACAGAATGAACTAGAGAAATGCATTATGGACAGATTTTTCTGAGGTCAAAAGTAGGTCAAAGGTCAAGCTCACTGGGTCAAGGTCAAGGTAATGTAAAGTGGTCCACCCAATTAAGCAACTGTCCAAATATGGAAGCAATCCATTGAAGAATAAGAGAGTAAATACAATTTAACCATTCCTGATGCAATTTAACCATTCTGGACGCCCCTTTGACCCCAGATTATGACCTTGACTTATAGCAGTGAACATTTTTATGAAAGAAATTTGTACCTGCGTGAATGATTATAGAAGTTACAGAGCGGACACAGCAAAAAAGTCCCCATTTTTTACCTTTGACCCCCAGATTGTGACCTTGAACCTTGATCTTTTTCACGACACATTGTCTGAGGGTGTTGTACATTTGTATGAAAGGAATTTGTACCTGCGTGCATGATTACAGAAGTTACAGAGCGGACACAGCAAAAAAGTCCCCATTTTTGACCTTTGACTCCAGATTGTGACCTTGATCTTTAAGATAGGAACCTTGGTCTTTTTCATGACATAATGTCTTTTAGTGGTGAAAAATTTGTATGAAAGAAATTTGTACCTGCCTGCATGATTATAGAAGTGAAAGAGCAGACACAGCAAGAAGTCCCCATTTTTGACCTTTGACCCCAGATTGTGACGTTGATCTTTGAGATAGGAACCTGGGTCTTTTTCACTACATTGTCTGAAGGTGGTGTACATTTGTATGAAAGAAATTTGTACTTGCGTGCATGATTATAGAAGTTACAGAGCGGACACAGCAAAAAAGTCCCAATTTTTGACCTTTGACTCCAGATTGTTACCTTGATCTTTAAGATAGGAACCTTGGTCTTTTTCATGACATGTTGTCTTATAGTGGTGAACATTTGTATGAAAGAAATTTGTACCTATGTGCATGATTACAGAAGTTACAGAGAGGACACAGCAAGAAGTCCCCATTTTTGACCTTTGACCCCAGATTGTGACCTTGACCTTTGAGATAGGAACCTGGGTCTTTTTCACTACATTGTCTGTAGGTGGTGAACATTTGTATGAAAGAAATTTGTACCTGCCTGCATGATTATAGAAGTGAAAGAGCGGATATGGCAAAATACCCAATTTTTAACCTTTGACCCCATATTGTGACGTTGATCTTTGAGATAGGAACCTGGGTCTTTTTCACTACACATTGTCTGAAGGTGGTGTACATTTGTATGAAAGAAATTTGTACCTGCATGCATGATTATAGAAGTTACAGAGCAGACACAGCAAACAAGTCCCCATTTTTGACCTTTGACTCCAGATTGTGACCTTGATCCTTAAGATAGGAACCTTGGTCTTTTTCATGACATGTTGTCTTATAGTGGTGAACATTTGTAAAAAAGAAATTTGTACCTGCGTGTATGATTATAGAAGTTACAGAGAGGACACAGCAAGAAGTCCCCATTTTTGACCTTTGACCCCAGATTGTGACCTTGACCTTTGAGATAGGAACCTTGGTCTTTTTCACTACATTGTCTGAAGGTGGTGTACATTTGTATGAAAGAAATTTGTACCTGCGTGCATGATTATAGAAGTTACAGAGCGGACACCGCAAAAAAGTCCTGATTTTTGACCTTTGACTCCAGATTGTGACCTTGATCTTTAAGATAGGAACCTTGGTCTTTTTCATGACATGTTGTCTTATAGTGGTGAACATTTTTATGAAAGAAATTTGTACCTGCGTGCATGATTATAGAAGTTACAGAGCGGACACAGCAAAAAAGTCCCCATTTTTTACCTTTGACTCCAGATTGTGACCTTGATCTTTAAGATAGGAACCTTGGTCTTTTTCATGACATGTTGTCTTATTGTGGTGAACATTTGTAAGAAAGAAATTTGTACCTGCGTGCATGATTATAGAAGTTACAGAGAGGACACAGCAAGAAGTCCCCATTTTTGACCTTTGACCCCAGATTGTGACCTTAACCTTTGAGATAGGAACCTGGGTCTTTTTCACGACACGTTGTCTGAAGGTGGTGAACATTTGTATGAAAGAAATTTGTACCTGCGTGCATGATTATAGAAGTTACACAGCGGATATGGCAAAATACCCAATTTTTAACCTTTGACCCCAGATTGAGACCTTGTTCTTTGAGATAGGAACCTGGGTCTTTTTCGTGACATGTTGTCTTATAGCGGTGAACATTTGTGCAAAGTTATATTGAAATCCACTACTGCATGTAGAAGTTACAGAGCAGACACGAAAGCGGGACGGACGGACTGACAGACAGACAGTTTGATTACTATATGCCTCCCTTTGGGGACATAAAAATGCTTTGGAAAACATTGTGGAAATTAAAGAAATTTCTTTATTATCAATAATATTTTCTACCTCAGAAGTCAAAGATTTTCAAAATTTCATTAACTTTAAATTGTTGTCTGCTTTTTTCTTGTGGGGCATAAAAAGCAGGATTTTGTGGGAATGGGTTGAACCATCTTGTATCTCAGACAAATCCCGTCAGATCGCTATACAGGCTACTGATCTCTGATAAGGCAGTGTGACTGAGGTATCAAATAACATTAATTTTGTAACAAATATGGTCAGGGAAGTGAAAAACAACAAAAAAAAAACCACTGCTGGTTAGTGACCTAAATGTCATTACTGTAGTAACAGTGTTTAAAGTCCTAATTTCTTAATTTTCCGAAATGTTTTCTGTGCAGAAGGTTGAAATAAGTGAAATTTCATCAACTATAAATTATCATCTGCATCTCCTTTCAATTTGGACAAGTTTAAAAATTTGTTGTCCAGATATGGGTTAATAGGTTAGTGGTGATTTGTCAATCACCAGTAGTATCTTTTGTATAGAAACAACACTACACAATCTGGCATTTTGATGGGTTGAAGAAATACAAATGTATATTACAGGAAATATTGAGGAGGGGGTTGGGGTGGTAAATTGCTTTCCAAAAGCTATTTATTCCACCTTCACAATACTTTCTACCTTATATTGCACTCATTTTTCAATTTAATCCTTTCCCACAAAATCCTTCCTTTTTATGCCCCCCAAGAAAATAGTTCTGGAAAACAATGTGGAAAATGAAGAAATTGCTCGTGACAAGCAATTTCTGCATTTTCCACAATGTTTTCTACACAGAGTGACAAAGATTTTAAAAATTTCAACAATTTGAAATTGCTGTCTGCAACTTCTTTCAATTTGAACCGGCTTAACTATTCACTGTGTGGGAATGGGTTAAAGTCACTTTGCATTGTTGCCTGCATCTTCTTTCAATTCGGACCAGTCTTACCTGTTGTCAAAGTGCGCTGGAATATTCCTGTTTTGGACTTGGCATAGAAAAAGATCAGACTGCACATATGTAAACGATAAGCTTGCACATACACGCACTATGATCTTAGTCTACTACACCTGATTGTCTCTTTTTTAACCCATTCCCACACAATAAAAATTTAGACCAGTCCAAATCAAAAGAAGTTGCAGACGACAATTTAAAGTTGATCAAATCTTTAAAATCTTTGTCTGTTGTGGTAAGCAATTTCTTCATTTTTTTCAATGTTTTTCCAAAACTTTTATATTGAGAGGCGTTTAAAAGCATCACTGTGTGGAAATGGGTTAAGCAAGAGCTGTTTATAAAATTGATTTAAAAAAAAAAAAATTATTGAACAACTATCAAGTATTCCAGTGCTTTTAGACCTTTGATTTCAATAATGTTCTAGAAAAGGATTTTATGCAACATGACAAGGGCTAAATTTAGTCTATTAATAATAAAAGGACCTAAGGTATCAGACTCAAATATCTTATTGTACAGATCCACTAATTGTTATAGAAAAATTGGAGACAGCAATTAATTAAATAGATCCTATAAGCAATGACATGGCAATTATATCCAAAAACTGAAATGAAACTACTTGTGTTATGAATAAAAATATCAAATAATGCTTTTATTTTTAAAAAAAATGTTGATTAAATTTGGATCAACTTTATACCTGGCACTCCATAATTATATCCAGATCCATAGGTAACTTTCCCAACAGGGGCTTTCCGAACAATCCCTGGAGGTGCCTTTGACACTGATGCAGTGACGCTGTGTTTCACTGCAGGTTCATAGTCAGAATGTTCTCCAGAATCGTCACTTCTAGACTCTGAAGTATCATCATCAGAAATGAGGTCAAGAAGAGCCGCACCAGCTGCAGACAAATTATGACTACTATTGTTGGGTCGTAGTCTGTCTCTGACTCGAACATCACTTGATGAGCTGAGAACTCTTCCAGTCACCTTAAAACACAATAAAAGGCTATCACAGCTAAAGTTCTGCAAAGCATGTATTTAGATAGATAGGAATCTGAGTGAGCTTCCTACAAACCCAATTTTGTGGGAAAAAAAAATAAGTTCATGGTCATATATTATGACTGATGTTGCAGATGACAATTTCATTTGGTAGAACTTAAAAGATATTTTTGCATTGACTGATAGAAACCATTGTTGAAAATGCTTGCCACAATTATTTTTTTCATTTTCCAAGATGCTTTGTATTTTCCTAGAGGGTCTTAAAAAGGAGTGATTGTGAAGCAATGGATTAACAGGCAATTCTCATGAGTCTACCCATAAAACAATTGTTTAAACAGGAATAATTGATATTTTGAATTACAACTGACATCACCCAATTTTACTGTTTGAAGAACTTAAAGAATATTTAAAGACAAGTGTTTTTTTCCTTTTACCAAGATTTGCCTAAAGGAAAGAATGGCAGCTAGTGACAATTTCCAATCACATACTATTTTCTTTAAATATAGTGTCTAAGTATCAGGAAGAAGCAAGAATTTGTGGGAAAGTGTTCACTGTATGTCTGTCTGTACCTGTTGGTTAGAATATGCAGGACTCCTTCCTCTCTTCCTTGGAGATTTACTGCTTGTTGATCTGTTAACTGCAGTGTAACTATCACGCTCCACATTGTGAACTGCTTTCACAATGCTGATCAATTCAACCAAACGTCTTTTATCCTCTGCCAAGTGAATTCCAAAAGCTGAACAATCATGAACTGTCAGTCTTAACAATCCCTCTGATTTTGTGATTCCATGAGCCCTAAATGATGGGTAGTACTTCTCTAGCTTGGCTTCCTTTAGGCATTCGTAAAGTGTCCCCATTTCTAATCACTGATGAAGTCTTGATAAAGGCATAAATCTGGAAAATTCATCAAGTCTTTATAAATCTAAAAACCTAAATATAGATAATCCTTAATTATTGTTATACATGTATAAGTATTTATTGATAAAGTTTTGATGCTTTAAATGATTTTCAGTCACCTTTGACTGTAATTGAGATTATTCATTTCAATCTTTAACAAAGTTTCATGATTCTGAAGTTAGTGGATAACTATCATAACAAAGAAACCATGAAAAAAAAACCTAAAAAATAGATAGAATGAACAATAACAGAATATCATCAAAAAATTGAAAAAGACCAAACCCAACAAAAAATGAAGAAAAAGAATTTCTTTATGTCAAATTCAATTTTACACTTCAAATGAAAAAAAAAGGTTTTAAGTCAACGTCATCTATTTACCTTTGATGACTTTTTATTCCTGGAAAGGTTCCAAGTTATTCTATGTATCAGAAATATTCTGGCAATAAACATGCTTTATTGCACATTTCTTAATCTACTAAATAATCTCAATCATGTGCACTACCAAAATATTCATCAAAGTCATGTGTTGGAATACAACCATTTCATAAATAACGCCTTGCGTATCTTTGCAAGTCTAAACTTGCATTAGCAAAGATGAAGTTGTCTCCCCTAAATTATAAAAAAAAAATGTATACTTGTCAGATTAAACAATGTGACAAAAAACAATAACTGACAAACTAATTATTGAACGGTATGTGATTGAATTGTTGATAACAATAAGCAGTTTGCCGTGAACAAAAATGGTGATCGAAGCAATGGCAGCTGTGTTTGTTTTGGAGAAGGAACAATGGTTAATATTAGAGTGAGGTAACAAAATTTCTAGCCAACTTTGCGCTGTATTTCTACCTATTAGGAATTCTAAAGGAATCTGGCGTTCCTGAGCATTGTGCATATGTATATATAAATAAATTAGAGAAAAATCTTTGGTGCGAAACGGCAAATATCAGACGCCGTTCAAATAGAGCGCTTTTCACGCGAAGGTTGTTTACATTGGAAACCGTGCATAATTTTAACAAATGCGTGAGATTTTTCACTCACTCTGCTGGACGAATTTTCCACATAATTATGTCGATTTTTTTCTTATCTTTAGTGGATTAATGACCAATTATTTAATCACCAGTTTCAGAAGATAAATATTTACTTCTTGTTCATTGAAAAAACAACATTCAAAGAAGGTTTTAATTTGAATTAGTTCGGCCCCGATTCCCTTCGCACTTCCAACATTTGTTATCAGTCAACTCAGCTCGGTCAACTCGGTCTCAACATAACAACTATGAATAAAGGTCTAAAAGGCCTGGTGAAAAAAGGCGCAGTATACAAAAAGGCCCATTTTTAAAACTTGCCAGAAAGGCCTAGTCCAAAGAGGCCCACTATATATATCCTCCCGGTATAGGTTTTCATCCTTATAATGAGTTTTCAGTTTTGCCGTTACCTTATCTATCTTATCTATTTATACTGCCTAACTCCCCTTTCGGGTATTACTGGCAGGTGATACAATCCAGATGTTTTCACGTCCCTGAAAGAGAGGCAGTGGCTGAATCTCACTGCTACCCACTTTTACAGCTGGGTAGACTGGGGCTGGCTATTAAGTGTCTTGCCGTGAACACACCCCGGTGACGTTCAGGCTCGAACTCGTGACCTTCAGATCATGAGTCAAGCACCCAAACCACTTGGCTATGGATTTCATTAAAAAATTCCTGCATATAATACCAAAGTATATTCTCTTTAGTTTTTTCTCTTCCTTCCAAGCTTTAACGCATTGTTATGAATATTCTTTTCCTGTTTACGAATCTGGTCAATATTTTTGGGGTCAGTAAAACAGCGTCATATGTTTTCTACCTATTTTATAAATGGGCCATTGAGAGATGTGGAAACAAGATTTAAATATAGAAACCAGCCATTTTCAAAATACTATGGTTTACCTTACTTCATATGTATATTTCTTAAGTAACTGTTCCAAAATAATTATATAATAACCAATTTGCAAATTGTAAAACAATTTTCAGTTGAACCTGTACTTCTGTGCTAATCCTTACCTACATAAACAAAAAGGCACTTGATTTTGAAAAAAAATTAATACACTTACCCAACCTTTTACACAAGGTTTGATGAGAATGTACTTATTCATTTTATATGGCCTGCAAAGTATTCATAGACTTAAAAGCGAAATATTTTTAAGAATACATACTTGCTGTATTTTATTTATTCTTAATACTGTAAGGACTGGTAAAATATAAGAAACATCTAATTTTCATTTGGAAAAAGAAGCTATCTATACTAGAGAAAACCAATTGACAGTCAAGTGACATCAAAAATTGATGTCAAATCACCAATCAACATAGCTAGATTTTATAAGATTCTTCTAAATTTTGTTTAATTGGAGATATACAAGGTCGAAAATAGACTTAGCAAAACACATAAAAAAGTAGAAGCTCACACTTAACCCTTTCCCGTTTTTGGAAATTTTAGACTTGTCCAAATTGAAAGAGGTTGCATACCACAATGACAAATAGATGTTATTTGAAATGAACCCATCCTATGTGGTAGAAAATATTGTGGAAAAAGGAGAAATTGCTTGTTAAAGCAATTTCTTCTTTTTCCACAATGTTTTCTCAAGTATAAAATCACATGAACGTAAAATCCCGTATTTGAACGGGAAAGGGTTAAATAATTTTTCTGCCGATAGAATTGACCTGGAACTTGTTTGAAAGATTGTGATAGCTATGTTTCTAAACTAATTTTAGACAACGTAAAAATTTATTGTACAACAATCTTTCCTCATAAAATAAGTAAAACACAAATTGGTGGGAAACATATGACGGACAAAAACATTCCACGTATCTAGCAAATTGTTAAAGTCAAAATAATGTCAAATATTAAGATTTGTTAGCGGGCCTTTCTGGTCTGGGCCTTTTTGGACTGGGCCTTTTTGTTATTTCTAAAAGTGGGCCTGTTCGGACTGGGCCTTTTTGGATCAGGCCTTTCTGACACTGGGCCTTTTTGACCCCACACCTAATCTATAGTAAAATATATCATAATTC
The DNA here is from genome assembly GCA_946902895.1 of Fragum fragum. Lineage (NCBI taxonomy): Eukaryota > Metazoa > Mollusca > Bivalvia > Cardiida > Cardiidae > Fragum > Fragum fragum. The sequence continues at coordinate 44,704,303 of OX336370.1, forward strand.
TTAGAAAATGTTTAAATTTTGTACGAATGATGCAGTATTACCTTACTATGTTTATCTTTAATATGTTCAAAATACATTATTTTGTGTTTTTGATAATACACGTACATGTATTACATCGAATCATTGCTTGAATATGTGCAATTTGAATGACTTTTAAATTTCAATTCAACTTTTCAATCTGCAGCTGATGCATATGTAAATTTCCTCACAACTGAATGATGATTGAACACATGTACTTTTGCATTTGTAATATTAATACTTAATTAATAATATATATTAAAGATGATTTGACATAAATTAAAACTGGGGCCGAGTTATACACTGGGCGGAGTTGAAAATGGGCTGAGTTGACCGGTCACCCCAAAATTGTGTTCATAGTCCACTCAAGTTTGAAATAAAGTAATCTCTATAATTAAATGAAACTTCCCATTTGTTTAACAACACCTTATAATGCCCTATTCTATATGAATTGATTATTCATATAGACAGGGATACTATGGGACTAGAATATTTTGGGTTCCTCGACCCTATTACCTGTGGTATTAATGTAAACCATCCAGCCACTAGAATTGCTTGATTATTTCTAAGAATAACTGGTATCATTACAAAAGTTGATGATTCATCAAAGTACCAGAGTTCTTCAATTTGGGGTAATAAATTTTGTAGTCTTTACTGAGATGACTGTGTGAATGGGCTGGAACTATTTTTGTAAAAATTACTGGTGTAATTTCTCATCATAGGGAACACTGACAAATTTCATTTTTAGCTCTACTGGCCGAAGGCCACTAGAGCTAAAGCGATGGCTTTTTCCCGTCAGGCGTCCATCCGCTAAACTTTTCCTCGTTTACGCGATAAAGTCCACAGTTTTCATCGGATTCTCTTCAAACTTTCACAGAATGATTGTACCATCATAAGGATGGTTCAATTCGAAAATGGGTATGATCCGTCAAGAAACACGGGAAAAGGGGCCTTATGAAAATTTAATTAAAAATTCAATTAAAAATCCTCGTTTACACGATAAAGTCCGCAGTTTTCATCGGATTCTCTTCAAACTTTCTCAGAATGATTGAACCCTCATAAGGATCGTTCCTTTCGAAAATGGGTATGATTCGTCAAGAAACACGGGAAAAGGGGCCTTATGAAAATTTAATTAAAAAATCCTCGTTTACGCGATAGAGACCGCAGTTTTCATCAGATTCTCTTCAAACTTTCACAGAATGATTGTACTAACATAAGGATTCTTCCTTTCGAAATTGGGTATGATCCGCCAAGAAACACAGGAAAAGGGGGCCTTATGAAAATTCATTAAAAATTCAATTAAAATCCTCATTTACGCGATAAAGTCCACAGTTTTCATCGGATTCTCTTCAAACTTTCTCAGAATGATTGTACCAACATAATGATCGTTCCTTTCTAAAATGGGTCTGATCTGTCATGAAACAGGGGAAAAGGGGCCTTATGAAAATTCATTAAAAATTCAATTAAAAATCCTCATTTATGAGATAGAGTCCACAGTTTTCATCGGATTCTCTTCAAACTTTCTCAGAATGATTGTACCAACATAAGGATCGTTCCTTTCGAAAATGGGTCTGATCCGTCAAGAAATACGGGAAAAGGGGCCTTATGAAAATTTAATTAAAAAATCCTCGTTTACGAGATAGAGTCCACAGTTTCCATTGGATTCTCTTCAAACTTTCACAGAATGATTGTACCAACATAAGGATCGTTCCTTTCGAAATTTGGTATTATCCGTCAAGAAACACGGGAAAAGGGGCCTTATGAAAATTTATTTAAAAATTCAATTAAAAATCCTCATTTACGAGATAGAGTTCACAGTTTTCATTGGATTCTCTTCAAACTTTCACAGAATGATTGTACCAACATAAGGATCGTTCCTTTCGAAAATGGGTATGATCTGTCAAGAAACATGGGAAAAGGGGCCTTATGAAAATTCAATTAAAAACTCCATTAAAAATCCTCGTTTATGCGATAGAGTCCACAGTTTTCTTCGGATTCTCTTCAAACTTTCTCAGAATGATTGTACAAACATAAGGATCGTTCCTTTTGAAAATGGGTCTGATCTGTTATGAAACAGGGGAAAAGGGGCCTTATGAAAATTTAATTAAAAATTTCTTGTTAACACTCTGGAGTCAATAGTTTTCATATGATTCCCTTCAAACTTTCACAGAATGATTGTACTATCATAAGGATTATTCTTTTTGAAATTTGGTATGATCATTCAAGAAACACAGGAAAAAGGGGCCTTATGAAATGTTTAATAAAAAATTCTCATTAATAATCTAGAGCCAACAATTTACAACGGATTCTCTTCAAACTTTCACAGAATGATTGTACCATCATAAGAATTGTACCTTTTGCAATCGGATATGATTCCTGAAAAAACATGGGAAAAGGGGCCTTATTAAAATTTAATTCAAAGATCTTTGTTAACACTCTAGAGTCCACAGTTTTCATCTGATTAACTTCAAACTTTCACAGAATGATTGTACCATCATAAGAATTGTTCCTTTCAAAATTTGGTATGATCAGTCAAGGACCACGGGAAAAAGGGGCCCGATTAAAACTGGATTGAAAAAGTCCTCGTAAACACAATAGAGTCCATAGTTTTCAACAAATTCTCTTCAAACATTCCCAGAATGATTATTACATTAAATGGATTGTTCCTTTCAGAAGTAGGTTTGATCCATCAAGTTTCATGGGAAAAGGGGCCCTATGAAAATTTAATAAAAAAATCTTAGTTAACATGTAATGGCCCTACTAGATTTCACCTGATTGACTTTAAACTTTCACATAATGATTGTACCATCATAAAGATTGTTCCTTTCAAATTGGGTCTGATCCATTGAGAAACATAGGAAAAGGGGCCTTAGGAAAATTCAATTAAAAAAATCTTAATTAATGCTTGTAAGTCCACAGATGAGATGGGGTTGTCTTTATACTCAAACAGAATAATTATACTTTTGTAAGAAGAGTTCCCATTTGGAATTGGTTCAGATCCATCAAGTAACATGGGAAAAGGGGCTATATGAAAATTCAATTAATAAAACCCTGTTAACACAATAAAGCCCACAGCTTTGATCAGATTTTGTTGAAACTTTCACAGAATGATTGGAAGGTCATAACTATCATTCTTTTCATAACAGGGTTTGAACTGTCAAGAAGCACAGGAAAAGGGGCCTTATGAAAATTTCATTTATAAATCCTTGTTACCAAGTCCAGAGCTTTCACAGAATGTTTGTACCATCATAAGGATTGTTTCTTTCCAAATTGGGCCTGACCCGTCTAGTATCATAGGAAAAGGGGCTGTATGAAAAAGTATTACCAAATCCTCATAAACACAACAATGCCCTCAGTCTTTATCAGAATCTCTTCAAACTTTAATAGAATGATTGTACCATCATTTGGATTGTTCCTTTGTAAATTAGGTCTGATTGGTTAAGTGACACAAGAAAAGGGACCTTATAAAAATTTTGTTACAAAACATCATTATTACAATAAAGTCCTCAGTCTTTATCATTTTCTTCAAACTATCATTAGGATTGTTCCTTTGTACATTGGGTCTGATTTGTTAAGTTTCACAGAAAAAGGGGCCTTATGAAAATTTAGTTACAAAAATTCTTGACACAATTCAGTCCACTGTTTTCATTGATTCTCTTTAACTTTAAAGAATGATTCTACCTTCATTAGAATTGTTCCTTTTGAAATTTGGTTTGTTCTGTAAAGTATCATGAGAAAAGGGGCCCTCTGAAGATTTCACTATAAACTCATTAACACAATAAATTCCACAGATTAAACAGATTGATTGTACCATCATTCCAATTGTTGATTTTGACAGTGGATCTGACTATAGCAAGGGTCACATAAAAAGGGGCCTTATGAAAAACTCTCTTTAATATTCTGGTTAACACAATGATGTCCCTTGATTTCACCGGATTCACTTCAAAATTTCATAGAATGATTGTACAAATACTTAGATGGTTCTTTTCAGAACTGGGTACAATCCATCAAGTATCATGTAAAAAGGGGACATATGATTTTTTTTTTTAAATATTCTAGTAAACATAATGAATTTCCAATATTTCATCGGATTCACTTTTAACTTTCATAGAATGATAAAACCAACAGTAAAATATCACGGGAAAAGGGGCCCTATGAGAACTTGAATTTAATATCTTTGTTAACACAATTAACAGTTTTATTGGATTCTCTTCAAAGATGCATGGAATAATTGTGGCATTTGAAACACAGGAAAAGGGGCCTTACAGATTATCATTCAAAACATTCTTGTGTATGTGATGAAGATCACAATCATTATCAAGTTGTCTTTTAAATTTCACAGGACAATTGTCGGGTTGTAAGTTCCTTTTGGAATGAAATTGATCCATCAGAAAACACAGGAAAAGGGGCCTTATTGATTTTCATTCAAACAATCCTGTTTATGTGATTAAGTCCACAATTATTGTCAGATTTTGATGAAATATTCACAGAATGATTGTAGGGTCAAAAGGTAACTTTCTTTTGGAAATGGAGTGGATCCGTCATGAAACATGGGAAAAGGGACCTTGAGGATTATTGCTTAAAATGATAAAGGGGATAAAGCCCCTTTTTTTATACGCCCGTCGAAGACGGGACATATTATGGGATCACCCGTGACGTCCGGGCGTCCGGTTGTCCAGGAGGTGTCCACTTCTTTGTCCGGAGCATAACTCTGTCACCGTAAGTCTGATTGACTTTTAACTTGGCAGATATATTCTTCTCATCAATACGGAGTGCAGTGCGCAATAACCATAACTCTACCTGGCTTATTTTTTGAGTTATTGCCCTTTGTTGTTTTTCATACTTGAATCTTGTCCGGAGTATATCTCTAAAAGTATTATAGCTAGGATCATGAAACTTCATGGGTGTATAGATCTCACCAAGGGGGAGTGCAGTGCACAAGAACCATAACTCTACCTGGCCTATTTTTTGAGTTATTGCCCTTTGTTGTTTTTCATACTTGAATCTTGTCCGGAGTTTATCTCTAAAAGTATTGTAGCTAGGATCATGAAACTTCATGGGTGTATAGATCTGACCAAGGGAGAGTGCAGTGCACAAGAACCATAACTCTACCTGGCCTATTTTTTGAGTTATTGCCCTTTGTTGTTTTTCATACTTGAATCTTGTCCGGAGTATATTTCTAAAAGTATAATAGCTAGAATCATGAAATCTCATGGATGGATAGAGCTTACCAAGTGGGAGTGCAGTGTACAAGAACCATAACTCTACCTAGCCTATTTTTTGAGTTATTGCCCTTTGTTGTTTTTCATACTTGAATCTTGTCCGGAGTATATCTCTTAAAGTATAATAGCTAGAATCATGAAATTTCATGGATGGATAGAGCTCACCAAGTGGGAGTGCAGTGTACAAGAACTATAACTCTACCTAGCCTATTTTTTGAGTTATTGCCCTTTGTTGTTTTTCATACTTAAATCTTGTCCGGAGTATATCTCTAAAAGTATTATAGCTAGGATCATGAAACTTCATGGGTGTATAGATCTCACCAAGGGGGAGTGCAGTGCACAAGAACCATAAATCTACCAAGCCTATTTTTTGAGTTATTGCCCTTTGTTGTTTTTCATACTTGAATCTTGTCCAGAGTATATCTCTAAAAGTATAATAGCTAGAATCATGAAATTTCATGGATGGATAGAGCTCATCAAATGGGAGTGCAGTGCACAAGAACCATAACTCTACCTAGCCTATTTTTTGAGTTATTGCCCTTTGTTGTTTTTCATACTTGAAATTTGTCCTGAGTATATCTCTTAAAGTATTATAGCTAGAATCATGAATCTTCATGGATGGATAGAGCTCACCAAGTGGGAGTGCAGTGTACAAGAACCATAACTCTACCTAGCGTTTTTTTTTGAGTTATTGCCCTTTGTTGTTTTTCATACTTTGTTTGACAAAAAAAATTCATTCAAAATAACCTCAGTTCTATTCAAACCCCCAGTTAATATTAAGCAGTGTGACGGGCGTATCTTGTGACAATTTGGCACCTTGTTTCTTTATGCATTCTTCTTTGAGCAATTAACTTCCTTAAATATCAGATTCTTTTAACGGAAAACTTGATAACCAGTAGAGCGTCTCAGGCCATCATGGGCCTCTTGTTTTATATATTTTACGCAAACTAAATGTACATGTATATTTAGATACAAGAAATGGGTTGTTAGATATCGCTTTCATCTTTCTTTTTTATTTATATGAAATAGATAAAAATGACTCCTATGACCAGATCTTCTTTCATTGGCACACTAGTAAAAATGTCTACCGGATTTTATGAACTTTAGTGGGCTTTTGCACACCTCACTCTAGTCCACTTCCTAAACAAAGAGAAACCTAATATATTTCAAGACATTATCTCAAATATATTATATCACTCAAAACTTGCAATTGTACTGTATATTCATATTTGAATTTATCTCTACATCATTTTTGAAAACATAACTCATGCAGTGAGTTAACAAAAATCTTTCTCCAATTTAACCAACCGGGAAACCCAAAATAGGGCCCATACTTGGCCAAATTAACCCATTACCACTTGGCAAATTTTTAGACTGGTCCAAATTGAAAGGAGTTGCAGACAACAATTTAAAGTACATTAAATTCTAGATTTATCAACTTTCTGGATAGAAAACATTGTGTAAAATGAAGAAATTGCTAACGACAAGCAATTTCTTCATTTTACACAATGTTTCCCAATTGTTTTTCTTAGGGGGCGTTCAAAAGCGTCACTGTGTGGGAATGAGTTAATAATCGTCTACCTTATCAAGACATCGGTATTTCATTTCAATAAATTAGCATTTGGATAAGTACTTTTTGAAAAAGTAAGTTAGAACTGTAATTCAATCCACTCGAGATCTATTTTATTCACTTTCTAAATTTTACGATTGGTTGGCTGAAGTGCTGAAATGGAAAAACTTGTTTGTTTGTGAGTGTGTGTGTGTGTAGGGCGGGGGGGGGGGGGGGGGGAAGGGGTACATCCCTGAAATATTCTTTAAATCCCGAAAATTTCAGTCCAATGTCCCCGAACTGCTTGAAAAAATTAAGGCATGTCTGTTTTAACCCTTCCCTGTACAAACATGGAATTTTAAGTTGCTGTGATTTTATACTTAAAACATTGTGGAAAAGAAGATATTGCTTGTAACAAGCCATTCCTTCTTTTCCAACAATATTTTCTACCTTATAGGATGGTTTCACTTCAAATAACATCGAATTTTCATTGTAGTCTACAACTTCATTTAATTTGGACTAGTCTGAAATTCAAAAAAAGAAGGTTAAATGTGATTCCAGGACAAGTTTTTGCCACCACCTCATAATAGGGGACCAATTTCAGAACAAAATGGACAAGTCACAGTAAATGTTCAAGCAAAACCCGGAGCCAAGTATTACTCTATTACAGGTTAGTTTGGTCTTACTCTCTTTACCCATGCCCATACAATTCTGGCTTTTTTATGTCCCTCTCACCAATAGGTGGATAATCATAAACCTAAGTGAGATAGTAGCTGGAGGCTAGGAAAGGATGTAGTGGTAGTACTGGTGTGAGAAATACCAGGAATCCATTGTTAGGTGCTCCAGCCGCCGCAATATGACTGAAATACTGTTGAAAGCAGCGTTAAACCCCATTCAATCAATCAATCAATTTATGTCCCTCATAGTGACTAGTCATTAAACAAAGCTTGGGAAAGTATTGTTTAAAGTGAAGAAATTGCTTGTTATAAGCAATATTTTCTTCATTGTCTGTAACATTTCCTAATCAAATAATTCTTAAATTTCACCAACTTTGAATTGTTGTCTACAACTTCTCTAAATTATGACTAGTTTAAATTTTTGTTGGTTGGTAAGGAGTTAATGTGCTGACACATTGATCAATGCTAAACCCAATACCAGAGAGCAAAATGAAAAATAGTGTAGTAGTGTGAGATTCAAAATGTGTTAAAAATTTCAAGTGGCATTTTAGAATAGAAAGAATTCTATAAGAATTCTGTAGAACAAATGAGACTGAAATTGAAAGAAGCTGAAAGAAGTGAGTTTATACAAAATTGTTTTAGTTCGATTTTGACAGAAGCTTAAAGCTTATTGAGATGCTTCGGAATACACAATCCAGATGTTTATACTTCATCAAGATAGGTAGTGGTTAACCCTTTCCCGTTCAAATACGTGTTTTTACGTTCCTGTGTTTTATACTTGAGAAAACATTGTGGAAAAAGAAGAAATTGCTTATAACAAGCAATTTCTCCTTTTTCCACAATATTTTCTACCACATAGGATGGGTTCATTTCAAATAGCATCCAGTTGTCATTGTCGTCTGCAAACTCTTTTAATTTGGACAAGTGTAAAATTTCCCAAAACGGGAAAGGGTTAAACCCACTCCTACCCAAGTGTACAGATGGCTAGAAGACATTTTTAGCTTACCTGGACACAAAGTGTTCAAGGTTAGCTTTTGTGATGAAGCTGTATCCAGCATTAGTCATCTCATCCATCCTCCGTCTTGTTTCAACATCTTGTGTGCACTCTAGAGGCCACAATTTTGCCTCAAATATCTTGGAACTTGTTAAGTATATATGTCTACATCAAACCTAGGACAAATTCATTTTTTTGGTCACATTAGTTGAAAAACTAGGTCACTAGGTCAGATCTAAGGAAAACCTTGTGTGCACTCTAGATGGCACATTCTTGTCTCAAATAAATTGATAATTGGTCAGAATGTTTGTACACATAAATTTGGGCCAAGTACAAATTTTGGTCAATTTGGTTAAAAAAAAACTAGGGACTACATCAAATCTTAGAAATAACCTTGTGTGCCTTCTAGAGGGCTCATTTTTGCTGCAAATAAATTGATATTTGGTCAGAATGTTGGTCCCAATAATTTTTTTGCCAACATTAAACTTGGGTCAAATTGATTTTGAAACTAGGTCACAAGGTCAAATCTTAGAAATAACCTTATGTGCACTCTACAGAGCACATTCTTGCCTCAAACAAATTGATATTTGGTTAGAATGTTTTTTTGAATAATATCTTGGCCTAGTTCTAATTTGAGTCACATGTGTCAAAAAGTGGATCAAAAGGTCTAATATAAAGAAATGTTCTGTAAAATTTAATTGCGACTTTTCTTGCACAAATACCTTGACACTTTGTAAGAATGTTTGTTTTTGATTACTCACACAAGGTTTGATAACAGGTCCTTTTTGGTTCACAAGAGGCCCCATTTTTGGATCAATTAATTTGATACTTGGTCAAAATATATGTGTCCATGATATCTTTGCCAAGTTCATATTTGGGTCAACTAGGTTACTAGGTCTAATATAAAGAAATCTTCTGTGCAATTTACTCGCTACTTTTCTCGCACAAATACCTTGAAACTTTGTAAGAATAATTGTTCTTGATTACTCAGGCAAGATTTGATAATGGGTCCCTTTGGGCTAAAATTAAATCACTTTGGTATTTTTACTTCTGCAGTCATCGTCTCAGGTGAGCGCTTTAAGGCCAATGGCTCTCTTGTTGATATACATGGTCCTCACATATATCGTGTAGAATTCAACCACTCTTTTTTGCTCTAATATGGTGACATTGACCTTAAATGGAATTACTTTTATTTCAAATTACCTAATACTTTCATTTGATTACACTCAATACAGAACTTAATCTGGTACAAGTACTAAGAGACCTTTATGCCAGACCTAATTTTGAAAACATTGACAAGTGGGATTTATTCAGTTTCCTTTTATATCCCTGATACATGTATATTTAATGAATATAACACATACAGAACCCACTCAATTTAGAGACTTTAACTTGGCAAATGTTCCAGGTAATAGGCTTCTCTGTAGTGTCCTTGACCTTAGACCTACTTCAAAGCAATTGCTCTAATTCCTATATGCCTAATATATTTCATGAATGTTCTTTATGCAGCACTGCAGGTCTGCTATAAGTTTTTAATTGGTGACTTTGACCTATGATCATTATTTGATTTTTTTTTTGTGACAATCAATTGTTTGGGGGGGGGGTTAGAGAGTCAGTAGAGTGTCTCAGGTCCTTATGGACCTCTTTTTTTTGTTTCCCATTGAAAGTTTGATCACTGTAATGAAAGAGAAATTGCCATACACTAAATCCTTTACATTTATGAGTGATAACTAATCTTAACTCATGTCATGCTAAACCCAGACTATTCCTGTTTTTCGCTGGAGGTATAGACAAAGACCAGTATGCACATATATGCAGTCTGATCTTAGTCTACACTGCTTGCTTGTTCCTTTTAAGCCAGTCTTATTCATAAGATGAGTTTTCGAAATATATGAGTATATTAATTATTAACCGACAATTCATTTTACCAGTTCTTCCAGTCCTTTGATTTAAATTCCCCAGAGAATTTGATTCAGCATAACGAGAGTTAACCCGTTCATACGCAATGATGCTTTTTGATGCCCAAAGAAAAAAGCTTTGTTAAACATTGTGGAAAATGAAGAAATTGCTTGTTACAAGCAATTTCTTCATTATCCACAATGTTTTCTAACCACCCCCACCCCCCATAAAGGAACATAATCCAAAATTTCATCTACTAAAATTTGTTACCTGCTACATCTTTGAATTTAGACTTGTTTACATCATTGAATTTAGACTTGTTTAAGATTTGTGGTCTGGTAATGGGTTATAGATGGTAGAATTAGAAAACATCAGGCTAATTATATGTGTTTTTACCCCACAGATATTGGGGCAGAAGTTAGCATACAAATAGCAGCCCCTACTGTAGAAGGAGAAGCCAATACAGAACTGATCAAGTACCTGTCAAAGTTATTTGGTCTCAAAAAGTCACAAGTTCAGCTAGCAAAGGTAATTTTTAGCTTGGTTGTTTTTGGAGAAAACCTGAGGTATTGCTATAGCCCTGATGGCATTCGCATCAGCGTCTAAAAACTTTGACATTTTCCTATATCTCTACTACCGCTGTTCTTAGGGACCTCATATTTCTCAAATCTTTTGTTGTGTGACAAGAACTTTTTGCTGTTATGAAATTCAAGGTCATTGGTCAAGGTCTTCATCCCATCAAATTTTAAGTTCTGCATCTCATGTACTCTTGAAATTTATATCAATTAATTGTAAACTGATATTTATAAACGTGAAACAACCTAGAAAAAACTTCTTTTGGTATTTAACCCATTCCAACTCAATCCCTCCTTTTTACGCCCCTCAAGAAAAAAGCTTTTAAAAACATTGTGGAAAATGAAGAAATTGCTTGTATCAAGCAATTTCTTCATTATCCACAATGTTTTCTATCCAAAACACCGAAAAAGTTCAAAATTCCATCAACTTGAAATTGTCGTCTGCAGCTTCTTTCAATTTGGACCAGTCTAAAATTTAGCTGTGTTAATGGGTTAAGCACTCAATTTTTAAAACAGATGATTCACTTTTTTGTTTGCTTTGGTCTATTGAATATCAGTTTTGACCCCTACAATTCCATGGTCAAAGGATCTTAACTCCTAAATTCCAAGGCTAAATAATAACATGTATCAAAGTCTATGTTATTAAAAATCGTCATGCTGAATAAAATATGTTTCAAACAGATACATTTACATCAAGAACTGTATGTACTGGAAGTTCTTACAGAGGACTAATATTTCTTTATACAATTATTTTTATGAAAACTCCTGCTCAACAGGTGAAAGCAGGTGGTGTAGACTAAGATCAAACTACACATATTTACAGGCTGATCTTTGACTTTGCCTCTTGCAAAAACAGGAATATACACATATCTGGTTCAGCATGACAAGGGTTAAAAGGTCTTGGTACTGTACAAAAAAAATTTTGTAATGTATTTTAGATAGGTCTTTCTAATATTTCCATACAGTATTTGAGTATTTCCTTTTGTTAGACCATCTTTTGGTAGGTCAAGATTAACTGTTTTTCTCAGTTATATTTATATGTAACATTGGAGGTTGCTAAGCAAGGAAGCTTACTAATTTCAAAGGGTTTCCAATTTAAACCATTCCCACACAATGACACTTTTTGACGCCAATTAAGAAAAACAATAGGGAAAACATTGTGTAAAATGATGAAATTGCTTTGGATAAGCAATTTCTTCATTTTCCCAATGTTTTCTGCTAAAAAAGTTGAGAAAATCTAAACTTTCATTAATTATAAATCGTTGTCTGCAACTTCTTTCAATTTGGACTACTCTAAAATTTTGCTGTCTGGTAATTGGTTATGAAAATAAGTATCTTGGTAAGGAAATAATTTGGTCGGAAAGGATAGGGGAGCTGCAATCTCCATATTAGAAGCAGTCTTAACCTATTACCAAACGACAAAAAATTAATCTGGTCCAAATTGCAACTTCTTTCAATTTGGACCTCTCTATAATTTTGCTGTCTGGTAATGGGTTATGAAAATAAGTATCTTGGTAAGGAAATAATTTGGTCGGAAAGGATAGGGGAGCTGCAATCTCCATATTAGAAGCAGTCTTAACCTATTACCAAACAACAAAAAATTAGTCTAGTCCAAATTGAGTGAAGTTGAAGACAACAATTTATGTTGGTGAAATCTTAAATTCCTTTCTCTTTTAGGGTAAAGAACATTGTGGGTAATGAAGGAATTGCTTTGGATAAGCAATTTCTTCATTTTCAAAATGTTTTCTGCCAAAAAAGTTGAGAAAATCTAAACTTTCATCAACTTTAAATTGTGGTGAGCAACTTCTTTCAATTCGAATGGGTTTATGGGTTAAAACAGTAAGTACATGGTATCTTAGTAAGGAAAGAATTATGGTAGATAGGATATGGGGAGCTGCAAACTCTGTATGTGAAGCAGACTCAACCTATTACCAAACAACAAAAAATTAATCTTGTCCAAAGTGAAAAGAGTTGCAGACAACAATTCTAAGTTGGTGATATCTTGAATTCCTTTGTCTTTTACGGTAAAGAACATTGTGGATAATGAAGGAATTGCTTGTCACAAGCAATTTCTTCATTTTCCACAATGTTTACTCAAGACTTTTTCTTGAGGTATGTAAAAAAGAGGGATGGTGTGGGAATGGGTTAAGTTATGCTTTTCTTTTGTTTTCTTTTTCAGGGAGCAAAGTCACGAAACAAAACTATTGTTATATCTGGATCGTCAAATGATATTATCTTTGAACAACTAAAGACTGCTCTAGAAGACAAGTGAAAACATGGAAACTCAGCGTGAGAAGTATTTTATTTCGAACACGATGGTTTGTTTGTTGAAAGCATTAGAAGGTAAGGAAACTACAGTTGAACTCAGAGGAGAGAGGGAAGTAACTGGGACAATTCTACATGTTGATGGGTACATGAACATGAGTATGAAATGTGTTTGTTTCAAATCCCTAACTCAGACAAGAAAGTTTGATGACTTTTTTGTGAATGGAAAGAATATTCGATATGTCCATATTCCTGATGAAATCAACATGAAACGAGCAATGGAAGAAGTCCTAAAACAGTATTGTTCAAGATCAGCTAATATTCGAGTTAATCAAGAAATAAAGGATAAAGCATGGCAGAAACTGAAGAAAAAAGAGAATATAGCCAAAAGGAATTTGTTGCGAGAAGATAGAGAACGCAGTAAACAGGATGGAAACTGAAAAAGTTATGCCTTTATAAAAAATTTGGGGAAAAATTGAGTCACTGATATCTGTATATGTCTGTCTGATTAAAACTGAATCTGTAAACTCAATATTTTACTGTATCTTAATCAGTATTAACCCTTTCCTGTACAATCCCTTGTTTTAACGTCCCTGTGATTTAATAATTGAGAAAACATTGTGGAAAAAGAAGAAATTGCTTGTTACAAGCAATTTCTTCTTTTCCCACAATATTTTTTAACCAGTAGGTTGGTTTCTTTTCAAATTGTACCCACTTTTATTGTCGTACGCAACTCCTTTCAAATTGGACCAGTCTAAAATTTTGAAAAACAGGAAAGGGTTAAAGTAACAATGCATCAATGTGCATCAAATGAGGGCCATATGATTTAACCCATTATCAAACAAAATAATTTCAGACTGGTCCAAATTGAAAGAAGTTTCAGATTTTAGTTGATGAAATTTTGGATTTCTTTTACTCTTGGGTTAGGAAACTTTGTCAATAATGAAGAAATTGCTTGCAACAGGCTATTTCTTCATTTTCAGCAATATTTTCCTAACCTGGTTTTCTTATGGGGGATTAAAAAACAGGATTGTGTGGGAATGGATTAACCAAAGTTTAAATTTACATACCCTGCTTTTTAAAGTGGGGCATACTGGTATCAGGTTTACCTCCGTCCATCCTTCTCTCTAAACATAGTCCTTGTTATTTCTTATCTCGTCAACTATGAACCACTGAGACGTAAAACTTGATATGGTGCATCGGCATGGGGTCTTGCATGTCCAGTGCTCAAACCAGAGGGGGACATTGCACCAATGCCCCTCTAAAATTCAAAATGGTCCACTTTTGTTCCAAGTCTGTGTCTTTTGGGTACACAAAGTACTCATTGTCATGTCAAATCTTGATGAAAACAAGTTATTAATTGCTTGTTAACCTATTCATCCATAACCCATTAACAGATGACAAAATTTTAGACTGGTCCAAATTCAAAGAAGTTCCAGACAAAAATCTTTTGCTGATGAAATTTTGAAATAGAAAACATTGTTGATATTGAAGAAATAGCGTAATCAATGTTTCCCAAAGTTTTTTTCTTTGGGCATCAAAAAGCATCATTGTGTGGGAATGGGTTAGACTAAGTGAAGTCTAGCACATCAAAATTCTGATTTCTAAGAAAAGTTCTTGAAAATTTTGAAATCCTGTCCCAGGAAAATACATTTAGGCCTATTATAAGTAAATTCAGGCTTGTGGAGCCAGTCAGGCGCTCAAGCAACCTCTAGTTCTCAATGTTTTTCCAAGCCCTTTTTTTGAGGGGCATTAAAAAGCAAGTTTGTGTTGGAATGGGTTAGGGAGTATAAATTTGCTGGTTCAAACCCAGGCTTTACCACTCGGGCTATTCTCATGGTGTTCAAGCCCCTAAAAAGTACGGATGATACTTTGCCCTTTGCCATGTGACAGAATTTTAGGCCTTTCAAAATTGAAAGAACTTGCCGGACACAATTGAAAGTTTTTGAAATTTTAGATTTTTTCAACTTTCTGTGTAGAAAACATTGTGTTAAATAAAGAAATTGCTTGTTCTGATCTGATTCTCGTACAGCTGTTTGTCTCTTAAGTCTGAGTTGCCTATAAAGTTGATTCCTCAATGAAATGTTCAGACCTTCCGTGCTTACAGCCCTTTGATGTTAATGCAACTATGAAAAAGGATTCAGCATGGAAAGGGTCAACACTGGTCAGACATTATATAAGATTCAAAAAGTATTTCAAAGTACGCATAATTTCAAGAATTTGAAAACATAAAAGTGGGTAAACCAGTCAGGTTTCCTGATTTTTAGCATTCTTCTTACAAGTATAAAATCACAGGGACATAAAAACCAGGGACTGAACAGGAAAGGGTTAACCATTTCCAACACATTAACGCTTTTTGACACTCCAATAAGAAAACAGATTTGGCAAACCTCATGAAAAATACTAAGCATTTTTCTTTATTTCCCGCAATGTTTCTATTACAAAGACTTAGATTTGTAATGTTTCATAAACTTGAAAATTTGGACCAGTGTAAAGTTTTGTTGTAAGGTAATGGGTTAAGTGTCAAGATACCAGCTTGATTTATCCTTTTCAAGAAATTTTATCCTTTAACCACTTACAAAACAACAAAACTGTAGGTTGATCCAAATTCAACGAAACCATGGACCACATACATGAATTTAGATTAAAAAACAAATACAAAATGTGAAAGAAAACATTTGGAGAAAAGGAGAAATTTATAAAGTACATTTCTCCTATAATGTTTCCAAGGTTCATATTACTTATGTACCTTAAAATTGGATGGTGTTTAACCTGGGATTTTATGACGCTGTGATTTTATACTTGAGAAACATTGTGGAAAAAGAAGAAATTGCTTGTAACATACATTTCCTTCTTTTCCGCAATATTTTCTACCACATAGAACGGATTAATTTCAAATTGCATCCAATTTTCATTATCATCTGCAACTTCTTTAAATTTGGATCAGTCTATAATGTCTACAAATGGGAAAGGGTTAAAAGGCTTAGCAACCCAGGGTGTTTTAAAAAGACAATATTGTGGGAAAGAAGAAATCTGTCATCTGAAGCAATTTTTCCAACTTAACGTTGCAAGGTGCTTTTAAATCCTTTATCAACGCTTTTAAGGAATTTTCTTTCAGAAAACTCTATGATTAGGCATTATTATTTGTTGCAAGCACTTTCTCATTTTCTAAATACATGTATGTTTTCTACCTTACTTTGCTCTTATTTTTTCATCCAAATGAAATGTCTGCAACTGTTTTTAATTTAAGGGAATTTAAATTTGGTAAGAT
The DNA here is from genome assembly GCA_946902895.1 of Fragum fragum. Taxonomy (NCBI): domain Eukaryota; kingdom Metazoa; phylum Mollusca; class Bivalvia; order Cardiida; family Cardiidae; genus Fragum; species Fragum fragum. The sequence goes on from OX336370.1 coordinate 44,720,773, forward strand.
TGGAATGTGCTTAATGGATTTTGTTTATAGACTTTGAATTTGGACTAGTCTAAATCTCTTTTCATATGGACATGGACTTGGACCGACAAAGACAATACCAATAACTAGAGCTTAGGTGTATTGGGGGAAACAGGGGCATGGGAATAATTGCATTATGCGTTATGAAAATGAGAAATGCTTATTTTTTAAAAAGACACTTTGAGCACTTTGGATATGCAATTTTTTGTGCTTTAGAAAGGGAAATGCACACTTTGGAAACAAAGTAGATAATAATGTGCAAAAAGAGCAATTGTTTATCCTAAATTAAATCACCTTTTCCCACAATTTTTTAGATGAAATATATCAGGGTTACGAAAATAAAATGGACAAAATCAGTATTGAAGAGGGTAAAAAATTTTTGTTTCTTAGGGCAAAATGGAGATGGCGATCCAGTTATTCTTTACAGTGTAAAGATCATTGTTGAAAAAGGAGAAATTTCAGTCACAACCCCTTTTCTACAGTCTGCCCAAGTCATGAAAACTAGAGATTGCATTGGCTCAACCACTTAAGTTATTACCAGGCAACAAATATTTAGACTAGTTACCTATATTGAATTTAAAAGATTGCTGATCATACCCACTGAGCTCAATCACACAGTTCTACCTGAGTATGAAACCATTCCATCACTACAAAATTTTAGACTGGTCCAAATTGAAAGAAGCTGCAGAGGACAATTTCAAGTTGATGGAAATTTATCTTTTTTTCGTATGGATAAACAAGAGGTCCATTGGCCCTAAAGCACTCACCTGAGTCGATGACTATAGAAGTAAAATGGCAAAAGTGACTGTATCTTGTTCTAATAAGACTAGTTACTGAAGTCTGGTCTCAAAAAAAAAAAAAAAAAAAAACAACTAGAAAGTCATTCTCATCATGTTTAAGATATCTATACCAGAAGTATAGTGACTTCATAGAAAGGATGGTTATCATAAGATCTGACCTAGTGACCTACTTATTTAACCATGTAACCCAATATCAAATATGAAAGAAATCATCGAAACAAACTTACTGAACAAATATCGAGACCTTTGACACAAAAATAAGGGCCTCTGTAATAAACACAAGGTTTGTCTAAGATTTGACCTTGTGATCAATTTTTTACCTCACTTTGCCCATTATTTAACTCCTCCAAGATATCATGTATTCAAACATTCTGACTTAAATTAATGACATTTGAGCCAAAAATTCGAGGGCTTAGAGCAAAAACATAGTATGGATCTATATGTTGTATAGAGCCATACTATGTTTTTGCTCTAAGCCATCGAATTAGACTTCTAGAGTAGACACAAGGTTTTTCTCAGGTTTGATCTTGTGACCTAGTTTTTGACCCCACATGACCCATCTTTGAACACATTCAAAATATCATGTAGACAAACATTCTGACTAAATTTCAAGGCATTTGAGCCCAAAAAGAGACTAAGTACACACAGGGTTTTTCTAAGATTTGAAATGGTGACCTAGTTTTTGACCCCACATGACCCAATTTCGAAATTGTCTATGATATCATGTTGACAAGCATTCTGACCACAATTCAAGGCATTTAAGTAAAAAATGTGATGGCTAGAATGCCAACTAGGTTTTTCTAAGATTTGATCTGGTGACCTAGTTTTTGACACTGCATGACCTATTTTCAAACTCAACCATATCATGTAGACAAACATTTTGACCAAAATTCAAGGCATTGGAGCCTGGTGATATAGTTTTTGACCCTGCATGACAAATTTTTCAACTATTTCAAGATATCATGTAGACAAACATTCTGACACTTTAGCCAAAAATGTGACCCCTAGAGTGCACACAAGATTTTTTTTTTAAGATTTGACATGGTGACCTAGTTTATGACCCCACATGATCCATTTTCATAATCGTCTGAGGTATCATAGAAAATATTCTGACCTAAATTCAAGACATTTGGGCCAAAAATGTGAACGCTAGAGTGCACCAAAGGTTGTTCCATTTGACCTGGTGACCTAGTTTATGACCCTACATGACCCATTTTTGAACTCATCCAAGCTATCATTTAGACAAACATTGTGACAAAGTTTCAAGACATTTGAGTAAAAAATGTGACCTCTAGAGTGCACACAAGGTAAAAGTTGACGACAGACACAGCCCCATTCCAATAGCTTATCATGACCACTAAGTGGTCAGGTGAGCTAAAAACATTGTCTATCATGAAGTGCTTGAGACAAGCAATTTCTTCAATTTCCACAATGTTTTCCAAAGTTTTTTTAATGGGGGCATAAAAAGGAGGGCTTTAAATTCATAGCCAGTTCCATGTAACAAAGGTGTGGATTGGTTGGTTGGCAAGCAACCTAAATGTTGTAAATACAGCTTAATATATAAGTGGTTGTTATGTCACTTAGGCTGCCAAACCAACAAAAAGCTTCATATAAGTCAGATTGCTACTGGTTTAAATGAATGATTTATCGACTGATTCCTTGATGAACAGCTGCCATCCATCATTTGGTCTCAGAATACCAAAACAAGCACAATTTGAAACTAGACTCTTATAGAAATGTTTCAGGAGCTTTAATCCATTCCCAAACAACAAATTTTTAGACTAGTCTAAATTGAAAGGAGTTGCAGACCACGATTTTAAGTTTATGAAATTTGGATTTTTTTTACCTTTGGGTAGAAAACATTATGAATAATGAAGAAATTGCTTGTAACAAGCAATTTCTTCATTTTCTACAATGTTTTTCGAAGCTTTTTTCTAGGGGGAGTCTAAAAACCCTGCCTTTTTATGCCCCTAATGAAAAAAAGCTTTGGCAAATATAGACAAGGAAGGAATTGCTTGTTGCAAGCAATTCCTTCGTTCTCTACATTTTTTTTTTCCCTTAAAGAGGAATATTTTCAAAATTCCACAAACCAAAATTGTTGTCAAAATTTTCGATTTGAACCAGTCTAAAATTTTGTTGAGTGGGAATAGGTTAAGGATATGACCTTGATAATCGACTGCTGGCCACACCCATTGACTTCCAATATAGCAATTCAAATGAGGAATAAACAAAATGTCGTAACTTCAGCTTGAATAATGTGTAGTTACAATGTTTAGGTCCCCAAACTTACTAAAATGCATAAAATAAACATCGGTTTTGGAAATTCACTTACTGCCTAAATAAATGGTTTAATTAGTCTTGATTTATTGATTGACAACCATCTTTCAGTTCACCTTTACCCATGACAAGACGAGGGAAAAACAATGTGCATTCTTCGTAAATATTGCTACTATCAGGATAGGCAACGATAACGGGAAAAATTTCTTGTCACAAGCAACTTCTCTTCCTGTCAAAGTGGGTTTTTTTCACACATTACCACAAATATCTCCTTTGAAAGCTCCTTGAAGAATATTTCCTTTTCACCCTTTTCTGTGCAAAGCTGGGATTTTACGTTGCTGTGATTTCATACTTGAGAAAACATTGTGGAAAAAGGAGAAATTGCTTGTAACAAGCAATTTTTCCTTTACCCACAATATTTTCTAGCCTATAGGGTGGCTTCATTTCAAATTCCAACCAATTTCTATTGCTGTCTGCAACCTCTTTCAATTATGACCAGTCCAAAATTTCAAACAAGAGGACCATGATTGTCCTACATTGCTCACCTGAGGCATCTGCAAATTACAGTACTATTTGTATAAAAAAACACAGCTTGAGAGAAATAAGTAAAACAAATCGGTGGCTTAGTGCAAAAACATCATAAGTGTCTGTTCAAAGTATAGACACTTATGATGTTTTTTACACTAAGTTATCGAAATATAAGATTTTGGGCATAGTACAAAACTATCCAGTTATGCTATATGATGAATATTGATGCCTGACTTTATAGTTTAATCCAATATCAAACTATACCACATTTTACGCCCTCAAGGAAAATAGGTTTAAAAAAACATTGAAAAAATTATGAAAAAGGGAAAACTTAGTAGTTACAAGCAATTTCTCACAATGTTTTCAAACCCTAAAAACTCGTTGTATTTAAATTTCCACCAGTTTTTAATTATTGTCTGCAACTTCTTTTAATGTGGACCAGTGTTAAGAGAAGACTAATTGCTCTAATTGAACATTTTACCAAACTTGGGGTCTTTTTGGCCAATAGGCATTATTATAGCAACCTTGGTAGAGAAAAATCTTGATGTATTATAAACCAAATATGAATGTATTACAACTTGTACATTTCCAGAGGAAGATATTTGAATATGCTCTTACTGAGGGTTTTTCATATTTTTAGATGTCTTCGAAAGGACCATTGTTTTTCCCAAAGGGGTATAACTTTAAGAAACATTGTAGATAACAATAATGTTATGCTATGTTTTAAATATAAATGCTATAGGCTCTATATTAAAGAAGATTTTTTTCAAATTGAGCGATTTACGCAATTTTCAAACCCCTATAGAGCAGAGTTGACTTTTTATCCTAAGGGAATATTTTTCTGTAACATAGTACAAAATTAACATAGTACAAAATTATTTAGTAATACTACATATCAAGTATGAATGTCATTCACCTTACATTCAGAAGAAGAAGACTTTTGAAGTTGCTATAATTGGGCATTTTCCCAAATTTTGGACCTCTGGGACAAGGCCATTTTTTATCCCAGAGCTATGATTTTAGCAAACATGGTAGAGAACCATCTGGTTATGCTTCATGCTAAACATGAATGCCTAAGACTTTTTAGATTGGGAGGAGAAGACTGGTAAACATGGTCTGATTGAGCATTTTACAAAATATGGCCACCCAAGGAAGGGGCGTTTTTTACCCTAACGGCATAAATCAATCAAAATGGATAAATAACAGTAAGGCTATGCTACATTCCAAATATAAATGCCCCCGTCCTTGGAGTAAAGAATTCTTTTTTTTACTTACTCAAGTATTGCACCTTTTCCCTATTTTAGTCAGCTATTATAGGGCCGTTTTTTTTACCTTGGGAGCACAATTTTTAGTGAAATATTACAAAACCATCTAGTTTTGCTACTTACAACATATGAATGTCCTAGACCTTGTATTTTACGAGCAGATGCCTTTTGAACTTGCTCTAATTAAGTATTTTACTAAACTTCGGACCTTAGGGGGAATGGCTATTTTTAATCCCAGGGATTAAATTTTGGAACTTGGCAGAGAACCATGTGATTAAGCTACATAATGAAATATAAATGGTTTTGGCCTTTAAGTTTCTGAAAAAAATCTAATTTACTTGAATTTCCCATTTTCAAATGCTGCTGCAACCAGAGTTTTTCACTGAATGAAATTCTTTTAATAGCTTTTGTAGAGCTTCACCAAAGGAATATACCTGCAAAGATTCATCTTGATTGGCCTACTGATGTTGCAGGAGAAGATTTTAAAGAAATTATGGATGGACAGATAAACAATGAACGATCAAACAAGAGGGCCGTTTGCCCTGGGGCGCTCACCTGAGATAAAGGCTCTTTTTCTTTCAACAGTCTAATTTCATGTTAAGGTTAGGATTATGAAACAAGTGGGTCACAATTACATATAAAGACTATGAACCTGGGGATCCAAAAGTCTAAATTAAAAATTCCAAGGCTGTAGTGCTGATTTGATAGGAAAAAACTTTTTCCCATGGGTTATAATTTCAGAAATAAGAAAGAAGTCTGTGAACTAATGCTTCATGCCTATACCCCCCACCCTACCCTGGAGACCCGAGGATCATGATTTTGGCTATTTTGTAAGAGATCAATATACTGATGCTTCATGCAAAATATCAAGGCTCTACACTTTCTGGGTCAGGAGGAGAAGATTCTTATGAAATTTCACTTATGTTGCCATGGCAACCAGAGTTTGAAACGGATTTCAATTCTTTTAGCTAATTTAAAGGGGGACCACCTAAGAAACATTTCTGCCAAATTTGGTTCAAATTGGCCAAGTGGTTTGGGAGGAGATGTCATTAAAAAAATGTTCTTTATTTATATATCCCCCCCTGCGGCTCCGCCCCTGGGGACCCGAGGATCATGATTTTAGCTACTTTGAAAGAGGTCAATATACTGATGCTTCATGCAAAATATCAAGGCTCTATGCCTTCCTGGTTTTGGTTCAAATCGGCCCAGTGGTTTGGGAGGGGATGTCATTTAAAAAATTGTTCTTTATTTCTTTATAAACCCCAACCCCCTGGGGACCAGAGGATCATGATTTTAGCTATTTTGAAAGAGGTCAATATACTGATGCTTCATGCAAAACGACAGACGGACGCCGGACAAAAGGGGATCACAATAGCTCACTTGAGCACTACGCGCTCAGGTGAGCTAAAAAAGCTCTCCCTGCACGTTGTGCTCAAGTGAGCTAAAATAGGAAAGGGTTAAGTATCCCTGAAAGATAGTTTAGAAAATATTGAGAGAAAAGGTAAAATTGCTTGAATCAAGCAAGTTTTTCCTTTTCCCAACATGTTTTCTACCTTGTTTGACATTCTACAAATCATAATTATTTTGAAATGTGCTCTGAATATTTTATCAATTTGGACAAGTCTAAAATGTTGATGTCTGGTTATGGGTTGAGCATCTTGTTATGAAAAACAAGTGTTGAGACTTCGGAGTCAAAATAATCGCATCTGATTCAAGATCATGGCATCAAGTTGCCCAGCTTGGCCTCATGTTTTTGTGAAAATTCGAACAGACAACTCTGTAGAAGACCATTTACAGTTATCGTCCTTGATATTGCGAGTCTTATGTCAGGATATATTTAAAGTTTGAAGTAAATGTATCTACTTTCAACAGTATCCTATAACGACAAAATCCTGCCTTTCATGCAGATTAAATAAAGGTATGGAAAATAAAGTGGAAAAAAAAAGCGCTGTAAGTGGGAAGCAGCAGCTTCCCTAAATTCCACTTCCTTTTCTACCCCTTCTCATTAACCCATTACTGCAATATTTTTGTCCAAATTGTAGGAAGCTGCAGAAGACAAATTAATCATAATGTTTATGAAATTTTTATATTTTTTTCAACTTTCTTGTTAGAAGCAATTTCTTCATTCAACAATAATTTCCAAATTGTTTATCTCTAGAGGCCTCAAAAAGCGTCATAGTGTGGGAATTGGTTAAATTTTAACTGATTAAGTGTTAACTGATGGACTGCTACTGTCGATCAGAAAATGACCAACCAATCTTAAAATCATTCAGACTGGAAAAGAACTTTGAATACCAAACTTATTCAAGCTTTACTTATGTCTAGTTTGCTAATGAACCCCTTTTCGTTGCACCTTACTGGCAATAAAATCTTCAAAATAACGCTGTTCAACCTATTCCCACACAATGACTTTTTAGATGCCCCTGAAGAAACACAACTTCATTTTTCAAAATTTTTTCTACCAGGAAAGTTGGGGAAAACCTAAAATTTGATAAGCTTAAAGTTGTCGTCTACAACAACTTTCAATTTGGACCAGTCTAAAATTTGCTGTCTGGTAATTGGTTAATATCAAAATCAAACTTCCTTCAGAGATCAGATGACTTGACTATCAAACCATCAATTATTTGCAACCTCAATTTGGACCAATCTAAAATGTTGTCTGGTTAACATCAACCCTTTCCCGTTTTATGAAATTTTAGACTTGTCCAGTTTCAAAGAGGTTGCAGACGGCAATGGAAAATGTATGCAATTTGAAATCTGACTATCCTATGTGGTAGAAAATATTGTGGGAAAAGGAGAAATTGCTTGTTACAAGCAATTTCTCCTTTTTCCACAATATTTTTGGTCAAGTATAAAATCACAGTGACATGAAATCCCGGGTTTGTCCAGGAAAGGGTTAAACATCATAACCAAATGTCAAAATTCGGGAATACAATGCCAAGATAATACTTTTAAGGGTTTTTGTTTTTTCCTACAAAACAATTTACGGAACATATTGAAAAAGATTCATATGGGTATCAAATTTTATTCACTTTGTCATTTTTTTGATTAATATTTTCCTTTTTATATATATCATGTAAAAGTTACTCTTCTAAATGAGAAAAAGAATTTGCAGATTCTCCATCATTTCAGAGCTCAAATAACTTAACCCATTCCCGAATTTTAGTAGAACACACTGAGAAAAGAAGAGATTCCTTAAGACAAGCAATTTCTTCTTTTCCACAGCATTTCTACCCTATCTAGCACTTTTTTAATTTGCCCATTTGGACCAGTCCAAAATTTTGCTATCTGGGAATGGGTGCCTTATTTACAATCTATGAAGGTCGAACAATAAGTTTATGGTAATAAAATGCCATCTTTTATTTATAAAAACATTGTTGGAAAAGGAGAACACCCTTGTAGCAAGCAAGTTCTCATTTTCTCACTATGTCTTATATCCTCAGAATACCCTCTGGCCACGGTTTGGCTCTGTTATCTTTAAACAATATTGGAGCCCAACCCTGTATATAGGGAAGTTCTTGAACTTGACGTTTCAAACATTTGATCAGTTAAAAATGTTTCCCTGTAAGATGTTAACTGCAAAATAAGCTTTTCTTACCAAGTGTAACCAATACAATGCTTTACAAAATTATAAATAACAACAAAAATAATATTTACAGTTTGTAAAATTAACCTCTAGACTTTTTATGGTTTTAAATGCTTATAAACTAGATGGAAAAGGAAAAATATCATTAACCAAAGAATCGAGTGTTTTTTAAACCATGTGTTGGGAGTACCCATTTGAATCGTCTAATCAGAGCATTTCAAATGACTGCCCACAGTATTGGTTTAATCCATTCCGACACAACTAAATTTTAGACTGGTCCAAATTCAAAGGCATTGCAGACAACAATTTCAAGATGATGGGATTGTATTTTTTTTCATCTGTATGAAGAGAAAACAATGTGGATAATGAAGAAATTGCTTGGTACTAGCAATTTCTTCATTTTCCACAATGTTTTCCAAATCCTTTTTACTTGAGGGGCGTAAAAAGAAGGGGCTTGTGTGGGAATGGGTCAAAGGAATGCTTTGTCTAAAGATAAGCTTCCAAGTTATTTTTTGAATGGTCACATCAAGAGACGATGCAAACTATAACATCATAGCAAAATGTATTAACCCTTTCCTGTTCAAACACGGGATTTTACGTTCATATGATTTTGTACTCGAGAAAACTTTGTGGAAAAAGAAGAAATTGCTTTTAACAAGCAATTTCTCCTTTTTCCACAATATTTTCTACCACATAGGATGGTTTTCATTTCAAATGGCATCCAGTTTTCATTGTCGTCTGCAACCTTTCTCAATTTGGACCAGTCTAAAATTTCCAAAAATGGGAAAGGGTTAAGAAAGAAGTTAAAAGGTGTTCACCAATTTTTGATATTCCTAACAATTTTAGTATATTGTATTATAGTAATTTTTATAATAAGAGGTCACTCCAACTATCTGTAGCTCAGTATACACTTAAAACAATGTCCACACCAAGTTTACACTGCCAACACAAGTGGCAAATAGTCCAATGCCCAAATAACTCTTAACAACGTCTTTTTTTTAATCTGATGTCCGAATGATTGCGCACTGAGATCAGTATGAAGTTATGTACAGTTTTATGAGTATTTACAGCTATGTACACGAGAACATTGTCCAAGAGTGTCCTGTCACTTTATTTCTTCGCTGCCTTTTTGGGCGACTTTGCCTTCTTTGCTGCTTTCTTTGCAGGTGACTTGGCTTTCTTGGGTTTTGCTGCTTTCTTGGCTGGAGATTTCTTCACTTTTGGTGCTGCTGCCTTCTTCTTGGGTGACTTTGCCTTCTTTGCCTTTGGCTTCTTCTCACCGGCTGGTTTTTTGGCCGCTTTGGGCTTCTTGGCCTTTGGTTTGACTGCCTTCTTAGCTTTTTTGGCTGCCTTTTCTTTCACCTCTCCAAGTCGGAATGATCCGGATGCACCAGTTCCTTTGGATTGCTTCAGTTTACCTGCTTTAACCCCAGCTCTAAGCGCCATTTTCAGATGAGTGCTGGCAGCGGCGGCATCTTTTATTTTATAGTTGGCCAAGATGTATTTCAGAATAGCCTGTCTCGACGAACCACCACGTTCCTTCAAAGAAGTGATTGCTGCTTTCACCATCTCGCTATATTTTGGATGGTCAGCTGGCTTCTTTGGCTTGGAAACCTTCTTCTTGGCGGGTGTAGCGGCTGCTGACGACATTTTTCAAGTCTTCGTGATACGAACTAACGTTTGAGTAAAGCGTGTTGACAGATGAATAACTGTGTGACGTGACGCGTCAGTATTTATTGAACGAGCGCGGACCTTGCCGGAAGCACCCCTAAGGTGCGCGACTAGAAAATCGCTTTCAATGTAAAATTTTCGTTGTTGTGTTTCTTCGTTCCAATTAAAACTTAATTTTCAAAGGCAAGAACCATTATATCTTGTTTAGCTCGATGTCTGTCAAAAGGAGAGATATCAAAATTTATTATTATAAACTTAAATTATAATACAATTCAACACTTTTATTGAATTTTAATGTCAAACTGAGATTTTTAGGGATCGAAAACACAGATTTACGACTTTAAACAATGTGTAATTAAATTTATATGATTTCAGAGGAACAATTACCCCAAAAACATTAAATTCATTCATTTCTCTAAAAGTTGGGCGGAAGGGAACAGAGAAATAAAGCTCCTACTAGCCTTACAAAGCGATGACATTTTGGTGATGAAACACAGAATTTTTCTAGGCGCCATTTTATCCATACTACTGTACCCAAAATCTCGGTATTTTTCCACGATGTTTAACAAGAATACTGGTAGTCAAATATAGCACGACAGTCAAAGTTATTGCTGGAAATACCTAAGTCAAGATAAACGCAAAGAAAATTGCACCTTTCAGTCAAAATTTAAGAGTAAAATAGGAAAATCACTATGCCCTATATAACATAGTAACCAGCGTTGGGTCGGGCCTTCACGAACGAGAATGAAGAAACAGACAACAAAGTTTTGTACGGATTTCAATTTTTTTCTTTTTTTTCTTTTAATCAAAATATATTAAAAATAATTATAAAACCGTAAGATAACGAAATCAGTACTTTTTAAACACTAATCCATCTTTGTATACATGTGACGATAAGTTGATCGTTCAGCCGCTAGTAGGATCAAACATGAAAATCCGCCGGTATAACAAAACTAAACCAGGATTTAACTAATTCCCACACGATCAGGTTCTAGACCAGTCCAAACCAATTGAAGCTGCAGACGACAATTTCAAGTCTATGGATTTTTTTTATCTTTAGGGATAGAAAACATTGTGGAAAATAAAGAAATTGCTTGTATCAGTCAATTTCTTCATCATCCACATTGTTTCCAAAGTTTTTTCTTGAGGGGCGTAAAAGGAAGGATTGTGTGTGAATGGGTTAACCAGAAGACGTAGGCCTACCTGGACAGACTACAAGTGCGCTGCTTTCGTTGCTTTTCGGTGACATTATCAAACGACAAAATACCAGAATGACCCAGCTTTAAAGAAATACTACAGATGAAAATTCAAGGTGCGATTAGCTTGAATGAATATAGGGTAAAATCATCGTGGAAAACTGAGCCGAGAATATTGCTTGTTATGCGTAGTTAATATTGTCACTACGGGATATTTATTTCTTTTTTTCTTCAGCACGTCAGAATACAAAATGTGAGGTAACTTGATAGGTTAAAGAACGCTACTTCAGATTAATAAACAAACTGAAACGACATTTCTAACTCATTTCCAGACCGTAGAAAACTAAGACTTTTCCAAATTTACTGAACTATTGCTCTGAGACAGGTAACAATTTTAAGTACAAAGGAAAGATTTTTAAATTTAAAAAAAATCTGTCCCTCAGAAGAGATAAAACAAAAACTGTCAAAGTACAGCGGACATTGCTTTATGTTTTGCTTTGATTTCCTTAACTCTTTTCTTGACCCTTTCCTGTACAAACCCAGGATTTTACGAGGCTCTGATTTTATACTTGAGAAAGCGGTGATGAAAAAACAGAAAATGCTTGTAGCAAAGCAATTTTTCCTTTTCCCACAATATTTTCTTCCATGCAAGATGGGTTTTTTGTTTTGTTTTTGTTTTTCAAATTGCATCCAATTTCCATTGCCGTGTGCAACCTCATTCATTTTGGAGAAGTCTAACATTTCTAAAAGCGGGAAAGGACTGAACGCTGCATAGCAGTCACAAGGGATTTGTCCCATACCCACTCCATGACGCTTTTAGACGCCCCCCCCCCGCAAAAAAGCTTCGGATAAAATTGTCGAAAACCTTTTCTATCCGAAAGGTATAAAAAGAAAAAAAATCCAAAATCTCATTAGCTTGAATTTGTCGTCTGCAACTCCTTTTAATTTGGATCAGTCTAAAATTTTACCGTCTAGGAATGGATTTATCGGCCTGAAAAAACTTGAATATATTCATATTTGCCAAGTTTTTACGGGGCTTCCTAAGAGTCTCTTTTAGCGGCATTGTGGAAAATGAAGAAATTGCTTGTCACAAGCAATTTCTTCATTACCAACAATAATTTCTTCCTCACTAAACAGACAATAAATGAATACCAATGATTTAATAAAAAAAACGTCATCGGCTAATAACGTACCTCTGCAACACCTTTGAATTTAGACCAGTGTAAAAATTTGTTGCCGTCTGGTAAACGGTTAACTCTTTCCTGTATAATCACTTGTTTTTACGTCCATGCAATTTTATACTTAAGAAAATATTGTGATAAAAGAAGAAATTGCTTGATACAAGCAATTTCTTCTTTTATCACAACATTTTCTACCACATAGAATGGTTTCGTTTCAAATTTCACTCCCTTTTCATTGTAGTCTGCAACATGTTTCAAATTGGGCCAGTCTAAAATTTCGAGAAACAGGAGAGGGTTAAGACCAAACCTAGTCAGGTCTTTAAACGCAAGGGGTGAGGCTAATAGAATCTGGAATACCTGACTCATAAGGACCTCACCCAATGACGGATCTAAGATTTCTGCAGAGGGGGTTAAAACCGGCATACTCCAGTGGGGCCGGAGGTGCCGTTTGCTTTTTAACGGCACCACCGACCCCATTGGTATGTTTTAACCCCCTCTGCAGAAATCCTGTATCTTTGAATTCAATTTCTGTAACAAAAAGTGAAATAATAAGGTCACGGATGCGTTGGGCACCTCGAATACCCTGAAAATCTACCGGCCGCCCGGTGTACACGCCGTGATCTCTATGGTCCCCGCCCCCCGCAGAATTATGAGTCATGCCGATTCAACACATTGTAGGGAAGGAAGGAATGGCTTATACAAGCATTATCCCATTTCCTTGCATGAAGGCTAATATGAATAGCCTGGAAAGGGCCAAGTTGGGGGTGCATTCCGGCGGCCGGTATGTTCGGAGAAGCTTTACCTATACTTAGACGGTCAATCCTGCAGTATTGAGCGAATGGATGGTAGTTAACGGATCGCGGTTGTCAATCAAAGAACAAATACGGAACGATCAATTTATTCATTAACGACCCGGAAGTGAACTTTGAACTCTGGTCATTAGCCGACATTTATGTGATTTTTTTAAATTATTGGTTTAAGGGCTTAAACGTCGTGGCGACATTAATATCGCCAGCCAACCTCTTTACTCTTTTGTTACATGTTACTGGCAATATATCTTGCAAAATAACGCCGTTTAATCATCGTCGATGCCATGTCCACTGAGCTTGGCCGACAGCCTGAAAATTCCTATTTTCAGGCTGTCGGCCAAGCTCAGTGGACATTTCCGGCGATTCTTCAAATAGCTTTTCATAGATTCTTTCATCCACATCTTGATGCCACAATACCCTATTTCGACGCGCCGGGAGAAAAAAAAGGGGGGGGGGTTGAATCGTCGTTTTAGAGGAAGGTTGATACTGGCAAACTATTTATCCTTTTTTCGTAAAATGGTTATCCTAAATGGAATTCAGGTTATATGCACTTTGAATTGGTGTCTTCAGCTATCTTGTTTATGCGTACTTTACATAGTGTGATTAATGAAAACAAAAATAGTTCTCCTCATTTCTGAAATAAAGTTTTACACAGTACACCGCGTCGTCTTTTACCCCATTATCGGACGGCTGAATTTGAGACTGGTCGAAATACAAAGAAGTAGGAGATGACAACTATTTAGCTAGTTAAAATCTATAAACATTTGTCTTGTAGGATATAAAGCATTGTAGATAATGTAGAAATCGCTTGTAACAACATTTTCCACATTTTTTTCCTAATCTGCTTTCCTGAGAGGGGGGGGGGGGTTTCAAAAATCGGGCTTTGTGAGGGAATGGGTAAACGCTAACTTACCATAGATTCTCATAGAACTTTGCACTTGCAATGATTTCCAGTAGAAATGACCTTGACACCCTAAGTAATATCACAGAACCACTCCAAATTTCTTGCCACATGAAATGCAGAAATAAAATATGAAGGCCTTAGTCCGGTCTCACAAAATCCCGTAATTTTACTCACATTGAAAAAATGAAGAAATTGCTTTTAAAAATCGACTTTTTCCAATATCCAAAATATTTTCTTTCACATAGTCGTAAAGTTGTGCGATTTCATGAACCAGATATATGTATTGTCTACTGCACTTTCTTTGAATTTCGACGAGTCCAAATCCTTATCGTTTGTAATTAGCTATATCTTATTAAACATTGAAATTTGAGCTTGTTTGGCTTAACCCATTTCCACACAATGACGCTTTTGACGCCCCAAAGAAAAATAGTTTGCAAAACATTGTAAAGATAAAGAAATTGTTTCCACAATGTTTTCTACCCCCAAAAATTGAAAAATCTAAAATTTCATAAACTGTATATTGTCATCTAAAACCCCTTTCAATTTGGACTCTCCAAAATTTTGCCATATGGTAATGAGCTAAACAGTAAACACCCGATTACAGCGTATGTAGTCCGAGTTGACATGGAAACAACAACAGCAACAACAACAAAGAACTTACGGATCACTGACCACGCCCACAAACCTCCGTAGGACGTTCAACATAGGTCAGTTTTAAGCCTTGCCATGCTGATCGCGGTATATTCCTGTATTGGCAAGAGATATAGACAAAGATCAGCCTGCACATAAGTGCAGTCTGACCTTAGTCTACATCACCTGCTTGTGCCTGTATGCTTTTAACCGCCACTGTTTGTGAAATAATTTTCTAAAAGAAACAAAAACCCTCTATAATCATTTCCAGTACTTTTAGTCTTTTGATTTAAAATCATTCTTTGAAACAACATTTAATCTGCACGACAAGAGTTAAACAGCATTATTTTGAGGTCAGTAGCATGTAACTATAATGAGTGACAACCGTTGTGAATAAAATAGTTAGTTGGCGACTAGACTGGTGAACCTGTCCCATCTGCGCTGCTCTCCGATATTGGATCGTCAGATTAGGACAGGCTCGCCAGTCAAGTTGGCGACCTACATATCGTAACTACAGCTTTTGCTTGCTTTTTTTTTTTTTTACATTTTACTGGCCTTAAATCATGAAAACTACAGCCGTTTTTAATATCGAGTCAGTGGGCGTGACCAGCAATCCGTTAACCATAGTGAGCTTTTATCGGAATGCTAAATACGCCTACCTGCGAACGCGTTTAAATACTAGAGTAAATTTACGCCAGATCGCTATTTATAAGTTGCGTAATTGAAGAGAATTGCCAAATGTAAAAAAAGAAAAATGCCAACCCGATTAGCTCAGTTGGTAGGGTAGAGCACTTGACTTCAACCCCAACGATTACGGGTTCGAGCCCTGGGAAACAAACTAATTGTCTTTAAACAGAGATCCCTTGTGACAGGGCTATCAAAACAAGAGCCATGTTGGACATGGCCATCCCCCGCCGTAAAAAGGTTGATAGTAAACGGAAGCCAGTTAGATCTAGGCTTCTTGTGCACTGCATTTCTTCTCAATGAGTTCGCTCATCAGAGATATGCTCCGGACAAAATCTTAGTCTTTAAAACAACAAGTGACAACAACTCAAAAATTATGCAAGCACGAATTGTGATTCTCGTTCACTACTCAATGGGATTTATTAACCTAAGAAGTTTCAAGCTGAAAGCATCTATACTTTAGGAGAAGCTTAGTGACGGAATGACGGACGGAGACCATTAATATATCCCCTTCGCCGAAACGGCTGTGGATAACAATCGGGGGTTTCAGCAGCTTCGTCATGCATCCCTTCTCCATCCACTGTAACAACGAACCGTCTAACCTAACATTGGTAACGCGTAGGACTCCTAGTCAAGGGGTTCCAGCTTCGAACTTGAATGATCGCGGACGCCGCTTCATTCAAGAATCCCGTGGCTGTAAGTTGTCTCGACTAGTCATGAAATGGTTAGTAAAGGGAGGTAATTATTACTACTACGAGAAAGAGTTTTAAAGGAAGGTATCGATGTTTTTTTCATGTCACAGATTTTGATTATTCTTATTCCCTCTAGTATACTACTTTAATACAATATTCTGGAAAGTAATTTTGTTTAAATCAGAGGTCGTTTATCTGAATAACCTAATAGCCTACGTAGGCTGTTAATCTATTTTTAGGTTTAGCCGAGACAGTTGCGAAGAATATTGGGTCATTCACGCGGTGCGTAAAACAGTTGGAATCCCGTATTCAGTTTGAATTTGCTCAAACGACGTCATCATTACGTCATCAACACGTCATCGGTAGTTAAGTTCGCTAGCCGTTCTTCAGATTTGTAGAGATCAGTACGAAACTGTCAAAAGTATTTAAACGAATAGAGACACTGCCCCAACCATTTGATGTGACATAATTTAGGTCAATGATTGTTTCGCTTGTCAATTAGTTACCTTCCGTTGACTGGGTCATATGCAAATGAAGTCATGCGGTGTCGATGATATCTAAAAATAACCTGGAATTCCGCCGAAACTTTTCCAAATAACCAAAAAAGGCCACTTTAAGCCTATCAGATTACCGCGAAGACAATATCTGACTCAAATTTCAGTGTTAAGCGTCCGTTTAAGCGTATATTTGGGCGATTGACAATTTTTTTCTTGTCTAGGTTTCAGAAACATCGATACCTCCCTTTAAGGCTCATACCTCAATAAAACGTAACAGTGGACAGGGTCACGGCTGCTCCGTTAATTCATTCCCACACGACAAAATTTTAGACTGGTCCAAATTGAAAGAAGATGCAGACGACAATTTTAGGTTGATGAAATTCTAAGTTCTTTGTCTTTTGGGGTACTGGAACTCTGTGGACATTGAAGAAATTGCTTGAAACAATCATTTTTTTCTATGTCCACAATGTTTTCTAAAGCTTTATTCTTGAGGGGCGTATAAAGGAGGGCTTGTGTGGGAATGCATTAATCCATTCGAACACAGTGACTCTTTTAAACACCCCTCAATATGAAGGCTTTGGAAACATTGTGTAAAAAGAAGAAATTGTTTGTCAAAAGCAATTCCTTCATTGTCCACAATGTTTTCTACCCAGAAAGTTGAAAAATCTATAATTTCATCAACTTTAAACTGTAGTCTGCAAATTCCCTAAATTTGGAGTGGTCTAATTTTTTATCGTGTGTGAATGGGTTAATTGCCCTTTGGTAGCAGGACAACTGCATAGGCTTTGTTGAAAATAAGGTTTTGGTGTTTATGTCTTAACCCATTACAACGCAATGACGCCTTCTGACTGCAATCTTGAAGAAATACAACCATGGAAAATTTTGTGGGAAAAGGAGAAATTGCTTGTCACAAGCAATTTCTCCTTTTCTCACAATGTTTTCTGCCCTTTTCGCCACTCGTTTTTCTAATTTTAACGCAATTTGGAATGTCGTATGCTACTTTTTAAAATTTGGACGAGCGTAAAATTTTGTCGTCTGGCGATGGTTAACATGTATCCTCTAAGTAAAGACAGTATTAACAATAATATTAGTATCAATATCATTATTCTTATCACTAAAACAAGTGATCGTGCAGACGTAGTATGACAGAGACCGTAACGTAGTTTTAAGGGTGAGAGAGAGAGAGATTGTTGAAAACTGAAGGCGAAAAAACAAACAAACAAAAAAGTAACGGAAAACACTTAAAGCTATATTTACATATCTTTCGACCGCGCCGCCTATTGATATAAAAGGGGAAGGGGTCGTTGTCACGAATGAGTCATTATTTTGGCATTTAGGGATCGCGTGAGATCTCGATTGGTAGGGACCATGAATGAGATGGTCGAGCCGATGGACTAGAAATTTTAATCCTGAACGGGGTATCAAATGGGAATTTATCCTAAAACACTAGATTAAGCATGCTTTTTAGGATTTTTCAAGTCCTTAACCCTTTCCTGTTTTGAATACTTTTAGGCCTGTCTAAATTCAAAGGTTTTGCAGACGAAAATTTAATTTGGAATTAATCTAAAACATAACCATTCAGTAGGAAAGAAAATATTGTGGAAAATAAGAAATTGCTTTTTACAATTAATTTCTTCTTTTTTTATAATGTTTTCTCAATCATAAAATCATAGGGACGTAAAAACCAGAGATTGCACAGGAAAATTAAAAAAAAAAAAAAAAAAAACTTTGAAATCATTTCACATTCCCTCCAAGATGATGTCGGGTCAGTGAATGTAAAAACACTGTGAATTCAAATTGTGGGAATTTGACCCTAATCCACGAAAAAGAAAGATAAATATTGGTTATTAAGAGAACTTATTTAAAATTATCTCCCCTGTAGTATGTGTCCTAATAATATTGGATTGTTATCAGTTTGACAAGTTTTAAGGGGTAAAAAAGGCTTTTATAACGATTATAAGACTTGTAATGTAGACCAAACAGGTTGACCCTTAAAATGGGACGTTTTTTCGAAAAAATAAAAAATCAAATTTGTCCCCCCCCCCAAAAAAAAAAGTTTTCCAATAATCGAAACTGATTTAATACTGAGTATGAGAGCCGTGACTGTCAATAACAGCTTGACATCGTCTCAGCATCAGTACTCCTGATTAAGTCCTGGATCCCCCGTTGAGGAATCGCGGCCTATTCGTCCATAAGGATCTGCCCAGGCTCCTGGAGGGCCCTTGGACCCGGAGCTCATTCCAAATGTATTCTTAAGGATTCAAGTCCGGAGAGCAAGCCGGACAGTCCAAACAAGTAATACCCTCCTCATGAAGGTAGTCCTGGGCGATACGGGCCGTGTGTGGAAATATAATGGAAAACTTTTGGGATAAGGGGAGAAATCGCTCAAGTTGTTACAAGCGATTTCTCTTTGTCTCACATCGTTTTTTTTCCTATTTGGTTTTGTTTGTTTGTTTGAATGGGGCTTTACGCCGCTTTCAACAATCTTTCAGTTATATCGCGGCGGCTGGAGCACCTAACAATGGAATCCTGGTATTTCTCAAACCAGTACTACCATTACATCCTTTCCTAGCCTCCAGCTGCTATCCCACATAGGTCTACGATTATCGACCCATTGGTGAGAGACAAATAGTCGGAAAGGATGAGTGCCGCCGTCGGGAATCGAACCCGAGTCCGACGCGCTACCAACTGCGCTATGACGGCGGCTGTCCTATTTGGTACCTATTTTCGAAATTTAGAGTAATTTGAAATGCCGTCTGCAATTTTTCTCTATTTGGACCAGTCTTTAATTTTGTCATCTGGTAATTGGTAAAAGCTTGCGCTCTGATCCTTTCGTTTTAGTGTTCATTTGAAGTAAAAAACGTTCACGCCATCCATGTAAAATACGGTCCACTTACTCTCCGGAGAGTCAATGGACGAAATCAAAGAATTTAGCCTGAGAAGAAAGTGTTTCCATGAAAACAGAATAACTATTTTTCAAAAGTTTTTGAAGACCAACTTTAACTGGACTGAAAGAATTTCCACCCCTTACCAGCAACTAAAATAAGCCTTTATTCTTATTTTCATAGTCCAGTAGTACACCACGTGGGTTAGTTGATTGATCGAGAATGTCAATTAAATAATCAACCGACCAAATGAACTATATATCTAGACCGGAGGTGGACTTTGAACCCCAACTTTGGCCGAGATTTATGTTCAGCATTTTTGTTGGCCAGGCGACATAAACGTTGTAACTACAGTTTATTAAAGCTGAAGTTACGATGTTCAGGTCTCCAACTAATTATTTTACCTTTTCATAAAAGTTATTTGCCTTAGTCTTTTTTTAGGTTTTTTTTTTCAAATTACGCCGTTTTATACCGAAATGGAATTTCATGCAGAAATTTTGTGTGCAATCAAGTTTCCATCGAAATTATCTGTATTTCAAAATAGAGCATTCCTTCTGTTGAGAAGTTTTGATTACGAGAAAAACAAAGTTAATTTGTTGACTCGTCTACAAAGAGAGATAAAATGAACAACAACAACAAAAACATCTTTTTCTCAAAACAATTTGTCCTATCGCGGCTATCAATCAAGGAATCAATCGACCACTCAAATCATTTATTCAGCCCGGAACTAAATTTTGAACTCCAACATTGGACGCCTTTGTTGGGAAACATTTTGTAGATTTAGCGACTTAAACGGCGCCCACAGCTTATTCAAACTGTAGTTACGACGTTTAGGTCGCAAACCAACCATTTTACTTTTAAGTTACATGCTACTGGTCATAAATATTGCAAAATAACACCGTTAAGAATCGAAGCGGAGCTTGCTGTAGGCGGGGGATAAAAAGTAAGTAGGCGGGCCAGCGATTGCTCAATAAAGATATGATATTAAGAGAGTCAGTAAGTTTGGTTCTGTAACTATATCCTTGAAAGGATACTTGAGTTATAATACACTTAGGGGTATTATATATTTAATAGGGAATATTATATTACGATAGAGATACGACATCTTGTATTTGCTTTTTGCTGCGGAGGAAAATTTTGATATGTCACGAGACCGAATGTCGAGTGGAATATCAAATCTCCCCCCGCAGCGAGAAGCAAATACAAGATGTTGTGTTGCAATCGTAACGTAATATTACAAGTATTATACATCTATTCTTTATCAAACAAATTTGATGAAATAAAAAAAAATCTGTATCTCTACAAGTATTTCCTTTCCCTTTACCAATGACGTCATCTTATACGTATTAGACATTGTCAGATACGGATTTTTTTCTCACGTGTCCGATTTTGTCTGTGAGGAATGTATATATATTTTACTCAAAATATGTATAGGTGTATAAACTTTAAACACAGCTATATTCATTTCATACATCACCAGCTTGAAATCTGAGAAATTGAAGCGATGTTGATTTTATTTCAACCATTCAAAGATTGAAATAATGATATCTGTTGTTTTTTTTTTTTATTTTAATAATGTTAACCTAAAAAGAAGAGTACAAAATCGTGAACGAGCTTCTCTTGCTTTCCACTACGAAGTAGTATAAAGTAATACAATCTTTCTCCGGCATCTTTTTAGCTAGCAAAGCGTAAGCTTTGATAACTTAAGTTAACAGACCAAATATTGAAGTCGTCTCAAAGTTCAACGAGTGCAAACTGCCACTGGAGGCTTAACCACTAAATCCGTTAAATGCCTACGCTGTAAAAAGTAGTTCTTATGTATTTTAGGAATATTGTAAATTCTGAAAGTAACTTCATCTCCTAAATATTTTAGCTCACTTGAGCAAGTCAATCTTCAAAGAAGTTTCAGACGACAATTTCAAATTGTTGAAAATTCTAAAATAGTTATCTCTTTAGGTAGAAAACAACGTGGAAAATGAGGAAATTTCTTGTTACAAGCAATTTCTTAATTTTCCACATCGTTTTGCACATCCATTTTCTTGAGGGGCGTAAAAAGGAGGGATTGTGTGGGAATGGATTAACTCCTTGGTAACTCTATAGCCTCGTCACTTTATCATGATAACGTATGACAAAGAAGATTTCTGAACAAAACAATGCTTTGCTAGCTTACAGTTATTTCAGTACTTTGATTCGATATTAGGCTACTAGATCTCATTCTCCGCCCTATTTTCTCCTATATTTTTTACATAAAAGTTCCTTTATCCAAGGACAAAAGTCATTGGACAACTTGCTTTCATCATGCCCGTCTGATCTGAACAAGTATTAATCCTTTACTGTATTGCAACATTTTGGACCTGTCCAAATTCAAAGGTTTCGCATACGACAATTTGAAGCCGATTTTATTGGTAAAATAACCATTAACCCATTCCCACTCAAGCCCTCCTTTTTACGCCCCTCAATTAAAGAGCTTTGGAAAACATTGCGGAAAATGAAGAAATTGCTTGTATCAAGCAATTTCTTCATTATCCACAATGTTTTCTAGGCAAACAGACGGAAAAAAATTAAATTCCATCAACTTGAAATTGTCGTCTGCGGCTTCTTTTAATTTGAACCGGTCTAAAATTTTGTTGTGTGGGAATGGGTTAAAAGGAAGAAAATATTGTGGAAAAAGAAGAAATTGCTTGTTTCAAGCAATTTCTTCATTTTTCACAGTGTTTTCTCTGATATAAAAAACACCGGGCGTAAAATTAGGGATAGAGCAGGAAAGGGTTAGGAAAGATTGATATATTGAATAGGTTTAACGCCAATTTTAACGGTACTTCAGTTATATCGGGGCGGCTGGAGTACCAAACCACAAATTCCTGATATTTATCACACCACATCCTTACCTAGCCCCAGCTGCTCATCCCACATAGGTTTAGGATTATCCACCAATTGATGGAAGACGGATATCGGAAAGGAATATTCGCCGCGGCCGGAGATCGAACCCAGGACTCTGTGGCTAGGAGTCCGACGCGCTACCACTGCGCTTTAGCTGCGGCCTTCGGGTTAAGAAAGATAAACACGCGCGGATCTAGTTACGGTGGAAAGGGTATTCGTATCACATTATGATTTTAATTTCCAGATTTCACAAAACTAATTATTTCTATAATTATTGCCATAGAACAGATCTTCAAGAATTGACATCAATTTGATTTGGTTCGTTGTATGCGGTTTAACGCCATTTTCAACAGATTTGAGGCATATCGCGGCGGCCGGTGCAACTAACTATAGCTTCCAGTCTTTTCTCTCACCAATACAATCGCAGCGTTCGATCCGAGCGACCAACTGCTCATCCCACGTAAGCATACTACTTATCGGTGTTCATTAACCCATTCCCATATGAGAAAATTTAGACTAGTCCAAATTGGAAAAAGGTGCAGACGACAATTTCACGTTGATGAAATTCAAAAATCCTTTGTCTTTGGGGTAGAAAACATTGTTGACAGAAAATTGCTTAAATCAAGCAATTTCTTCTATACCCACAATGTTTTCTAAAGCTTTTATCTTGAAGTGCGTAAAAAGGAAGGATAGTGTGGGGATGGGTTAACATACAGTGTCTACGCTGTTTCTAGGATTAGTTAGTTGAAAGATGCCCTCTTTTTTATTCGCGCTTTTTTGTAACTTCCCATTTTTAAGACTGCACATCGTACTGGTTTAAGTTCTCGAAAATAATTCGATTTCAGGCATTCTTATACGATTCTGATTTCAAATTGAGTGACTTGGAGAAAATGGAATGGTCCAAATTAAAAGAATTGCAGACAGAATTCGAAAGTGTGCTTTAATTGCCAAACAAGTATCAAATAAGGTAGAAAACATTGTTGTAAAAAAAATAATAACACTTTTTACAAGCACTTTCTCCTTTGCCACCAACTTTTCCTTAGCTATTTTCATTCAAGGCGTCAAAAAACCGGGATTGTGCCATAGTTAATGTCTTGAGGTTTGAAAGTAAACACCTTAAATAGCAAGCTATTTGTTTATTATTCATTTATTTAATGCAGGACTGGCTTCTGTAATACATCAATTCTGTTTCAATGATATCTAAAATTGAAATTATTAAATTTACTTTCCTTATCAGACTTTATCAGACCTACCGAAGTTCAATTAAGATAGTTATAGAGACAGAAGTACCTCATTCTGTAATTACGCCTGGCGAGTGCAAGAAGTTCGAGTTACGTTTGAGTCCAAAATGTATGTTGTTAGCTTGTATTATAAGCACATGCTTGACTTTTCCATTGATCTCGCGATAGCACCAAGTAAAGACTAAGGTCACCCTATTAATCCGAGTCTTTCCTATGGACCCTGTAAACATCTACTGACATAAAATATCTTTAGGCAATCAGCAAATATTCTTAATACACTGTGTGGCTGTCAAGATTGCCCAATGTCTGCATATCGCGCTTTTGAAACATGTTGGAAACATGTTGGAAAGGTTGCTCAACAAGACAGGCAATCCAGCAATCATGGGAATATGGGTCCCACTTGGACAGAAACTTGGAAAAAATACCCTTATGGGACCCTTTTATACGGAGGCAAAAATATCATATGTACGCATTTTTATTTAGATCTACCTCGTTGTAAAGACAAGAAAGTCTCAAAAATATAAAAGAAGAAAAGGTGCAGTAGCATAGAGGTGACATGTACGTTTTTTTGTATCTATCTCATAAAAAATCGAAAACAATATCGTTTTATTATCATTATTTTTTTCTTTATTTTAAAAAGGGGCAATGAGACAGATTTTTATTAATTTACTTAAAAAGAATAAAACACGGTTTCCCAATTTTTAATATGAATAAAAATACCGGCTTTGGTTGGCTGAGTGATGGCGTTAGGGAAGTAACCTGGTTTGATGAATATATCATGAGAAAGACATAGACGCCGATTTTGATTGGCTATGTATCTCGTTTTACAAGCTATAAATTTTCTTCTTTTTTATCTCATTATGAGAGCGAAGAAGAAAATCGGCCCTGTTCAGGTGACACATTATCGCAGAAGAAAGATTACTATTGAAAACATTGTGGAAAAAGAAAAAAATACCAGCATTTTCTTTTTTTCCTTAAATATTTTCTACCCTGTCTGATACAAAATCCAAATATTTGACCTCATTTACAATGGTGTCAGCAACTCATTTCAACTTGGACCGGTCTAAAAGTTGTGTGGTTTGGTAATGGGTTATTTTGCACGAAAAATCGATCGGGCACTTGATATATTTCAATGAATCAGCCGAAGTAATTCTTGCTAAGATTAATTTTGAAATGCAGTCTGCAACCTGTCTTGATTTCGATCAGACAAAACTTAACGGTTTAACTTGAGGTAATCAAGTGAAATATGCCAGAGATTTGGCAACCGTAATTGTAGATAAACAAAATATGTGCATCGAGATCGAATTTTACTGAAACGCTTGATAACCAAGACGCATATCAAGCAGTGAATTAAGATAATTTGTGAGGGAAAAACAAACAGAATTACGTCAAATTACATATGTTTATTTCTTATCGGACGTGAATGACTGCTTCTCAGAATAGAATTAATGTTTTCTGTCTGGCCTACATTACAGAATAAAGTGTGTTCGATTAAAAGTAAAAGTACAAATCAACAAAATAATTCAATCTAACTTTAAAACAAAAGAGAATTTGACATTTGATCTTGTAAATTTAATCCCGCACTAAACAATTATTCAATTATTACTCAATTATTTTGACACAATACCATGACGAAGGTCACTTACCATCTTACAGGGTGTCACCAGCCAAGCTAGGCCCCGAAATCATATACCTTTGTGATCAGCGATGCGTCAGGGATTCGAAACTAGGGCCCTCGACTCATCTCAAGTATCGAGTCCGCCACGTCGACCACAGAACCACACTGGACCCCTCAAATTAACTCCATTCCCTCACAGTGACGCTTTTTGACCCCCAGGGCTACGAAAAGACTTTAGATAATATTGTGGAAAATGAAGAAATTTCTTGTTAAAAGCTAATTCGTCATTATCCGTAACGTTTTCTACCTAAAAAGACAAGTGTTTTTGAATTCCATGGTCTGATAATTATCGTCTGAAACTTCTTTCAATTTGGACCAGTCTAAATTTGTGTCGTTTGGTAATGGGTTAAAAGGACTTTGAAATTTGATCGTTACAAAAATAGTTTGTGGAAGCTTTCACCATTTTATATTCTCATTACTGTCGTCTTCTAATCCTTTGAATTTTGGTGTTTTTGTTTATAAATGTCTTCTTAAAAACATATGAGAAATTCAAATTTACCCCTTTTTCTTTGTAATAAAGCAATAGAATATAAACAATACTAAACAGGGGACTATTTGGGGGCACATGTATTTTCTTTAAGAATTCATTCAATAATGTCTTTTTATTATTAGAATTATGTCTGATTAACCCTTTCCTGTTCAATCACTGGTTACGTCCCTATGATTTTTATACCTGAGAAAACATTGTGAAAAGAGTAGAAATTGCTTGTAACAAGCAATTTCAACTTTTTCCGCAATATTTTCTACCCTACTGAATATTTATTTTTCAAATAAAATCAACTTCGAATTGTTGTCTGCAAAATCCTTTAACTTGGATAGGTTCAAAATTGAAAAAAAGGGTAAATTGTTTAGACTATTTCTAGAGTGTGCTATAAAAATCTTAAAGCTAAAGCTCTGTAAAATTGCGGTTTCCTTAATAATCCGTTCAAATTCAAGAGACCTGTACGCCATTAAATTTGGATCAGTCTTTAGATTTTTTAAATCTAAACACAGAAAAATAACTCATTCCTACACGATTCGGCTTTTACACATCTATAAGGAAAATCATCCAGGAAAGCTGCAAAGTGAAAATGACCGAATTACTTCCTTCCCAGAACAACAGAGATTTACGCGTGTTCTGTCAATTTGAAATTGTCATCTGCAAAATTGTTGAATATAGACCAGTCTAAATTTATACTATCTGATTAAGGGGTAACCACAGAAGAAAATTTTAGGCTGGTCAAAACTGAAAGAAGTTGCAGACAACAATTTCAATTCGATAAAATTCTAAAAAGCTTTGTCTTTTAGGGCAGAAAACATTGTAGATAATGAAGAAATTGCTTGTGACAAGCAATTTCTTCATTATCTACAATTTTTTTCCAAAGCTTTTTCTTTAGGGCGTAAAAAGAGGGATTGTGTGGGAATGGATTTAAGCTTCAAAACAGTCAGATTCTTATCTATTCAAAAAATGCCCACCCAGAAAAAAAGTATCCATTACAAAGGCTTTTATTATTTTAAGAATCTATTTTCGAAGAGAGAGAGAAAAAAAAATAGTATCTTTAATGTCTATTAATTCTCATCTTACGTTTTTTTTTATGGTAAACATTCGACATTTAATATCGGAATGTTTTTGTTGTCAGGTATATGCACAATTACTGAATTATTCATTCTGATTTAGAACTAATTACAACTCATTCATTTTCACGCGCCTCATGAAAAAAAAAATCGATAAAAACAAATACATGGAACACAATGTTACAAGCACTTTCTTCATGATCCACAATGTTTTTCTACCACAAAAAAAAAAAAAAAAAGATAAAAAAAAAAAAAATAGTAAGATATTTTTGAGGCGCCTGTTTTCAAAAGTTACCGTACTCGATAAAGGGCGTTTCCGTACTGTCTGGGGTTCAAACGTCCAGTTGGTCCCGATTGATCCCGTACTATAACTTGTGAATCTAAACAAAGTTGTTACATTGTATGTTGTAATTCTTACGTTTGCTACTAATAACTCACTAATTCTATGACCCCATCATATTTGGATCAACATAGGAATCAATTGACCAATCGCGGCTGTCAATCAAGGAATATATCGACCAATCAAATCATTCATTCAGCCCGGAATTAAGATTTGAACTCAAACATTGGCCACCATTTTGTCGTAGCTACAGCTTTATTTTACACTAACGACGATATGCACTTCTGTCGGACTGATTTTATTTTCGAGTGTAAATCTTGACGGTTGTTGTTGGTTGCCTTTTTCGTGTAGAAAACAAAGGGGGACAAAATGTACACCAAAAACTTACCCGTTAATGTTTGCGTATCATAAGTCTTGTATGAGAAACAATTGCAAAAAGGAGAATTTACGAGTTCTTATGGCTATTTTGTTTGCCATTTTTATTTCACAATGTTATCAGCCCTTTCATAAAGTTTTTTTTCCCGATTCACAGTCGCTACATTGATTAAATAAGTCTTTTCAACTTTCTAGTTTTGACCAGTCCAAAATTTGATCAAAATTTTAACAACGAATTCGACACAATGGTAAATACTCGAACTTTCGGTCTTGCACAACTCCCTAAATTCCTCATCATACATTGCCACTTAATTTACAATCCTTTTCTCCAAATGTCCCTATTGATTCCACTTCGGAAAACATTGAGGTAAATGAAAAAAAAGGCTTGCTACAAGCAATTTCTTCAATATTCCCTTTGTTTTCTAGACGAAAAAGGCAGAGTTTTTTAAAAATTCAGTGTCGCCTGCAATTTCTATGAACATGGTCATATTGAAATTTCATCGTCTTGTAAGGGGTAATACCATATTTATTGTAAGTCTTTTTGTCATTCTTACGTCACGTGACGATCATTTTATCTTTCATAGAGTTGAAAAATAAACAGAAAGCGCGATGGATCAATGAATTAATGCTTTATATATTGAAACTTTTTTTATATTTTTTGCACGCATTTGTCCTCAAATTAAACAAAAGTGATTCAAAGCTTTTGTCCTTTATAGAACAGAACATAACAGAAGTCTATTGATGACTTATACATAAGGTACATCATCAAAGCATATACAATACAAAAAATAGTATCAAAAAAAGCGTAAATCAATAAAGCGTTAGAATAATATATAACTTATCATTGGCGAGGAATATTTATAAGAGAATGAGTTAATAAGAAATGTCATATATATCGGCCTTTTATGTAAAGTATTTTTTTATTGTTCTATCTTACCTTTTTGCATGTAGTAAAGGTTGTTTCAGTGAAACAAACGAAATTACCAGCAATTTCTTCTTTTCTCACAGTGTTTATTTAATTATAAAAAAAACAAGGGGACGTAAAAACAAGGGCTTGAACAGGAAATAATAAAATTTGCGTTATCCTAGGAAGTGGTTTGGTTATAGTGTGTGTATTTCCGTTTATTTATCGTCGCTATCGTAGCACATGCCCATATGAGAGACGCCCCAGGAAGACGGTTAGTTGTTACGGAGGTTAGTGCAAGGATATAGGACCCATCTGGATTTTTAACGAGCTAGACATAAATCACCGTCACATGGTATCTCGGTTTAACGTCTCATCCGCAAGACAATTAGTTTGTTAGTTTGGTCAGCCGAGGGCACGATCCCGTGATCATTAGGTTTGAAGGCAAGTGCTCTACCAACTGAGTTAATGGGACTGTAAATAGTGTGCTTTCTTGTGCACTAAATACTCTCGGGTTCATGCCTTCACTAGTTTTCACCACATCATTTAAGATTACAGCAAATTGCCGAGGTTAGATTAGAAATTGCTTGTAACCATGTTTTATTTTCATTCATTAAGCCATTCCCACACAGTGACGCTTTTTTGACGCCCATAAGAAAAGCAATTGGGAAAACATTGTGGAAAATGAAGAAATTGCTTGTCACAAGCAATATCTCCACTTCCACAATGTTTTCTACCTAGAAAGTTGAAAAAATCTAAAATTTCATAAACTTTAATTTGTCGTCGTATGCAACTCCTTTCAATTTGGACCCGTCTAAGATTGTTTCATGTGGGAATGGGTTAAAGTATTCATTTTATATTACTCAAACACTTCAAATTGTAAACACATTCCCACACAATCCTTCCATTTCACGCCTCTCAAGAAAATAGTTTTTGTGGAAAATGAAGAAATTGCTTGTTATAAGCAACATTTTCGACATTGTTTTCTATCCAGAGAGACAAAGATCTTAAAAAATTCAACAATTTAAAATCGTCGTCTGCAACTTCTTTCAATTTTGACCGGTCTAAAATTTCACTGTGTGGTAATTGGTTAATTTGAACCAGTCGGAATTCTGCTAAAATCAGTGGGCGGAAGGATTTCCCCCAACCAGGGTGCGAGCTAATAAATGACTTTAGAGTATCCGGGTTTTTGTTGTATCGATCTTTAGAAAAGTGGGCGAAGAAAATTAATCTTTTGGATTGAAATTCCCTGTCAAGGTAAATAGTGCCTTAGAGAAGTGTCAGCGGCGAAGGTGCAACCCTTTAATTCAACAAAATATTGAAATTGATTTAAATATTTCCAGGCAAACTTGTAATAATTAACCTATTTTAACAAAATGATTACATGATTATGATTACAAAATTTTGAACCAGTCCAAATTAAAAGAAGCTACAACCGACAGTTTCCAGTTGATGAACTTCAAAAAAATTTGACTTTCTGGGTAGAAATCATTGTGATAATAAAGAAATTGCGTGTAAAAGTAATTTTTAATATTTTCCATTTCAGCTTTTTCTTAAGAGGTGTAAAAGAGCTTGCTTTTGTGGGGATTGGTTGAAACGGTTAACCCTTGGTGAAGTAAACAATAAATGTTGAAACATATGCATTTTGGAGAAAGGGAGAAAATTATGTTTCATGCGTTTTCTTCTTTTCCTGTTATTCGTTCTATAGAAATATTTTTACAGCACGTCAAAGATGGTATTGAATGGTAACGGGTCATACAAAGAGACTTCGTTTTCCAGAAATAATTAACCAAACAATACAAGACATATAACACTTCGACTAAATCAGTCATTTGAAATCTATTGCGTAATAACCTTTACTTACTAGCTAACTAAATATGTGTGTTTATTAAACCTTTCGCACACGAATCATTCTTTTAACGTCCATCAGGAAAAAAGCTTTAGGAAAAATTGTGGAAAATGAAGGAATTGCTAGAACCAATGAAAAAATAAATAAATAATTAATAGATAATATAAATAAAATAATAATAATAATAATAAAAATAGATAAAAAAAGAAGCAATTAAAAAAAAATTCCATCATCTTGAAATTGGCGTCTGCAGCTTCTTTGGATTTGTAGCAGTCTAAAATTTTGTTGTTTGGGAATGGGTTGAATAATTTTTCAAGCTTTATAAAATACATTTGAGTGAACGAAAATAACGCAGACCTATAAAGAGGACTAGGATGGCACTGGTCCTTTTTTTGAAATAAACATGACTGAGAGAGTTTGGAGCAGCCAATATCTTTTTTTAAATATTTATGACTGAAGGATTTTGGAGAAGCCGAAGATAACGCAGGACTAAAAAAGAGGACTAGGATGGCCCTGGTCCTCTTTTTGAAATAATCGTGGTTAAGAGATTTTGGAGAAGCCAATCAAAGAATTCAAGGTATTATTAAGCCAAATAAAGTTATTCCGTTCTTATGAACCAATTAAAATTCTTTGGTAAATAAATGGAATATTCCTCTATTTTGTTTAAAGTAGTACAGAAGAAATTAACTGAATTCAACACCCTGCAACGTCCATATTTGACCAATCTTAATTTTATGATATAGCATTCTTTATTTCGACTCAAAGCACTTGACTCATTGTCACAACATAATACAAATGCATAATAAGGAAAAGACAAACATGGTACAAGAATGAAGGCGATTTAAGCATAATATGTTAAGGAAAATTTTGAATCAGCAGCTGCTTGAGAGAGTTTAACCATGGTATAATTCAAACAATTAACTTATATTTCTAATGAATGTGCTTTTCTATTATGGAAAGCCTGTTTTAAAAAAGGATGACAATCTGGTTAATAATGATTTTTTTGGCGTATTTTAAGTTAGAAAAGTTATACATATTTGGACTTTTACAGAAATATTTTGGATTAACTTTTTGCGATTTTCATTATAAAATGACACAACTAGCAATAATATCTTCAGGAACATAAAACAAACATCAAAGAACTTGTCATGTTTTGTTGATAAAAATTATCCTAGTGGTTGTTCAGATAAAACATCTCAGACCTCAATGTGAAAAGAGAATGCCAAGTCCTCATTTATATATAAGTTAAAATTTCAGAAACAATTTTGGGAAGTGGTCAATTATGGAACATTTCTTCATAGATTGGTCTTAATTTAAGCCAACTAATTTCTGCCCTACCGCTCCAATATTTATGGACCAATCAGAAGTAAATGAACAATTTTCTGAAAGAGTTACCAAGTTTAGCTCGGTGGTTTAATATGAAATGCCAGTTAAAGAAAACAAAGTGAAAATAAATCCCCCTTTCCACACCCGTATTTAAAGGGCGATTAGAACCCCACGATAAAATTTGGCCCGAATTGGCTCAGCACTTTAGGAAACCGGATATAAAAATGAAAAAGGCCAATCCACAAAAATGTGTTCAAGCTTCATAGCGCAGTCGGTAGCGCGCCAGACTCCTAATCTTCAATCATAGGTGTCATGGGTTCGATCCCCGGCGGCGGCAAATATTCTTTCCGACAATTGTCTCTCACCAATGGGTTGATAATCGTAAACCTAAGTGGGATAGCAGCTGGAGGCTAGGAAAGGATGTAGTGGTAGTACTGGTGTGAGAAATACCAGGAATCCATTGTTAGGTGCTCCAGCCGCCGCGATATGACTGAAATACTGTTAAAAGCGGCGTTAAACCCCATTCAATCAATCAATCAATCAAGCTTGGTCAGCAAGCTGATGTCGTTTAAAGTATTCATAGTAAAACAACAACAACAATATCCCCGCCCTTTATGGCCCAGTTAAAGTTCAACGAAAAATTTATGGAAATGGTCATTCCATGAATCTTATTTTAAAATTTGGTTTAAATTGCGCACTTGTTCAGAAGATTTTGTTTGTAATATTTTTTCAAACATACGACGCACGATGGACGACAGACTCAGGGTTGCACCCGTTGCAAGGCGACAAAATTTAAGACTGGTTCAGTTGAAAGAACTTATACACAACAATTTCAGTTTGACATATTATTCATTTCTTTGTCTTTGTGGGTAAAAATCATTGTGGATAATGAAGAAATTTACATATTTTCCGTTATGTTCTAAAAAAAAGAAAGAAAAAAATCTTGGGGGAGGGGTCAAAAAGCGGGATGATGTTAAAGTTCCCCTTGAGCAGAGGGAAATACTTTGGTTCAAGGTGCAATTTGAAAGTCCTTATATGATATCATTTTTTAAGATTCCCTTTAAAAGGAAAACCCAAGATTTGTTTTCAAATTCAAATTTCAGTCTTTCATTAGGTACAAATATAATTGTAAAATAAAATCAGTTTATCTATCAATTAATCTGATGCCTTCTCATATTCTGAAAATTTTGTTTCAGAGTTTTGTGGAAAAACTAAGTTCACATCTACTATATGAGCGCATGCGTGACATTTCCAACCATTACACATGTGCGCCTATAGTAAAGACCCAGATCAGCCTGTGCAGCCGCACAGTCTAATCAGAGTCTTCATTCTGCGCTCTGTAGATAGATACTGACCCAAAGCTTCATTAAACAATTAGCAAATCTTCTAATTGCCCCGTATGGCCGTCCAGGGTTCTCAATGTGTGCGAGCCACGCACATGCGAAATGGTTGGAAATGTCAAGCATAGGCTCCTTTATCATATGCTTGCGCACAAATTAGTTCGATAAAGAAGCTGTCTAAAAGTGTTTAAATATTTTTGCGTACTTGATATCTTTGCATGATAAATGCTTGATACAAAAAATCAAGAGTTAAAGATCTAATATTTGTTTTCGTTGAGGTATGAAAGTAAAAACATATTCATGCTGCTGTAGGAATCTTATAGTGTGATAAAATGTCTTTTATTTTATATCCTAATAACCACAAAGCGAAAAAAAAGAGATCTTCTTTGTCTGTTAACCCATTTCCACATAATAACGCTTTTTGGCACCCATCAAGAAAAGCCAATGAGGAATTTCCTCATTTTCCACAATGTTTTCTACCAAGAAAAATGAAAAAACCTACAACTTCACAACATTGAATCGTCGTCTGCAATTTCTTTCAGTTTGGCCTAGGCTAAAATTTTGTCGTCTAAGAATGGGTTAATTGATTTAATCATTTTTCAGACTGGGCATGATAAGAAAATATAGTAAAACTTGTACTACGCGACCAAGAAAGGATGAAAAGTAGTTGCTCATTAGAAGGTAAAATACACATTCTTGTGATTTATATCAAGGTTCGATTCGAATACATACATACATTATTTCAGAACCCCCACTTAATCCTATGTTTTTGTAACTCGTTAGAATCGTCTTATTCAGACGATTCTAACGAGTTACAACTACATAAGATTTAGTCATGATATCTTTAAATTAAATACCCCTACCTCTTAAGAGGTCTTGCTCTTGGAAATGGATATTTTTGTGGTTGTATAAAGAAAGTGGTCGCTTATAAGAGGTTGTCTCTTAAGCAATATCATCTGCAATAGTTTAGACAGGATCTAGTTCGATTTTTTCTTTTGCAAAAATCAACATTTTGTTAATAACACACCGCTTGCTTCATCCTTTTCTTTACAATTAGAATTTTTCAGTTTTACAGTATTTTTCTGTTTTCTTAAATCACACACAAAACAGAACCATCGCCTCTTACAACAACAACAAATCTGTTTTCCAAGGGAAAGAATGTATTTATCGTCTGGCGTGTCAACTTCCGGGTCAAAGGTCAATAAACTAACAACAAGACCTACTAATACTGTCACTCCGGTTCCGATCGTAGAAAATAAAGCGTATGAAATCGTGTAGAACTTTTCTAAACCAGTCAGTTTTGTTTTAGATTTTGTTTTAACGTCATCTGAAGACGCCGAAGTAGCGTTAGTAACGGTATCATTTTGAAAATAATTTTTGTTTTCTTCTGACGTATTCAGAAAGACGGACGTTATCTGTGTACTATTTATACGATCAAATTCGAATATGTCACTTGTTTCTTGTGTTTTCATAATGCTAGAATTCAAATATTGTTTCGAGGCGAAAATTGGACACTGTGAAATCGGGGGTAATTGTTTGATAGGTGGTTTTGGTAACGTAGGTGTGACGTGAGAACCGATACAAATCCAAAACGAAATTAACAGCCCGGCCACGCCTCCAATAATCATACCTTTAGAGGTGGATTTAGAGTAAAACATGGACAGGAAGAAAATTCCGACAGACGGCCCTGTTGCTGCCCCCATTATACTAAAAAGAATTTGTGTAAGTGAGCCCTCTACTCGAGATATCAAAAAAGCAACGCTGATCCCCAACCCACCGTACACAAGAACTGAAATCTTAGCAATCCGTGTTAAAATCCTGTCAGTGAAATTAGAATAGGGTTTTATCAAATCTTCCACAGTAATAGCAGATAAACCGGCTAAGTTAGACGATATGGTACTTAATGACGCACTGAATAATGAAGATATAAATAATCCGGATAAACCGTGGTATTGTTTAAAAATATCCACAATCATGAATGGAACCACCTGGTTCGGATTGGTTATCTGTCCTGACAACAGCGGGTCGCACTGTTTTGATGTGAAATACGCGAAGCACACAAGTCCGACAGACATCGACATCATCTGCATTGCAATAAACACTGGCCCTGCTATGTACATTACTTTGTTGGCGTCTTTTATTGATGGCGTCGAGTTGAATCGCTGTATTGTGGATTGACTCAATGTTAGCGAAAATGATCCGATAAAAGAACCAATCATTATCGTCCAAAAGGTGTGACGTATCGTGGGATCGGGGTTAAAGTCAAATATATCCAGTCGTCCAGATTTGGCGTTAACGTCAATGACGTATTCAGAACCACCAGCGTCAATAGTGCCTTTAATCAGTATTGTTATTATTCCGACAATCATGATGACACACTGAAGAACATCGGTCCAGATCACTGCGAGAATACCACCAATGGATGTGTAGATAATGGATGCAAGAGCGATACACAGAATCGAAGCCCATGCTGGGAAGTTTGTAACTGATTGTAAAGCAATGGCGGGACCAAACAGCACGACACCCATGTAAATACATTGCGAGATGATTCCAATTGCAACAGTCAACAGCCTGACTGATTGGGATTCGTATCTCAGTGTGAGATAATGATAGACACTAGTTATCTTTAGTGGATACAAAAGCGGTACTACAATTCTCGTAGAAATATAAATAGCCGCACATTGTCCCAAGTTAAATAGAATTATCATGTAACCATAGAAATACACTTCCGCGGGGAACCCTAGCAACATTATCGAGGACTGAAAAGTCACAACGAGGGATAAAGCCACCGGGCCATATTTCAGCTGACGGTCACCGTGGAAGAAGTTCATGGTCGTCGAGTTTTTCTTGCCGGTGAACGCAAAATAGATCCCTATTCCAACGGACATCAACACTGTCATTGAGAACACAACATAGTCCCAGACTTTGAAAGCGCCGTCTACCGCCATTTTCCAGCCAGTTGGAGGGAAATGTAGTCCGTATAATAAACTTTTTAAGATTCTCTTATTAGTTAAACATCACTTCTTTTAGCTATTTTTGATTGTTTTTGGTTCAAATGGTCCCTTCTCTTTTCTGTTTATTAAGTCAATACCATACTCAGTGTCTTTTCTACCTGTAAAAAGTTAAAGTCATTTTATAGAAGCCTCTTCCAGACAATCCTGCATTTTTTACGCACCTCGTGAATAGGCGCTGGAAAACATTATGGAAAATGAAGTAACACCTTGTTACAAAAAATGTCTTCATTATCCACTATGTTTTCTAGCACAAAAAAAGGGAAGAAAGAAAGGAAAAAAAACACACCTTGACTAAACATTTTCGTCTCCAACTTCATGAAATTGGTCAAGTCTGAAGTTTTGACATCTGTTGATCTGTAAGATCTTTCTTTATGATTGCCGAGGTTTCAAATGTTTAGCTGCGTCTATCAAAATTGATGAATTCTGATCGATTGAGTGATTGTTAATCCCTAAACTAAGTATTGACAACTCCTAGTATCACCTACTTGACATCTCTTTTTATGGGATATAACCTGATACTATAGAATAATGAGATAAAGAGACTAGTTCTTTGTTTTCATGGAAGTTTGAAAATAAAATCTACTCTCACATACCCTTAAAAATGAATTACACCCACCAGGCTTCTATTTTCATACCTCCCACGTAGCACAGATACTCTCTTCATTTCTTGGTGATCATAAAAATGATTATAATGGTAATGATAATATTAAAACAACGGGACCGAAGGTACGAGTATGAACTGTTCTACTTGAATATAATTTTTGTCATTTTCACTCATTTTATATGAGCGCGAAGTAAAAGACTCAGATCAGCCTGTACATCCGCACAGTCTGATCTGAGTCTTCACTTTGCGCTCTTTAGATATCTACTGACTCAAAGTTCCTTTAGACAACAAACAACATTCTACATACACTGTGGGGCTGTTCAGGCTGCTCCATGTGTGCGCTTCACGCAAATATGAAATAGAAGGAAGGGTTAACCCTTGACATGATGAGCCCGGAATATTCCTGTTTTGGCAGGAGGTATAGACAAAGATCAGCCTGCACTTATGTGCAGTCTGATCTTAGTCTACACCACCTGCTTTTCCTTTTCAAGCCATAGTTGCATATCAATCAATTTTCGAAAAAATACTGACCAACAAAGAGGCTTTCCAGTGCTTTCAGCCTTTTGATATCAATGCATTTTAAAATAAAGATTTTATTCAGTATGACAAAGGTTAATATATATTTAACATATTCAATCATAGAAAGTCGACTCGTATTGACATTGCTTGCTTCCACATAGTGAAAGTGAGAAAAAAAATGAACCTTGTTATTAAGGTAGGATGTCATTCATAGCTATGGTGTCGTCATTTGGCGACTAAAGCCGCGTAACTACAGCTTATTAGGCTGTGGAAAGGAAATTTTTGTACCTAAATGATGATATGTGACTTAACCCATTGCCACAGAACTTCGCATTTTTACGCTCCAAAGAAACAAAGCTATGATAAAAATGAGAGAAAAAGAGACATTGCTTGTGACAAGCAATTTCTGCTTTTCTCACATTCATTTCTACCTCAAATGAACCAAATTTTTCAATAGAACCATTCCAACTCAGTGACTCCTTTAGACGCCCCCAAGGAAAAAAGCCTTGAAAACATTTGGAAAATGAAGAAATTGCTTGTTACAAGCGATTGCTTCATTCTCCACAATGTTTTCTACCCAGAAAGTTGAAAATATTCAAAATTTTATTAACTTTAAAATGTCGTCTGCAACTTCTTTCTATTTGGGCCAGTCTAAAAAATTATCATCTGGTAATGGGTTGAAGCCCACTTTGTTTGTCGTATGCAACCTCTTTCCATTTTGTCAAGTATAGATTTTTTTCATTTGGGAAGGGGTTAACTATTAAACCTATTTCGACCAGGAATATCTGGAATATTCAAAATTGAATTAATCTGCGAGAAAACAATACATGTTTTAAGTGTACTTTCAACAACAACTAGATAAAATTGCGTGATAGAAGCAATATAAATATATATATATATATATATATATATATATATATATATATATATATATATATATATATATATATCCTACAAAGTTTAAGCAACACAACATCTCCATTGGATGAAACAAATCATTGTAAAATTGATCAAGGGTTTAATTATTCAATTTTCATATTCTGTGTGTAATTGTTTGTAAGTAAAGAAAAATAAACAATAGATTCCGGATATGAGGGTCAAAGTAAATAAGACTAAATTAAGGCGCCTAATTTGTTATATAAACAGATGTTAAAATAAAACTCGAGAGATGAATGGCAAATAAGTACCCCATTGGAAGAAAGAATATTGTTGGCTAAAGGCGTATAAGCAATAATTGATCAATCACTGGCCCCGCCCACTTACACCGTTTGTCACGCCCATCGACTCCAATAGATAGTCCCGCTATGAATTTAAACGGCTTTATTTTGCAAAATTTATAGCCAGTAGCATGTTACAAGAAAATAGAAAAGTTGGTTGAGAAAGCTGTAGTTGCGACGTTTAAGTCGCCTAACCAACAAAAAATGTTAACAAAAATGTTGGCCAATGCTGGAATTCAAAACACATTTCTGGTCTAACGAATGATTTCATTGGTCGACGGGTTATTTGATTGACAAATGCGATTGGTCAACTGGGATCGGAAGAAAAAAATGTCTGTGTCAATTTCTTCTTCTGAACCCAGAATATTCCTGCTTTTGGTAATAGGTGTAGACAAAGATCAGCCTGCACATTTGTGCATTCTGATCTTAGTCTACACCACTAACTGGTCCATTTTAAGCCGGAATGGTTTATAAGATGTTGATTTTCAAAATAAATATTAACCTACAGTTAGTGCTTTTAGTCCTTTGATTTTACCTCAGTTTTTGTGTGACTTGGTTTTAATTTGCGTTTTTCACGTAAACAAATAGATAATTGAAAAAGATCAAATATGTACATAATAAA
This sequence comes from Fragum fragum, assembly GCA_946902895.1. Classification (NCBI taxonomy): domain Eukaryota; kingdom Metazoa; phylum Mollusca; class Bivalvia; order Cardiida; family Cardiidae; genus Fragum; species Fragum fragum. The sequence goes on from OX336370.1 coordinate 44,759,859, forward strand.
CACTTCCCTTAACCCTTCACTGTAGACCCGTCCGAATTCAAAGGTTTTGCAGACGACAAATTAAAGTCAATTTTAGTTGATGAAATACCATTCAGTATTGTAGAAAATGTTATTAGAGAAGGAGAAATTGCTTGTTTCAAGCAATTTCTCCTTTTTCCACAATACTTTCTCAAGTACAAAACATAAACGTAAAAACCAGAGATTCAAAAGTAAAGGGTTAACACAATAAATTCGATTCGTGCAATCGATAAAACAAATAAGTAAATAAAATGCATAGATCTTTTTCGAGGAATTTATTTTGGTTTCTTTCTTCTAGTTCCAAAAGCAACTGAAAAAAAATCCAATGTTATCTGTTTTGTTTATTCGATGAAAGAAAAATGCAATAAACAAACATCGATAGATAAAAGAAACAAATATCAGTAATAGATAAATATATACATTAACAAATGGAAAATAAAACGATAATAAGAAACCAATAACAGCTAAATAAATAGGGACAAATAAGGAACCTTGTTTCTTTGTAAGGGGTTTAACGCCATCTGTCATATCGCGGCGGAGCACCCTAGCAACAGATTCCTGGTATTTCTCAAACCAGTACTACCACTACACCCCTCCCGAGCTTTCAGCTGCACATCCCATTCAGGTTTACGATTAACCACCCTTAGTGAGATATGAATGTCGGAAACGAATAAAACCGAAGGAAATGTATGAATTATTGACAATCAAGCATGAATAAATAAAATAAACGCCGCTGTACCTGTTTATTGAATTTAACATTTTTCTATTAATCGCATTTTAATTCTAAAAATCCATTACATCAATTCCGGGTACACATCAATTCCAACCACAGCTCTATATTTTGCTCCAGTTTTCTCGTTCACTCGCATTATCAGAAATAAATAATTTCCTGTCCGTAATTCCACAAATTAAAGAATGATAAACTAAATAACTTATTCAAGTACGCACTCCACCATTTTGGCATGATCTGCGTTCCCGATATGCTTTCAATTTATCTATTTAATGTTTTTTCCAAGTGTCTCATCACCCAGAGTATATTAATGGATAAATATAGCCCAGTCACGTGGAAAGGAACCAGTTTTGAAGTCCGAAAAGGATCGACCACGATCAGAGTGCGCGGACTGCGCAGTCTGATATGGGTCGAGCATTTTCGCATTTTTCACCTTTGCTGAAATAGAATAAATTTTGTGAGAAAAAAATATCTATATGAATATAATAATTAACCTGTGACGGATTCTATATTTTTTCAATTATCTGTTACGAGAACATGAACAAATATAAAATGTAGTCCTTTTTTTGCCCGGCGGGCCGCACAACTTTATGAGATTAAAGATATTTTCACCTGTATAATAATAGAAGAACCTTAAGATCTACGAACTAGTTTCTATAAGCGTTCAAAATCAATTTAACAGTGTGGTGTCCGATTTAATCTCTCCTGAAAAGAAAGTGCGTAAGAATATTAGAGGTGCGTTCAAAGACCGCAAAGTAGTTCATTAATGTTTATTACGTCCGATTAAACTTTCAACGGGTTGTTTTCGCTAACTTTGGCCACTTTTAGTTAATGTTCTCAAAAGGTGCACAATATAAACTTTTGAGTTAACCCAAAGGATAGATCCTGTTGTGCGCCGTCAACACTGGTTTTTAGTAACTGCTCTACGGATCGCAATTTTTGCTCAAACTTTCTCAAACATACTGAAAATGTTTGCATGGCAATAATAAATATTTCCACCAAACAGAATGGAATCTCGTCTGATGCCAAGGCAAATGGACTTTCTAGACCAAGATATTCCTTGTAACAGAATGGAATCTCGTCCGATGCCAAGGCAAATGGACTTTCTAGACCAAGATATTCCTTGTAACAGAATGGAATCTCGTCCGATGCCAAGGCAAATGGACTTTCTAGACCAAGATATTCCTTGTAACAGAATGGAATCTCGTCCGATGCCAAGGCAAATGGACTTTCTAGACCAAGATATTCCTTGTAACAGAATGGAATCTCGTCCGATGCCAAGGCAAATGGACTTTCTAGACCAAGATATTCCTTGTAACAGAATGGAATCTCGTCTGATGCCAAGGCAAATGGACTTTCTAGACCAAGATATTCCTTGTAACAGAATGGAATCTCGTCTGATGCCAAGGCAAAAGGACTTTCTAGACCAAGATATTCCTTGTAACAGAATGGAATCTCGTCCGATGCCAAGGCAAATGGACTTTCTAGACTAAGATATTCCCTGTAACCGATCTGTAGGACATGATTTCGGCTTGATCTATCTTACGGATAAGCTAGAGATAAAATAAAAACAGCATTCGAAGTGAAAGCGCACTGCATGAACATTTGGCGTATCGCCACTGTAAATCGAAATATCAATTGACCAATCAAATCATTTAACCCATTCTAACACAAGAAAATTTTAGACTGGTCCAAATTGAAAGAAGCTGCAGACGACAATTTAAATTTGATGGAATTTTAAATTTGCCAGTATTTTGGGGTAGAAAACATTGTGGGTAATGAAGAAATTGCTTGATACAAGCAATTTCTTCATTTTCCACAATGTTTTCCAAAGCTTTTTTCTTGAGGGGCTTAAAAAGGAAGGCTTGAGTTGGAATGGGTTAATTGGACCAGAAATGAAATGTTCACCCCCGCTGGCAATTTTAAAAGCTTTCCGTTTGTTGGCGTTTTGAACGTGGTAACTACGATTTATTCAATATGTAATTACGACGTTTGGTGATTTCCCGATTATTTACGCAAACTTATATCGTGTAATGACGGAGGCCATCAGGCCTTGGTAGCGATACGTCAATTGATGGATCGTCGTTGTCAATTAAAGAATCGACTGACCAATCAACCGTTCATTAAGACAGGAACTGACTGTTGACCTTCGACATATTTGCATTTTGACCATATATGTAATCATCACCATTTTAAGCTAGCAAAGCGTCAGCTTTGATAGCTTAGATTAATAGACAAAATTTTGAGGTCTTCTCAGAGTTCAAACGAGTGCAAACTGCCACTGGAGGCTTAACCACTAAATCCACTTAATGTCTACGCCATAAAAGTAGTTCTAGTGTATACTCGAGCATATTGTGTACAAAATGACTGGCCACATGAATTAATTTTATTCAAATTGTAGAGAACACCTTCAAAGGCATGTTTTACAACCCATTCCCAATTAATCCCGCTTTTTAAGAATCCCCTAAAAGGCTTTGGAAAACATTGTGGACAATGAAGAAATTGCTTGTAACAAGCAATTTCTTCAGTGTCCACAATATTTTCTACCCTAAAAATGGCAAAGAAGATTACATAACAAAACAATGCTTTGCTAGCTTACAGTACTTTTAGTACTTTGATTATAGTTTTACAATTAGAATTATAAACAGTAAGGTCATGATAATAATCATAGCCTCGTGTTCACCATAACTTATTTGCTGCAGAGAGCCTCATTGTAAATAAGTTCTTCATTGTATCGTTTCGTATGGTGATAGCTTAATGAGCTACCCTTTTTAAACAATTATTTCATTTTCATTATTATTATTATGTCAAGTTTGTTGTTGTTTTCGTCACATATATAGGTAGAATGGTACCGCTGTTGACTTTTCTTTTGTTAAAGGCGACGGTGGTGCCAGTCTAAACTTGATATATGTCACATTCTTGTAGATTTCAAGTAGGTTACGACACAGTGTATTTTGTCGTAGGGGATAGACGAAACATCTTCTTCTGGGGTCATTATGTTACGTGATGTAATCATAAAAAAGAAAATCTTTCGAAGCAAAAAAAAAAAAAAAAAAATAACCAACAACAAAACAAAACAAAAAAAAAAAGACGAAAAAAAAAAACACACACACACAAAAAAAACAAACAAACAAACAACAACAACAATAACAACAACCAAACTTGTAATTGGCATTAAATTTTTGGATATTTTCGCGTTTTAATCAAGATAACAAATTGCAATACTCGGGTTATGAATCGAACTCCTCATCTCCGCTGACAAACAGGGTCAACTAGCATCATCTGTCATAGGCTCACCTAAAGCCATTTCTGTGTTTACTAACAATGCTGATCGACTGAGGATATAAGTATACGTCTACCTTCGAATTGTACGCACGTGCATGAAATTTCTTATACTGAACTTAAATGACATCTCAGGAGGCCACGCCTACTAAGCACCAAAAGGAAGTTCTACTTTGATATTTAAAAGGGTAAGTTTGCTAAATTTATGAAAACAAGCATGCACAAAAAGTAAAACGACTTTTACTGTTCTTACGATGTTTCAGTCGCCAAATCAACCAACCAACCAAACAAACAAACAAAGAAAAATCACCACCACCAACAACAAAACATGATTTACATGAATTTCGGTTCAAATTCACTTCCGGTCTATATGTATGATTCGATTGGTCCATTGTTTTTTTTTGTGTTTTTTTTTGACACACGCGATCCACCAATTAACGGCCTAACTGGCCACGTACTCTGATCTCGACAAGACAGTGCGTCCGAGATAACGACGATATTTTAAAGTCAGAGAGGAGAAAGAAATCTAATCTGTGGTTGTTAATCTTAACGTCGTAACTACAATTGAAAAAAAAGTTTAAGTCGCTAAACCAACACAATTTGCTTGTCACAAATGTGGGAATTTTAATTACATGATAACTGTCGGCATAGGTACTTTTAAAATGAATTGTTTTGCTTTTCTGTAATATTTTGTCTGGATAAACAAAAGCCCTATTTATTCTTCCGACCTCAAGAGGTATGTGCTTGCAACAAAAGTTTAGTTTACGAGTACAAGAAGTGGATACACACATGTAAAATGTTTTGATTTTCGTAATATTCTTGTACCGAGCTTTCTATTAACGTTATTTCATGTGGTAAATTCATTCATAGATATCGATCAAGAAGATACACTTCAAAGAGATATAACCAATCGAATAAGGCCCCTATCTGGTTGTAAATTAGCCCGTTTACCAGACGTAAGTTATAGAGTGATAGAAATTTTATATAACCCATCCTCACGTCAAGAAAAATGTTTGGGAAAACGGAGGAAATTGCTTCATTTTCAACAATGTTTTCTACTCCAAAGGACAAAGAGATTTAAAATTTCATAAACTAAAAAATGTCGTCTGGCTTATACCACGATGAGAGAGTCTGTCTCCTTCCAAACATGTATCGACAGCTGGCGTTACGTGACATGTTTACCTTTACGTTTGTTTGATTGGATGGAGTTTAACACTTTTTAAAAAAGTATTTCAGTCATATCGAGGCAGCTGGAGCACCTAACCATGGATGCCTGGTATTTCTCAGACTAGTGCTACCACTACATTCTTTCCCAGCCTGCAGCTGCTCATCCCACTAAGGTTTACGATTAGTCACCCACTGATGCGATATAAATATCGGAAAGGATATTTGCCGCGACCGAGGATCGAACCCTGGACCACATGATTGAGAGTTCGACACGCTACCAACTGCGCTATGGCCACCAGCAAAAGTTCAACGTTTCGGCTTTGTACAGTAACAACAAAAGACGTTTCTACCCAGACAGAATGTTCCATTCAAAAAGCATCTCTACTATTCACTCGATCTACGTTACACCGAGAAAATGTTTCTGCCATACCCCACTCAGAAACATCTTTCTTTCGAAAAACTTCATAAAGAACGAAGTTCGCTATAGAACAGAACCCTTTCGTTGTAGCCGTAAAGTCGTTTTGCCTTTGTGCGAATAGTTCTAGTGATATAAGTTTGATAAGTAAACGAGATGAGTAACTTTCCTCGATCTGAAATTTCGATAATTAAGATCACAGATGAGGATCAAAAGCCAGATTTTGGCTTATCAGTCGGGAACCTCTCGGTTCGGGTCAGTGGTTATATTAGAATTTCTTTTCTTTCTCTCTCCGAAGGGTTATATCGTCGGTTTTCTACGAAAACCTTGTAACTGCCGCTTATATTAACCTATTCTATCACAATCCCTCTTTTTTACGCGTGTTGGAAAACATTGTGGTAAATGAAGCAAGCAATTTGTTCATTATCCACACACTGTTTTCTATCCAAGGAGAGTCTACAGCTTCTTCCATTTGGACCGGTCTAAAATGTTGTTGTTTGGAAATGGTTTTGCTGTAGTTACATGGTTTTCCAAGAACACCATCGATATACGTTGGAGTGGTCTCCAGGTATCCTTTTCTTACTTATTCAACTTAAACATGCAGCTTTTAACGGAAAAATTTGCAGAAATAGAAAATATTTACTTTACCAGTTATCAGTTTTGATACTGGTCCAATTTGAAAGAGTTTTCAGACTATGATTTAAGTCGTTAACTTTTGGGGTAGAACGAATTGTGGATAGCGAAGAAAATGCCTTTCAAAGGCAAATTCTTCATTTTCCAATATATTTTTTTAGTGCTTTTTCTTGAGAGGCACGAAAACGGAGGATTGAGAGGAAATGGGTTCACGGTTTGATATTGCAATGCTTAATTAGGAAGATGGGAAATCTGCTAGGCGGAAAATAGACATTCTCGGGTTTTCCGTAAAAATAAAAAAAATGTTAAAAACTTAATAAAGCAGAGGTCAACCAGAATTCGCTTTCCATCAAAAAACAAATAAATAAATAAAATTACATTTTGAATGGACATTTCGATTCGGGAAATAGTGGTTGAGCGGAGCGTTTTAACCGTTAACGGCTCGCGCAATACGATCTGTCTGGTTAGGTTTTTTCCTATGAAGTTGTTTACGTATTTAAACTGTAGATTACGGCGTGTAGGTCCCCTAGCGAAGACTTATTATTTTTGTTATCACATGTTACTGGCCATAAATTTGGCAAAAATAGCGCCGTTTAATATCGAAATGGAACTTCCTGTTGGAAACAAACGATGGGTGGAGCAAGCGATCTACGAACCAATTAGGCTTTCTATCCAGCTTAATAATATCTTATCAATTAGCTTATTACCAGATGACAAAATTAGACCAGTCCAAATTCAAAAACTTCGCAGACGACATTTTAAATTGTGCTTCAATTAAAGAATTAGTGCCAAATAGGATGGAAAACAGTGTGAGAAAAGGAGACATTGCCTGTTACACAACAAGATTAAATAGCCTAACGTCGTGATATGCTCGGAGTGATATCACAAAACGCTTGCAAAAACGCTCAAAGCTTTAACCCATTCCCACACAACGACGCTTTAAGAACCCCCCCCCCCCCCTAAAAAATAAGAAAGAAAATGGTGAAATCAGTGAGTAGAATGAAGAAATTGTTTGTTACAAGCGATTTCTTCATCTTATACAAAGTTTAATATATAATTAGAAAGTTGAAAAAATATAAAATTCGATACAATTCAAATTGTCGTCTGCAACTTCTTTCAATTTGGACCAGTCTAGTATTGCCGTCTGGGAATGGGTTAAACATGATGTGAGTTTTACACATTTAAAGACTTGAGAGAAATAGATTTCTCTAAATAAGCGAATTTCAGTCCGTTTTTAGCTAACAAAGCGTCAGCATTGATAGCTTAAGTTAATAGACAAAATTTTGAGGTCGCTTCAAAGTTCAACGAGTGCAAACTGCCATTGGAGGCTTAACCACTAATTCGTTTTTTTTTTTTTAAATGCCTACACCATAAAAAGTAGCTCTTATGTAAATTCTGCATGCAAGTTCATATCCTGGGTATTTTTTTAGCTCATTGAGCACATCGTGTTCAAATTGACTCTGATCAGAGTCTTCAAAGAAGTTGCAGACAACAGTTTCACATTGTTGGAAATTCTAAAATATTTATCTTTTTCTGTAGAAAACAATGTGGAAAATGAAGAAAATGCTTGTGACAAGCATTTCCTTAATTTTCCCCATTATTTTCTACAACTGTTTTTGTTTTCTTGGGGGGCGTAAAAAGGGCGGGTTGTGTTGGAACGGGTTAACGTCTTGGTTACTTTAACCTCGTTTCTTTATCATCATTACGTTTGAAAGAAAGAAGATTACTGAACAAAACAATGCTTTGCTAGCTTACAGTACTTTTCAGTACTCTGATTTTAATTATGTACATAGTAAATGTGTGAAACAAAATATCGCAATACTTATTTACCAAAGTCCCTTCTTGAGGAAAAGTGCCATATCGGCTGTCAGTGGGCGGGGCCAATGGCTAAAATAGTTTTAAAAGAAAGTACAACACACCTGGGCTATATTTCTCAGTATCATGAGCTCAGTGGGTAGATAACTCGACTTCAAACATCGAGATCGCGGGTTCAATGTCAGAGTTGACCAAACTATCAAACTAATTGTCTTTCGGATGAAACGTTAAACCGAAGCCCCGTGTGACGATGCTACCCATCGAGCACGTTAACGACCAGGCGGAGCTCTCAGCTGTTTCGTCCTGTACCCCGTAACAACTTAAAGTCTTGTGAGGGCATCGTTCATATTGGCATGTGCTACCGTAGCGCCGATAAATAAAACGGAAGTAAGTACTGGACAAATAACGTTACTTATCACCTGTGTTTCCCATTGTCTTATCAGTGGCGCTTCCTTTACATTGATTATATTTCATTTCATAATTGTGCTTTCATCGCTTTTGAATTTAGACTAGATTTTTAGTTCATCTGTCGTTTTATGATTTGTAAATGACCGTCACTCGAAGTAGATTTTTCTAATACGTCGACTATAAATTCGGTAGGATGAAGCTTCGAACCCGGTGGTAAGAAATCCAATTGTGTGAGAATTGGAACTACCGGTTGATGAGCTGCCATCCAATTAACCCTTCCCTGTATAAACCCGGGATTTACGTCGCTGAGATTTTACACTTGAGAAAACATGGTGGAAAAAGAAGAAATTGCTTGTGACAAGCAATTTCTCCTTTTCCCACAATTTTTTCTGTCACATAGGATGGTTTTATTTCAATTTGCATCCAAATATCAAATATCTCATAGGGCTTAAATTGGCTGACCCTTTAATGGAAGTGACACTTTAACAAACGAATTAATTAATGAGCCTCAAATATCTTTACTGGAAATACAATAAACAAATTCCCATCAAGCGTGAACGCTGAATAACATAAAAGGTGATCAAATATTTCTGATTGGATTTTGTTTCTGCTATTTGATTTCTTTCATTTCTTTTCAATAAATTTAGTAAAGATATGTAACTAAGAAGTTTATCGACATCTCCGCGAATAAAAAGATAAGCCAAGTGTAGAAAGTCGTAAAGTTTAATTCAAGATGTCTGGTAATACAATGAGGTCATTCGTGTATTTCTTATTAACCACTTTACTTCTAGACTTTAGCAAGGGTAAAACAGAAACAGCAGCCTTGCCTAGAAAACTAGCCGGAGTTCGATTTCTGATCACAGTGAATGATACATGGGCGGATCCCCCTGGGTAAGGACTGTTTGAATTCTACGGTTTATTTTTACTGGAGAATAACTCGATACTGGTGCGAACCCTTTTCTCCTTCGTAGTCTTAACTCACATTAGATATCACTATGCGCACTAGAGGGATGAAGCAATGTCATCTAGCCATTTGTACCCCCTTTCACAGTTGGGTGGACCTGGACTCTGTCTGCAAAGTGACTAGCCGAAATACACTACCATTGGTCGAGTTGGAACCCACATCTACCAAAGTATGACTCGTACAGATATGTAACCTTTGATATCAATACAAAACAGTTGTTTGTACTTTTGTCCCTATAACATCTACGTTTACTGAAAATAAATGACAAGAAAGGGCAAAAAGAATTTAAGGTCGGTATTGAATGTGACAAACTACATGCCTATAGGAACCACAGCTTAGGATTTACTGTCAGTATTCCATGTACATCCGACCTCGGACCCAGGACTGGTGTTAGTGTAGACCACTTATAATACATATACAATACATAGACACTTAGAACAGTATTGCAATTAACCCACTATATGCTGTCAGTCTTTTTTATTGACAGATGTGTCACAACGATCGCCACCCAAATGCTTCAACCCAAGAAAAAGTCTGGAAACCTAATGATCGGTACATGTGACCAAGGGCCTATTGAGTACAACATACTCAGTCCTGGAAGAGACAATAATACATATGTGAGTAAAATATATATTCACGTAAACGGATTGTACATATATAAAGCTGAATTAAAGGACCAGCAGAAATTTAAAAAGATCAAGGCAAAACCGTAAAACTAGGAAATCTCGATTAAGCATTCTCTGATATTCAGGTGCCGCCATTTTTCTCACACATATGATGACGTCAAACTAGTGATGACGCAGGTGCTACCTTCTACAAGGAATGTATCCAAATGTTTCAACACCGTTGGCTAAAAATGCCAAATGAAAATATATGTGTTAAGCCGCTTCTCAGTGCATTAGGTCATGAACAGCTTAAAAAACTTGTAAATACGACGTATAACCCTTTCCTGTTCAATCCCAATTTTTACTTCCCCCCGTTATTTCACAATTGAGAAAACATTGCAGAAAAAGAAGAAATTACCTGCAACAAGCAATCTATTCTTTTCCTACATTTTTTCTACCCTTCCAAATGGTTATTTTTCAAATTAAATCAACTTTAAATATTCGCCTGCATTACCTTTGAATGTGGACAGGTCTAAAATTTTGTAAAACAGGAAAGTGTTTAATCCCCAAACTAGCAAAAATGCTTAACATACATGATGGAGAACAGAGTTTACTTCCGGTCTAAATGATTTATTTGACGTTTGATTGACAGCGGCGATCCGTCAATTGAAACACGTGAGTGATTAACCACCGAAAGAACAGTCGATCTTTCTCGAGCGACCACCTCTATAAAGCGACAACTTCAATCAAACGTCCTCAATTCAAGTCTTTTTTGAAAAAAAAGCAAACGTTCATATAAAGAAGCGGTCGTATTTGCTAAAATCATGTCATGCCTAAATCCTATGTTGTTTGGACTCATTAGAATGGTCTCAGTGAGACGATTCAAATGAGTCCAAACAAAAATCGGATTTAACGAGCATTTTGTAATAGTTGATGTATGCAATGAAATCAACTCTTCATATATTTCACAAAAATATGATTTAGCCACCATTCTCTTCTAAAGTGGACACATTTGGCCGTTCCACAAGTGGTGGCTTACTACAAAATTTACTTTGCATAATATTTGTGTTTCAGACTGTGTCCCTTATATTTCATTCTTCTGTGATCGAAGATGCCAGTCCACCTGCGTGTGATATTTCCTGGAATGGTACCTACCTGGTTCCTAAAGTTACCGAGTCTTCTTGGAACGGGAAAGCAGACCTTCTTCCGTCTTGTTTTGTAATGGATTCCCGGGAAGGATATCACTTGACCTATTACTGGTTCCATATTCTTGAATGGTTCTTTGCAGATGAAAATATTTACTAGATTCTAAGGTGGTTGTGATTAAAAATGCTACAAATAAGTTTCCTGCAATATAAAAATCCCTTTCCCATATTCCGTCCTTAGTTAATCATAAATATCTGCCGTAAGAGTCTTATAAACATATGGACCGTATGATCTAATATTTTCCCAAAAAGTCAATTGCCAAAAAAATATGAATGAAAAACGGGGATTAACGAATTGCCTCTTTTGGGTCGAGGGTACGATGGTGATAATACGAGGACAAAAACGAGGGAACGCGAGAACACGGTAACAAAAACGCGACAGTAAGATGACAATAACACGATTGCACGACGAGAATAACGCTATAATGCGATGACGATAACGCGAGAATACGATGATAATGCGACATTACGATGATGATAACGCGAGGGTACGATGCCGACTGGTGTGACGGTACGATGACAAAACATATGACATAACGATGATGATAACGCGATAGTACGCTGCTGATATAACGATAATGTGTCATGTCTATCCAAAATTATTTTGCGATTAATGTACTTTTTACCCCCCAAAAAACCTACCCGATGATTTTTTTCTTTTTTCGTTATGAAAACTTTTTAAAGTTCAAAAAATCAGTCAATTAAGCTAAAAAAAGAGACCATGGTAGGCACTCAATATTAGAACGTTAGAGAATGAGTCAGTATGGATGCTACTGGTTAAAGTAAAAGGGCCTTAATTAAATGAAAGACAGTCCTTGAAATGACCGTACTCAATTTTAGCCCATTACAAGACAACCAAAATATAGACTGGTATCACTTTAAAGCAGCTGCAGACAACAAGTTTAAATATCTCTGTTATTCTGAGTAGCAATGTGGAAATTTCAGAAATGGTTTGAAACAAGCATTTTCTCCTTTTTTCCACATTTTTTCATTATTTTTTTCAGGGGGGGGGCTGTAAAAAGGCAGATTGTTTTGGAAAGGGTTAATTGTAGTATCGAAAGAAAGTGCAAGCGCCGCGCAATCGACGGATAGCCACTATCAATCAGATTTTAACCCATTCCCACTCAAGAAAAGTTTAGACTCGTCCAAATCGAAAGGAGTTGCAGACGACAATTTAAAGTTTGTGAAATGCTAGATTTTTTCAAATTTTTGGGTAGAAAACATCGTGCAAAATGAAGAAATTGCTTGTGACAAGCAATTTCTTCATTTTTCACAATGTTTTCTCTGTTGTTTTTCTTGAGGGGCGTCCAGGGGCGTTATTGTGTCGGAATGGGTTATTATCACTAGCTGTTGAGAGGCAGATTTCTTTCGCTTAAATTTGACGTTTTTTTCTGAATTTAGATTTTTTCATTCTTCCATCCCATACATTATTTTTTGAAGAAAAGAAAACAGCAACTTTTCGATGGCTTTGGTATCTACCAAATGCTTTTGAAAATTCTCAGATGGTCCCTTTGAAATTATGATTCTTTTTTATTTCTATTAATAAGGGTTTCTTGTATTGTTGTTGTTGTTATGTTTGGTCTAAAATCATCAAATTGATTATCAACTTTTAAAAAAGTAAATAGATAGAAATTTAGATCGTATTTGGTACTTCTCCAGTATTGATAAGGCCAACCGCTTCGACTCACACCTTTGCTGTGTACTGGTTAGTGATAACTGATCGGCTCAACCACTTAGACCCGCCGGCTATTATTGGTCCTGAATGAATAGAACAAATAGTAATGTATATTTCTTTTCATGTCAGTCCTTTAAAGGGGGGTTATAAAATGATTCAGAAAAAACTGAAACAGTGCAGTTTCTATGTATCAACATATAAACACGTTTGTTTTATTTGATTAAATTTATTGCCATCCATACACCCTATATAAAACCAATTACTGTCTAATATGCACCCTAAGAGACACACTATGCTAAAATAAATACAACTGCAAAAAAAACTCAATTTAAAGTCTTCAGAAGTTAAATAATCATAGAGGATAGAGAAAGAAGTCTTAGTCCTTCCAAGTTTGAATGTCATCCCCTGCACTACACTACAAACATACGCAAGCGCATGAGAGAGAGAGGGAGGAGAAAGGGGGAAGAGAGGGGGAGAGGGCGGGGGAGAGGGGGAGAGAGAGGGGAGAGACAGAGGGGATAGACAGGGGAGAGACAGGGGGGGAGACAGAGGGGAGAGACAGGGGGAGAGAGGAGAGAGGGAGGGAGAGGAGAGAGAGAGGGAGAGGAGAGGGGGAGAGAGGGTAGAGAGGAGAGGAGAGGGGAGAGAGAGAGAGACAGAGAGAGAGAAAGAAAAAGAGAGTGAGAGAGATCTTTTTACACTACCGTACGTGAACCCTTTCTTTTATTGTAACTTTATTGATTCCGTTCTCCTAAACAAAAGGTTAGTTACGTTATTTCTATCGAAGCGGAACTTCCTGTTTGGGGTCAATGGGCGGGTCCAAATGAGTCAGTGGGATGGACCAGCGATTGGTCAATTGACAATGCTTTTATCAGTTTTCAAGTTGAATCCTAATGACTAGTGCAACTAACAGTGCCTTGAAGTCTTTGTCTTTTATAGTACCGCCACATAAGACCTCGAACACAAACCACTATAATGTTTAACTAATGTTGATAGGCTTTTTATTATTCGCACACTAAGAAGCTACAAATCAACGTGAAATTGTAACTCTCGTCGCGTGGCTGTCGTGTCACTAAATCTCGGTTTATCGATTTGATTGCCTTTCGTGTTGTTCGCGGATTTTCTTATCTGATAAAGCGAATATTCGGCATGTTTGCCAAATTGCAAACTCTCACAGGCATGTAAATATCATAAACACAGATAGATTACCCACCCCACCCACCTAAAACTACGTAACATTAAGGGGCTAGATACGACTGTGTAATGCTTAACGTAAACCGTCGTATATAACGTATATACGACTGTTATACGTTAAGCATAGCACAGTACGTACTATGCTGAACCCTTTCCTGTTTTTCAAAATTTTAGACTGGTCCGAAATGTGAGTGCAATATAAAAAGTAATCAGCATACAGGGTAAGAAATATTGTGAGAAAAGAAGAAATTGCTTGTTACAAGCGATTTCTTCATTTCCCACAATGTTTTCTCAAGTATAAAATCACGGGACGTAAGAACCGGGGATTGTGCAAGAAAGGAATAACGTAGAATTCATTGATTTCTATCATGATAAGCCAGCGCAGAAAGTACTGTCTGACCAGAGTCGATACTCTTTCCAAGTCTATCTACAATAGGGTTAGTCCACAGCATTTATAGTTCTCATATAGATTTACATGTAGATATGCCTATGGTTTCGTTATCCCAAATGTCTCAGTATAGGCAGAACACTCGAATTGAAAACTCGGGATTACGTGTTCGAGCATCGAGCTGACCCAAGACTACCGAAATGATTCTCTGTCTTTCGGATCACCAACCATTTCCAATCAACTAAAATGGCTGCCTCTGTCATATGATTAGATTACAGATATCTAAACAAAACAGTCTAAACAAATTATTTGATTACTGTAACAAATGGGGCCTCGAAGTAAATACTGAAAAAACAAAAGTTGTAGTTTTTAGGAAAAGAGGATCAATAAGAGCCAATGAAAAATGGTCATATAACGGCGATGAAATCGAAGTTGTTAACAATTTCCCCTATCTTGGAACTACTTTCTATTATACGGGCACATTTGGTAAGGATACCAGAATTTTAGCAGACAAAGCGCTAAAGGCCCTTGACCTTTTACTTAGTAAAACAAGAAGATTTGACTTTGAAACTTCGACATTATTACAGCTATTTGATGCTTTCGTTGGATCAATATTATCTTATTCGTGTGAAATAAACGGTTTTTGTAAGGCACAATGTTTAGAAAGAGTTCATTTAAAATATTGTAAAAAAATATTAAATGTTAAAAGCTCCACTTCCAGTGCCGCCGTATATCACGAGTTAGGGAGGTACCCACTTTGTATTAACAGATATTGTAGAATAATTAAATTCTGGGGTAAGGTATTAATGTCGAATAACTTAATTGTAAAATCATCATACGAGGCTTTACTTGCAAGCCACGAGAAAGGCGATAATTGGTGTAGTAATGTTAAAAAATTGTTATCAAAACATGGTTTTAGTTATGTATGGAATGATCCACTTATTGTTGATCATAAAGTTTTCTATAAAATGTTTAAACAACAGTTAATCGACGAATTTAGACAGACTTTGTTCAATGATATTCATAGGAGTACGGTGTTATGCACATATAAATTCGTTAAAGACTACAGTCAAATATCTCTTTATTTAAACATTCTTCCACGAAAATGGAGATTTTATATTTCGAAATTTAGATTGTCATCACATTCCCTCAGAATTGAGACAGGCAGACATGGTCAAAATAGGATTGATAGAAATCAACGTTTGTGTTTGGCGTGTAATATGAACGAAATAGAAGATGAATATCACTTTTTATTGGTTTGTCCTTTTTTTGCAGATATTAGAAAAACATATTTGAAGAAGTACTTCTATACTCATCCCAGTATGTGGAAATTTAATAGATTGATGAATTCAACTAACAAAATTACTCTTTTCAATTTGGCTAAATTTATCAAGGAAGGCTTCTTACTAAGAACCAATTTAATATATGATACGTAAAGTAAGCAGCTGGTGGGTGCGATAGTGTTTTAAGAGCAGATACATTATATCAGCATTTACGATAATGTCGTATTTACCAGCGACATAATTGTTCTCGGTAATTAACAAATTTCTCCAGCTTCTCTTCCATGTTATATATAATATGCCTTTGGACTGTTTGTCAATATGTCAACGATGTTTGTTTGTTTGTTTGTTTTGTTTTGTTTTGTTTTGTGTGTGTGTGTGTGTGTGTGTTTTTGTTATTATTGTAGGTCTGTATATGATATGACAAGAAACTGTATAGTTTACGTCAATAAAGTATATCTATCTATCTATCTATCTAATACGGCTTCCCACTATCTGTCACAGTTTGTCTAGGGAAAGTTCAAAGTATCCATAATTTTTCCATACAAAAACTAGTAAAAAATCTAACAACAAATGCACTTATCTATATATTTATTTATTTATTGAAATTCGATACATTTATATACTCTTATTAGATTAAAAGCAAAAACTATGTTATTTATCTATTTCAGCCCTTGAGAGGCAGTTTCTATACACCAGTGTATTTTTTAAAAAGGAAAGGGTAGTCAAACTAGCTGCTCGGAGAGCGTTAACTTTAAAATGGCGTAAATAAGTCAGTAATTAAATTCCATAGTGCAATACAAGATTGTAGGCTTTTAGCTCTACTATTCACTCGACCTACGTTACACCGAGAAAATGTTTCTGCCATACGGCACTCAGAAACATCTTTCGATCGAAAAACTGCATAAAGAAAGAAGTTCGCTATAGAACAGAGCCCTTTCATTGTATCCGTAAAGTCGTTTTGCATTTGTGCGAATAGTTCTAGTGATATAAGTTTGATAAGTAAACGAGATGAGTAACTTTCCTCGATCTGAAATTTCGATAATTAAGATCACAGATGAGGATCAAAAGCCAGAATTTGGCTTATCAGTCGAGAACCTCGCGGTTCGGGTCAATGGTTATATTAGAATTTCTTTTCTTTCTCCTTTCGAAGGGTTATATCGTCGGTGTTCTACGAAAACCTTGTAACTACCGCTTATATTAACCTATTCTCTCACAATCCCTCTTTTTTACGCGTGTTGGAAAACATTGTGGCAAATGAAGCAAGCAATTTGTTCATTATCCACACAATGTTTTCTATTCAAAAAGACGAAAAATATTGAAATTCCACCAAGTCTTCAGCTTCTTTCTTTTAGACCGGTATAAAATGTTGTTTGGACCGGTATAAGCTGTAGTTACATTTTTTTAAGAGGTAATAGGTTCACGGTTTGATATTTCAATGCCTAATTAGAAAGATGGGAATATGCTAGGCGGAAAATGGACATTCTCGGGTATTCCGTGAAAAATAAAAAAAATGTTAAAAACTTAATAAGGCAGAGGTCAACCAGAATTCGCTTTCCATCCGAAACAAATAAATAAATAAAATTACATTTTGAATGGTCATTTCGAAAATCGTGAAAGAGTGGAGGGTTTTAACCTTTAACGGCTCGCGAAATACGACCAGCCTGGTTAAGTTTTTTCCTATGAAGTTGTTTACGTATTTAAACTGTAGTTTACGGCGTGTAGGTCCCCTACCAAAGACTTATTATTATTTTTGTTATTACATGTTACTGGCCATAAATTTAGCAAAAATAGCGCCGTTTAATATCGAAATGGAACTTCCTGTTGGAAACAATGGATGGAGCAAGTGATCTACCGATTAAGCTTTCTATCCGGCTTGATTCTGTTTTATCATTTATCTTATTACCAGACGACAAAATTTTAGACTAGTCCAAATTGAAAAAAACTTCGCAGACGACATTTAAATTGCGCTTCAATGAAAGAAATAGTGCCAAATAGGATAGAAAACATTGTGAGAAAAGGAGAAATTGCCTGTTTACACAACAAGATTAAATGGCCTGACGTCGCGATATGCTAGGAGTGAAAAAGCTCAAAGCTTTAACCCATTCCCACACAACGAAGCTCTTGGACGCCCCCCCCCCCCCAAAAAAAAGAGAGAAAAATTGGAGAAAATATTGATTAGAATGAAGAAATTGTTTGTTACAAGCGATTTCTTCATTTCAAAGAAAGTTTGATAATAAGAAAGTTGAAAAAATATAAAATTCCATATGATTTAAATTGTCGTCTACAAATTCTTTCAATTTAGACCAGTTTAGTATTGCCGTCTGGGAATGTGTTTAACATGATGTGAATTTTACACATTTAAAGAATAGAGAGAAAAAGCGACAGCAGTTTTCTCTAAATAACCGAATTTCAGTCCGTTTTTAGCTAGCAAAGCGTCAGCATTGATAGCTTAAGTTAATGGACATAATTTGAGGTCGTCTCAAAGTTCAATGGGTGCAACTTGCCACTGGAAGCTTAACCACTGAATTCGTTAAATGCCTACGCCATAAAAAGTAGCTCTTATGTATTTCAGGAATAATGCAAACTCTGCATGCAAGTTCATATCCTGGGTATTTTTTTAGCTCATTGAGTACAACGTGTTCAAAATGACTCTTCAGAGTCTTCAAAGAAGTTGCAGACGACAGTTTCAAATTGTTTAAAATTGTAAGATATCTGTTTCTGTAGAAAACAATGTGGAAAATGAAGAAATGGCTTGTAACAAGCATTTCCTTTATTTTCCACATTGTTTTCGACAACTATTTTCTTGGGGGACGTAAAAAGGAGGGGTTGTGTTCGAACAGGTTAACGTCTTGACTACTTTGACCTCGTTTCTTTGTCATGATATGTAACGTCTGACAAAGAATATTACTGAAAAAAAAAAAAAAAAAACCTTTGCTAGCTTACAGAACTTTTCAGTACTTTAATTTTTATTATGCGCATAGTAAAATGTGTGAATCAAAAAATCGTATTACTTATTAACCAAAATCCCACAGCTCCTTCAGGTAAACTGTGTCGTCGGCTGTCAGTGGTCGGGGCCAATGGTTAAAATAGTTTTAAAAGAAAGTAAAACACGTCTGGGCTATTACTCTCAGTATCATTAGCTCAGTGGGTAAACAACTCGACTTCAAATATCGAGATCGCGAGTGCGATCCCAGAGAGTTGACCAAACTAACAAACTAATTGTCTTTCGGATGAGACGTTGAACCGAGGCCCCGTGTGACGATGCTACCCATTGAGCGTGTTAAAGAACCAGGCAGAGCTCTCAGCTGTTTCGTCCTATACCCCGCAACATCTTAAAGATTTGTGAGGGCATCGTTCATATGGGCATACGCTACCGTAGCGCCGATAAATAAACGGAAGTAAGTACTGGACAAATAACGTTACTTATTATATACCTATAAAAGATATGGAGTAAAACCTGGCTGTCAAATACAACTCGACAGAAAAAAAATCGATATTCGGCGTGTAGCAAAAAACCGTATTCGTCGAGTACCGTTAAACACTGACTTCTTTTTTGTTTATTGACGTTCCGGGTTTTTCGGAAAGTTGGTTATTTCTTAGCCATTTAAGAGAATTTTCTTAATGTCATTTCCTAAAAGGTATATAATAAAAGGAATATTACAACAGTGTGTTTTTCTATTTGTTGTTATCGTGTTCTCGAATCGTGTGTAGGTATTTTTATTGGATTCGACATCCGGTCTCATCCAATAAAAAATACCTACACACGATTCTCGGACACGATAACAACGCATAGAAAAAGACACTGTGGTAATATTCCCTATTTATCACCTGTCTTTCCCATCAGTGGCGCTTCCTTTTCCATTGATTATATTTCAATTCATAATTGCGCTGTCATCGCTTTTCAATTTAGACTAGATTTTTAGTTCATCTGTCGTTTTATGTATTGTAAATGATCGTCACTCAAAAATGCGTTGACTATAAATTCAGTAGGAGGAAGCTTCGAACCCCGGTGGTAAAAAATTGTATGTAAATTGAAACGGTCGGATGATGAGCTGGCATCCAATTAACCCATTTCCTGTATAAACCCGGGATTTACTTCGCTGAGATTTTACACTTGAGAAAACATCGTGGAAAAAGAAGAAATAATTTCTGTCACATAGGATGGTTTTATTTCAATTTGCATCCAAATATCATTTCTTTGCAAACTCTTTGAATTTAGACCGGTCTAAAATTTCAAAAACACAGGAAGGGGTTAAGGGCCGTTCCCCGATAAAGACCCATCTCTATAATGCTACGACAAAAAAGAGGTTAGTGAGCACTCAAAGACAAAATGTCTCATAGGCTTATATTGGCTTACCCTTTAATGGAAGTGACACTTTAACAAACGAATTAATTAATGAGCCACAAATATCTTTACTGGAGATACAATAAACAAATTCCCACCAAGCGTGAACGCTGAAAAACATAAAAGATGACAAAATATTTTTGGTTGTTTTTTCTCTGCTATTTGATTTTTTCCCGTTTCATTTCAATAAATTTAGTATAAATGTGTAGCTTAGAAGTTTGTCGACCTCTCCGCGAATAAAAAGATAAGCCAAGTGTAGAAAGTCGTAAAGTTTAATTCAAGATGTCTGGCAATACAATGAGGTCATTCGTGTATTTCTTATTAACCAATTTACTTCTAGACTTTAGCAATGGTAAAACAGAAACAGCAATCTTGCCTAGAAAACTAGCCGGAGTTCGATTTCTAATAACAGTGAATGATACATGGGCGGATCCCCCTGGGTAAGGACTGTTTGGATTCTAAGTTTTATTTTTACTGGAGAATAACTCGATACAGATGCGAACCCGTTTCCCCTTCGTAGTCTTAACTGACATTAGATGTTACTATGCGCACTAGAGGGAACGAAGCAATGGAATCTAACCATTTCTACCTTCCTTCTTAGTTGGGTGAACCTGGACTCTGTCTGCAAAGTGACTTGCCGAAATACACTACCATTGTTCGAGTTCGAACACATATCCACCAAAGTATGAGTCGAGCACTCTAACTACTCGTCCAGATATGTAACCTTTGATATTTATACAAAACAGTTGTTTGTACTTCTGTCCCTATAACATCTACGTTTACTGAAAATAAATGACAGGGAGAGGGCAAAAAGAATTTAAGGTCGGTATTGAATGTGACAAACTACATGCCTATAGGATTTACTGTCAGTATTCCATGTACATCCGACCTCGGACCCAGGACTGGTGTTAGTGTAGACCACGTATAATACATATATGGGTTAATTGCAACAACGTTCTCAGTATCTATACAATGCATAGACACTTAGAACAGTATTGCAATTAACCCACTATATGCTATCAGTCTTTTTTTAATGAAAGATGTATCACAACGATCGCCACCCAAATGCTTCAACCCAAGAAAAAGTCTGGAAACCTAATGATCGGTACATGTGACAATGGGCCTATTGAGTACAACATACTCAGTCCTGGAAGAGACAATAATACATATGTGAGTAAAACATATTTTCACGTAAACGGATTGTACAAATATATAGATGAATTAAAGGACCAGCAGAAATTTAAACAGATCAAGGCAAAACTGTAAAACTAGGAAATCTCGATTAAGCATTCTCTGACTGTTATATATGCCATTTGATTAAAAAAAAAACTAAACAAAAAAAAAAAACTCAGGTTCCGCCATTTTTCTCACATATGATGACGTCAAACTAGCTGATGACGCACGTGCTACCTTCTACAAGGAATGTATCCAAAAGTTTCAACACCGTTGGCTAAAAATGCCAAATGGAAATATATGTGTTAAGCCTCTTCTCAGTGTTTTAGGTCATGAACAGCTTAAAAACTTGTAAATACGACGTTTAACCCTTTCCTGTTCAATCCCAATTTTTAATTCCACCTGTAATTCACAATTAAGAAAACATTGTAGAAAAAGAAGAAATTACTATCAACAAGCAATTTCTTCCTTTCCTACAATTTTTCTACCCTTCCAAATTGTTATTTTTCAAATTAAATCCACTTAAAATAATCGCCTGCATTACCTTTGAATGTGGATAGGTCTAAAATTTTGTAAAACAGGAAAGGGTTTTGTCAACAAACTAGCAAAAATGCTTAACATACAACATGTTGGAGTTCAGAGTTAACTTCCAATCTAAATGATTTATTTGACTTTTGATTGACAGCGGCGATCCGTCAATTGCTTGCTCGAGCGACCACCTCTATAAAGCGACGACTTCAATCAAACGTTCTCAATTCAAGTATTTTCTTTTTTTAAAAAAAGAATCAAATATTCATATAAAGAAGTGTTCGTATTTGCTAAAATCATGTCATGCCTAAATCCTATGTTATTTGGACTCATTAGAATCGTCTCAATGAGACGATTCAAATGAGTCCAAACAAAACTCGGATTTAACGAGCATTTTGTAATAGTTGATGTATGCAATGAAATCAACTCTTCATATATTTCACAAAATATGATTTAGCGACCATTCTCTTCTAAAGTGAACACATTTGGTCGTTCCACAAGTGGTCGCTTAATACAAAATTTACTTTACATTATATTTGTGTTTCAGACTGTGTCCCTTACATTTCATTCTTCTGTGATCGAAGATGCCAGTCCACCTGCGTGCGATATTTCCTGGAATGGTACCTACCTGGTTCCTAAAGTTACCGAGTCTTCTTGGAACGGGAAAGCAGACCTTCTTCCGTCTTGTTTTGTAATGGATTCCCGGGAAGGATATCACTTGACCTATTACTGGTTCCATATTCTTGAATGGTTCTTTGCAGATGAAAATGTTTACTAGATTCTAAGGTGGTTGTAATTAAACCTGCTACAAACATGTTTCCTGCAATATAAAAATCGTTTTCCCCATATTCCGTCCCAAGTAAAGCATAAATATTTGCAAATCATTATCTTATTCATTATTCACCGCAAGAGCCTTATATACATTATGGATCGTATGATCTAATGTTTACCAAAAAGACCAATTACCTAAAGAATATGAATAAATAACGGGGACACAATTGTGATTGTACTTTGGATGGTAACAACGTTTTGCCTCTCAAGGTTCTTAGAGCATATGAATTTTTAACGCCGCGGTGGTCGAGGGTACGATGGTGATAATACGGTGACAAAAACGCGACAGTAAATTGACAATAACACGACGGAACGGCGAGAATAACGCTATAATGCGATGACGATAACGCGAGAGTACTATGGGTATAATATAATGATAAGATGACGATAACGCGAGAATACGATGATAACGCGACATTACGATAATGATAACGCGAGACGACTAGCGTGACGGTACGATGACAAAACATATGACATAACGATGATGATAACGCTACAGTACAATGACGATTAGTGTGACAGTACGATGACGTTTACGCAATCAGACGATGATGATAGCGCGACAGAACGACGACGATAACGCAATAGCATGAGAGTAAATTGGTGACCAAAATCTCGAAAGTACGATGGTGATATCAAGATAATATGTCTATCATAAAATTATTTTGCGATTAAGGTACTTTTTACCAAAAAAAAAAAACCAAACACTACCTGATGATTTTTTTCTTTCTTCGTTAAGAAAACTTTTTAAAGTTCAGAAATTCAATCAATTAAGCAAAAAAAAAAAAAAAAAAAAAAAAAACATGGTAGGCACTCAATATTAGAAGGTTAGAGAAGGAGTCAATATGGATGCTACTGGTTAAAGTTAAAAGGACCTTAATTAAATGAAAGACAGTCCTTGAAATGTTAGCCTATTCCAGAATATATTCAGACAACCAGAATATAGACTGGTCTCACTTCAAAGCAGTTGCAGACAACAAGTTTAAATATCTCTCTTATTATGAGTAGCAATGTGGAAAATTCAGAAATGGTTTGAAACAAGCAATTTCTCCTTTTTCCACGTTTTTTCATTATTTTTTTCAGGGGGGGGGGGGGCTGTAAAAAGGCAGATTGTTAGGGAAAGGGTTAATTGTAGTATCGATAGAAAGTGCAAGCGGCCGCGCAATCGACGGATCGCCACTGTCAATCAGAATTTAACCCATTCCCACTCAAGAAAAGTTTAGACTCGTCCAAATTGAAAGGAGTTGCAGACGACAATTTAAAGTTTATGAAATTCTAGATTGTTTCAACTTTTTGGGTAGAAAACATCGTGCAAAATGAAGAAACTGCTTGTGACATTGAAATTATGATTCTTTTTCATTTCTATTTATTTGGGGTTTTTGTTGTTGTTGTTGTTGTTATGTTTGGTCTCAAATCATCAAATTGATTAACAACTTTTAAAAAGTAAATAGATAGAAATTTAAATCGTAATTGGTACTTTTCCAGTATTAATAAGGCTAACCGCTTCGAACTCACACCTTTGCCGTGTACTGGTTAGTGATAACTGATCGGCTTAACCACTTAGCCCCATCGGCTATTATTGGTCCTGAATGAATAGAACAAATAGTAATATATATTTCTTTTCATGTCAGTCCTTTAAAGGGGAGTTATAAAATAAATCAGAAAAAACTGAAATAGTGCAGTTTCTATGTATCAACATCTAAACATGTTTGTTTTATTTGATTAAATTTATTGCCATCCATACACCCTATATAATCTAATATACACCATACGAGACACACTTTGCTGAAATAAATAGAACTGCAATAAAAAGTTAATTTAAAACCTTCAGAACCAATATCATCCTAAAGGATAGAGAAAATAGTCTTAGTCCTTCCAAGTTTAAATGTCATCCCCTGCGCTGCACTACAAACATACGCAAGCGCCTGAGAGAGAGAGATTGGGGAGAGGAGGAGAGGAGCTGAGGGGAGAGAGAGGAGGGGTGAGAGGAAGAGGGAGAGAGAGAGGAGGGGTGAGAGGAAGAGAGAGAGTGGGGAGGGAAAGAAAGATGGTCAGAGAGAGAGGGGGGAGGGAGGGGGAGAGAGGCTATTGTACTTTTCCTGTCTGTTAAATGTATGATCTTTTTACACTTCCGTACGTGAACCCTTTCTTTTATTGTAACTTTATTGATTCCGTTCTCCTAAACAAAAGGTCAGTTACGTTATTTATATCGAAGCGGAACTTCCTGTTTGGGGTCAAGGGGCGGGGTCAAGGGGTGGGTGGGACCAGCGATTGGTCAATTGACAATGCTTATCAGTTTTCAAGTTGAATCCTAATGACTAGTGCAACTAACAGTGCCTTGCAGTCTTTGTCTTTTATAGTACCGGCACATAAGACCTCGAACACAAACCACTAAAACATTTAACTAATGTTGATAGGCTTTTTATTATTCACTAAGAAGCAATAAATCAACGTGAAATTATGACTCTCGTCGTGTGGCTGTCATTTCTCTAAATTAACTCGTTTTCTTAATTTGATTGCCTTTCGTGTTGTTGGCGGATTTTCTTATCTGATAAAGCGAATATTCGACATGTTTGCCAAATTTCAAACTCTTGCAGGCATCTAAATATCATAAACACAGATAGGTTACCCATCCCACCAACCTAAAACTACGTAACATTAATGGGCTAGATACGACTGTGGTATGCTTAACGTATAACAGTCGTATATAACGACTAACGTAAAACAGTCGTATATAACGACAAACGTATTTCAAAATACAGTAATCCTTCGAAGCAATTTACGATATACGACTGTTAAACGTTAAGCATAGCACAGTACGTACTATGCTGAACCCTTTCCTGCTTTCAAAATTTTAGACTGGTCCGATTTGAAAGAAGTTACAGAAGATAATTAAAAGTGGGTGCAGTATGAAAAGTTATCAGCATACAGGGTTGAAAATATTGTGAGAAAAGAAAAATTTGCTTGTTACAAGCAATTTCTTCATTTCCCACAATGTTTTCTCAAGAATAAAAATCACGGGACGTAAAACCCGGGGATTGCGCAGGAAAGGGATAACGTAGAATTCATTGGTTTCAGTCATGATAAGCCACCGCAGAGAGTACTGTTTGACCAGGGTCAATACTCTTCCCAAGGCTTCTACAACAGGGTTGGTCCATATCGCGCGAGACATCATTTATAGCTCTCATATAGATTTACATGTAGTTATGCCTATGGTTTCGTCACCCCAAATGTCTCAGTATAGGCAGAACACTCGAAGTCAAACCTCGAGATTACGTGTTCGAGCCCCAAGCTGACCCAACACTAACAAAATGATTCTCTGTCTTTCGGATCACCAGCCATGTCCAAACAGCTTAAATGGCTGCCTCCGTCATATGATTAGGTTACAGATATCTAATACGGTTTCCCACTAACTGTCAAAGCTTGTCAGGGGAAAGATCAATGTATCCTTTGACTGGATCATAAATTTTTCGGGAAAAACCCACGGAATCCCTCCTTTCCCATCAAGAAAAAAGCTTTGGAAAGCGTTGTGAACATAGGAGAAATTGCTTGTTTTAAGCAATTTCCTCAATGTCCACAATGTGTTCTACCTAAAAAGACAAAGAATTTTAGAATTTCATCAACATAAAAGTGACGTCTGTATTTCTTTGACTAAGAACCGGTCTAAAATTTTGTCAAGTAGGAATGGGTTAAGCTGTAGCAACTACACGATCGAGCCCTGGACCACATGATTGAGAGTTCGACACGCTACCAACTGCGCTATGGCCACCAGTAAAAGTTCAACGTTTCGGCTTTGTACAGTAACAACAAAAGACGTTTCTACCCAGACAGAATGTTCCATTCAAAAAGCATCTCTACTATTCACTCGATCTACGTTACACCGAGAAAATGTTTCTGCCAAACGGCACTCATAAACATATTTCGTTTGAAAAACTGCATAAAGAACGAAGTTCGCTATTGAACAGAGACCGTAAAGTCGTTTTGCATTTGTGTGAATAGTTCTAGTGATATAAGTTTGATAAGTAAACGAGATGGGTAACTTTCCTCGATCTGAAATTTCGATAATTAAGGTCACAGATGAGGATCAAAGCCAGATTTTGGCTTATCAGTCGAGAACCTCGCGGTTCGGGTCAGTGGTTATATTAGAATTTCTTTTCTTTCTCCTTTCGAAGGGTTATATCGTCGGTGTTCTACGAAAACCTTGTAACTACCGCTTATATTAACCTATTCTCTCACAATCCCTCTTTTTTACGCGTGTTGGAAAACATTGTGGCAAATGAACAAACAATTGGTTCATTATCCACTCAAAGTTCTCTATTCAAAAAGACGAAAAATATTGAAATTCAACCAAGTCTTCAGCTTCTTTCATTTGGAACAGTCTAAATGTTGTTTGGAGCGGTCTAGGCTGTAGTTACAATGTTTTCCTAGAACACCATCGATATACGTTAGAGTGGTCTCCAAGTGTCCTTTTCGTACTTATTCAACTTAAATATGCAGGTGCTTTTAACGTGAAAATTTGCAGAAATAGTAAATATTTACTTAACCAATTATCAGTTTTGATACTGGTCCAATTTGAAAGAGTTTTCCGACTATGATTTTAAGTCGTTAACTTTTGGGGTGGAACACATTGTGGGCATCGAAGAAAATGCTTTTTAAAATCTAATTCTTTCGATTCCGATGTTTTTTAAGTGTTCCTTTTTCTTGAGGGACACGAAAAAGTAGGATTAAGAGGTAATGGGTTCACGGTTTGATATTTCAATGCCTAATTAGAAAGATGGGAATATGCTAGGCGGAAAATAGACATTCTCGGGTTTTCCGTGAAAATAAAAAAAATGTTAAAAACTTAATTAAGCAGAGGTCAACCAGAATTCGCTTTCCATAAAAAACACAAATAAATAAATAATGTTACATTTTGAATGGACAATTCGATTCGGAAAATCGTGAAAGAGTGGAGGGTTTTAACCTTTAACGGCTCGCGAAATACGACCAGCCTGGTTAGGTTTTTTCCTATGAAGTTGTTTACGTATTTAAACTGTAGTTTACGGCGTGTAGGTCCCCTACCAAAGACTTATTATTTTTGTTATTACATGTTACTGGCCATAAATTTTGCAAAAATAGCGCCGTTTAATATCGAAATGGAACTTCCTGTTTGAAACAGTGGATGGAGCAAGTGATCTACCAATTAAGCTTTCTCTCCTGCTTGATTCTGTTTTATCATTTATCTTATTACCAGGCGACAAAATTTTAGACTAGTCCAAATTGAAAAACTTTGCAGACGACATTTTAAATTGCGCTTCAATTAAAGAAATAGTGCCAAATAGGATTGAAAACATTGTGAGAAAAGGAGAAATTGCCTGTTTACATAACAAGATTAAATGGACTAACGTCGTGATATGCTACGAGTGATATCACAATACGCTTGCAAAAACGCTCAAAGCTTTAACCATTCCCACACAACGACGCTTTTGGACACCCCCCCTCCTTTAAAAAAGAAGAAAAAATGGAGAAAACATTGAGTAGAATGAAGAAATTGTTTGTTACAAGCGATTTCTTCATCTTATACAAAGTTAAAGAATTAGAAAGTTGAAAAAATATAAAATTCCATACAATTTAAATTGTCGTCTGCAACTTCTTTCAATTTGGACCAGTCTAGTATTGCCGTCTGGGAATGGTTTAAACATGATGTGAGTTTTACATATTCAAAGACTTGAGAGAAATGGTTTTCTCTAAGTAAGCGAATTTCAGTCCGTTTTTAGTAAGTAAAACGTCAGAATTGATAGCTTAAGTAAATAGACAAAATTTTGAGGTCCCCTCAAAGTTCAACGAGTGCAAACTGCCATTTGAGGCTTAACCACTAAATTCGTTAAATGCCTACACCATAAAAAGTAGCTCTTATGTAATTCAGGAATAATGCAAACTCTGCATGCAAGTTCATCTCCTGGGTATTTTTTTAGCTCACTTGAGCACATCGTGTTCAAAATGACTCTGATCAGAGTCTTCAAAGAAGTTGCAGACGACAGTTTCAAATTATTGAAAATTCTAAAATATTTATCTGTTTCTGTAGAAAACAATGTGGAAAATGAAGAAAATGCTTGTGACAAGCATTTCATTAATTTTCCACATTATTTTCTACAACTGTTTTTGTTTTCTTGGGGGGGGGGGGCGTAAAAAGGAGGGGTTGTGTTGGAACGGGTTAACGTCTTGGTTACTTTAACCTGGTTTCTTTATCATGATATATAACGTTTGAAAAAGAAGATTACTGAACAAAACAATGCTTTGCTAGCGGACAGTACTTTTCAGTACTTTGGTTTTAATTATGCGCTTAGTAATTTTAGTGATTATATTTCAATTCATAATTTTGCTTTCATCGCTTTTCAATTCAGACTGGATTTTTAGTTCATCTGTCGTTTTATGAATTGTAAATGACTGTCACTCGAAGTCGATTTTTCTAATGCCTCGACTATGAATTCGGTAGGATGAAGCTTCGAACCCCGGTGGTAAAAAAGCCCATTGTATGTGAATTGAAACTACCGGTTGATGAGCTGCAATCCAATTAACCCTTCCCTGTATAAACCCGGGATTTACGTCGCTGAGATTTTACAATTGAGAAAACATTGTGGAAAAAGACGAAAGTGCTTGTGACAAGCAATTTCTCCTCTTCCAACAATATTTTCTGTCACATAGGATGGTTTTATTTCAATTTGCATCCAAATATCATTTTCTTTGCAAAGTCTTTGAATTTAGACCGATCTAAAATTAAAAAAAAAACACAGGAAGGGGTTAAAGGACAGTTTCTCGATAGAGACCCATCCCAATAGTTCAACGACAAAAAAGACATTAGTAAGCAGTCTAAGACAAAATGTCTCGAAGGGATAAAATTGGCTGACCCTTTAATGGAAGTGACACTTTAACAAACAAATTAAATTAATGAGCTTCAAATATCTTTACTGGAAATACAATAAACAAATTCCCATCAAGCGTGAACGCTGAATAACATAAAAGTTGATCAAATTTTTCTGATTGGATTTTTTTCTGCTATTTGATTTCTTTCATTTCTTTTCAATAAATTTAGTATAGATCTGTAACTAAGAAGTTTATCGACCTCTCCGCGAATAAAAAGATAAGCCAAGTGTAGAAATTTAAGTTTAATTCAAGATGTCTGGCAATACAATGAGATCATTCGTGTATTTCTTATTAACCAATTTACTTCTAGAATTTAGCAAGGGTAAAACGGAAACAGCATCCTTGCCTAGAAAACTAGCCGGAGTTCGATTTCTGATTACAGTGAATGATACATGGGCGGATCCCCCCTGGGTAAGGACTGTTTGAATTCTAAGTTTTATTTTTACTGGAGAATAACTCGATACAGATGCGAACCCTTTTCCCCTTCGTAGTCTTAACTGACATTAGATGTTACTATGCGCACTAGAGGGGATGAAGCAATGTACTCTAACCATTTCTACCTTCCTTCTTAGTTGGGTGAACCTGGACTCTGTCTGCAAAGTGACTTGCCGAAATACACTACCATTGGTCGAGTTCGAACCCACATCCACCAAAGTATGAGTCGAGCACTCTAACTACTCGTCCAGATATGTAACCTTTGATATCAATACAAAACAGTTGTTTGTACTTTTGTCCCTATAACATCCACGTTTACTGGAAATAAATGACAGGGAAGGGGCAACATTTAGACACTTAGAACAGTATTGCAATTAACCCACTATATGCTGTCAGTCTTTTTTATTGACAGATGTATCACAACGATCGCCACCCAAATGCTTCAACCCAAGAAAAAGTCTGGAAACCTAATGATCGGTACATGTGACAATGGGCCTATTGAGTACAACATACTCAGTCCTGGAAGAGACAATAATACATATGTGAGTAAAATATATATTCACGTAAACGGATTGTACAAATATATAGCTGAATTAAAGGACCAGCAGAAATTTAAACAGATCAAGGCAAAACTGTAAAACTAGGAAATCTCGATTAAGCATTCTCCGACTGTTATATATGCCATTTGATTAAAAAAAAAACTAAACAAAAAAACTCAGGTTCCGCCATTTTTCTCACATATGATGACGTCAAACTAGCTGATGACGCACGTGCTACCTTCTACAAGGAATGTATCCAAATGTTTCAACACTGTTGGCTAAAAATGCCAAATGGAAATATTTGTGTTAAGCCGCTTCTCAGTGCATTAGGCCATGAACAGCTTTAAAAACTTGTAAATACGACGTTTAACCCTTTCCTGTTCAATCCCAATTTTTACTTCCCCCCCCCCGTTATTTCACAATTGAGAAAACATTGTAGAAAAAGAAGAAATTACTATCAACAAGCAATTTCTTCTTTTCCTACAATTTTTCTACCCTTCCAAATGGTAATTTTTCAAATTAAATCAACTTTAAATATTCGCCTGCATTATCTTTGAATGTGGACAGGTCTAAAATTTTGTAAAACAGGAAAGTGTTTAATCCCCAAACTAGCAAAAATGCTTAACATACATGTTGGAGAACAGAGTTTACTTCCGGTCTAAATGATTTATTTGACTTTTGATTGACAGCGGCGATCCGTCAATTGCTTGCTCGAGCGACCACCTCTATAAAGCGACGACTTCAATCAAACGTTCTCAATTCAAGTCTTTTCTTTTTTTTAAAAAAAAGAATCAAATATTCATATAAAGAAGCGTTCGAATTTGCTAAAATCATGTCATGCCTAAATCCTATGTTATTTGGACTCATTAGAATCGTCTCAATGAGACGATTCAAATGAGTCCAAACAACATAGGATTTAACGAGCATTTTGTAATAGTTGATGTATGCAATGAAATCAACTCTTCATATATTTCACAAAAATATGATTTAGCGACCATTCTCTTCTAAAGTGAACACATTTGGTCGTTCCACAAGTGGTCGCTTAATACAAAATTTACTTTACATAATATTTGTGTTTCAGACTGTGTCCCTTACATTTCATTCTTCTGTGATCGAAGATGCCAGTCCACCTGCGTGCGATATTTCCTGGAACGGTACCTACCTGGTTCCTAAAGATACCGAGTCTTCTTGGAACGGGAAAGCAGACCTTCTTCCGTCTTGTTTTGTAATGGATTCTCGGGAAGGATATCACTTGACCTATTACTGGTTCCATATTCTTGAATGGTTCTTTGCAGATGAAAATGTATACTAGATTCTAAGGTGGTTGTGATTAAAAATGCTACAAATAAGTTTCCTGCAATATAAAAATCCCTTTCCCATATTCCGTCCTTAGTTAAGCATAAATATTTGCCGTAAGAGTCTTATAAACATATGGACCGTATGATCTAATATTTTCCCAAAAAAGTCAATTTCCTAAAAAAATATTAATGAATAACGGGGATAAAATTGTGATTGTACTTTGGATGTTAACAACGAATTGCCTCTTTTGGGTCGAGGGTACGATGGTGATAATACAAGGACGTAAACGAGAGAGAACGGTGACAAAAACGCGACAGTAAGATCACAATAACACGATGGAACGACGAGAATAACGCTATAATGAGATGACGATAACGCGATAGTACGATGACTACTGACGTGACGGTACGATGGCAAAACATATGACATAACGATGATGATAACGCGACAGTACGATGGCGATTAGTGTGACAGTACAATGACGATTAGTGCGACAGTACGATGACGTTAACGCAATCAGACCATGATAATAGCGCGACAGAACGACGACGATAAAGCAATAGCATGAGAGTAAGTTGGTGACCAAAATCTCGATAGTACGATGGTGATATCACGATAATATGCCATGTCTATCATAAAATTTTTTTGCGATTAAGATACTTTTTACCAAAAAAAAACCTACCTAATGATTTTTTTCTTTTTTCGTTAAGAAACCTATTTAAAGTTCAAAAATCAGTCAATTAAGCGGGGAAAAAATGGTAGGCACTCAATATTAGAACGTTAGAGAAGGAGTCAGTATAGATGCTACTGGTTAAAGTAAAAGGACCTTAATTAAATGAAAAACAGTCCTTGAAATGATCGTACTCAATTTTAGCCCATTACCAGACAACCAAAAAATAGACTGGTCTCACTTCAAAGCAGTTGCAGACAACAAGTTTAAATATCTCTGCTATTCTGAGTAGCAATGTGGAAAATTCAGAAATGGTTTGAAACAAGCAATTTCTCTTTTTTCCACATTTTTTCATTATTTTTTTAGGGGGGGGGGGGCTGTAAAAAGGCGGATTGTTTGGGAAAGGGTTAATTGTAGTATCGATAGAAAGTGCAAGCGCCGCGCAATTGACTGATCGCCACTGTCAACCAGACTTTAACCCATTCCCACTCAAGAAAAGTTTAGACTTGTCCAAATTGAAAGAAGTTGCAGACCACAATTTAAAGTTTATGAAATTCTAGATTTTTTCAACATTTTGGGTAGAAAAAATCGTGTAAAATGAAGAAATTGCTAGTGACAAGCAATTTCTTCATTTTACACGATGTTTTCTCTGTTGTTTTTCTTGAGGGGCGTCCAGAGGCGTTATTGTGTCGGAATGGGTTAATAACACTAGCTGTTGAGAGGCAGATTTCTTTCGCTTAAATTTGGCGTTTTTTCTGAATTTAGATTTTTTCATTCTTCCATCCCATACATTAATTCTTGAAGAAAAGAAAACAACAACTTTTCGATGGATCTGGTATCTACCAAATGCTTTTGAAAATTCTCAGATGGTCCCTTTGAAATTATGATTCTTTTTTATTTCTATTAATAAGGGTTTCTTGTTTTGTTGTTGTTGTTATGTTTGGTCTAAAATCATCAACTTGATTAACAACTTTTAAAAAATAGATAGAAATTTAGATCGTATTTGGTACTTCTCCAGTATTGATAAGGCTAACCACTTCGAACTCACACCTTTGCTGTGTACTTGTTAGTGCTAACTGATCGGCTCAACCACTTAGCCCCACCGGCTATTATTGGTCCTAAATGAATAGAACAAATAGTAATATATATTTCTTTTCATGTTAGTCCTTTAAAGGGGAGTTATAAAATAAATCAGAAAAAAACTGAAATAGTGCAGTTTCTATGTATCAACATGTAAACGCGTTTGTTTTATTTGATTAAATTTATTGCCATCCATACACCCTATATAAAAACCAATTACTATCTAATATGTACCCTACTAGACACACTATGCTGAAATAAATTAAACTGCAATAAAAACTCAACTTAAAACCTTCAGAACTAAAATCATCATAAAGGATAGAGAAAGTAGTCTTAGTCCTTCCAAGTTTGAATGTCATCCCCTGCACTGCACTACAAACAGACGCAAGCACCTGAAAGGGGAGAGAGAGGGGGGAGGGGTAGAGAGTGGGGAGAGGAGAGGGAAGAGAGGGGAGAGAGAGGGGGAGGAGAGAGGGGAGAGAAAGGGAGGGAGAGAGGGGGAAAGAGAGAGAGGGAGGGGAGAGAGGAGAGAGAGGGAGGGGAGGGGAGAGAGGAGATGGAGGGGAGAGAGAGAGGGGGGAGAGAGAGGGAGAGAAAGGGGAGAGAGAGAGATGCGAGAAAGGTAGGGAGAGAGGGGAGAGAGGGGAGAAAGGTAGGGGAGAGCGGGTCGGATAGAGTGAGAGAGATGGAGGGGAGAATGGGGCGGATAGAGAGGGAGAGGGAGGGAGAGAGGCAATTGTACTTTTCTTGTCTGCTAAATGTATGATCATTTTACACTACCGTACGTGAACCCTTTCTTTTATTGTAACTTTATTGATTCCGTTCTCATAAACAAAAGGTTAGTTACGTTATTCATATCGAAGCGGAACTTCCTGCTGGAGTCAAGGGGCGGGGCCAAATGAGTCAGTGGGTGGGGGCCAGCGGTTCATCTTTTCATCTTTCATCTTTTCAAGTTGAATCCTAATTACTAGTGCAACTAACAGTACCTTGCAGTCTTTGTCTTTTATAGTACCGGCACATAAGACCTCGAACACAAACGTTGTGGACATATTAGAATTTGCTTGTTTTAAGCAATTTCCTCAATGTCCACAATGTTTTCTACCCCAGAAAGACAAAGAATTTTATACTTTCATAAACATAAAACTATTGTCTGCATTTTCTTTAAATTAGGACCAGTCTAAAATTTTGTCAAAATGGAATGGGTTAAGCTGTATTAACTACACGCTCAAAATGACCAGAGGTGCGTTCTTTTGGTGGTGTTCGTTTTCGTTTAGATTTTTAAGAAAAGGCGTTCTTTAGATTAAGATTTTTAAATAAGAATCTTAAGAATTATTATTGAGGAATTTAAACGTACTCAGCATTGGCTTAAACGAGTAGCCTTGACGTCGTTGAATATTTTCACTCAAAATAAAAAAGAAGTTCTTGAAAATGTCTAAAAAATCTTACGATACAATATGGGAGAGCAGCGTAGATGGGACAGGTTCACCAGTCTATTACTTTAAACGTGTACTTTGAACAGTTTTAGACTTGAATCCAAACCACAAGAACAACGAACCATTTTTTGTGGTCTTCGCTAGTTAGAGTACACTTGAGATCTCCAACTCAAGCCCTTGGTATAAACCGATGAGCTGTCTACAGTTCGCACAAAAACGAGAAACAAACCCTCGTGACATTGTGACTCTTGCCCTGTGAAAAATAAATGTATAAGCTCTGATTGAATATCAATTTATCCCAACACAGCAAAATTTTAGACTGATCCAAATTGAAAGAAGCTGCAGACGACAATTTCATGTTGATGGAATTTTGAATTTTTTCGTCTTTTTAGATAGAAAACATTGTGGATAATGAAGAAATTGCTTGATACAAGCAATTTCTTCATTTTCAACAATGTTTTCCAATGCTTTTCTAGAGGGGCGTAAAAAGGAGGGATTGAGTTGGAATGGGTTAAAACCGTTTGTGTTATGCCGAACCTACCATGTCAGGTCAAGCGGATGTTCGGTATGTTTACCAGCTTACAAACTTTTGCAGGTAGATAAATATCATAAACATAGGAAGAATAGACACCCCACCCATCAACTAATCGGCTACAACTAAGCATTCCATGTATCATCGGCTGAACAGTTTCGCAATCGGAATCTAGCCCGTAGCTCTCTGTACCTCATATGCCCGTTGTCTGCGCATGTCATATTTTCGAAGATTGACCTGTCTTCGGGACCGTATCACTTATCCAGATTGGGATAAATATTACCTCGCCGTACGCATAACTCCATAATATATCGCCAAAAAGTAGCAAGTGGATAACTACAATTGTGGAGAAATCAAACTTAATTGTCGCCCCAAATTAATACGAAAAATAATTATTTTAAATTGCGAAAGCATTCATGTCTTACCTGTGCTCCAAGAATAGGCATAAAAAATATGATGCATTTCAAGAGCGCTGACATTTTGAATGCAGTTCGACGGAATGGACCGAGTTGTCACGAATGACACTACCCAGAATGCTCAAATTAGATTGGTCAGTATTTGAAAAATGCCACCTATCGGAGGGTTACGCTCATATACCATCATTCTGATACAATAATTGGCCAGTCGCTGACCGTGCTCAAGTACTTCGTTAGCCCTGACCACTAACTCCAACAGGAAGTCCCGCTTCGATTTTAATTGGCGTTATTTTGAAAAATTCGTGCCAAGTAAGAATGTAACAAAAAAGTAGAATCGTTGGTTGGAGACCTAAACATCGTCACTATATCTTGAATAAGCTGTAGTAACGATGATTAAGTCGCCAAAACAACAAAAAGGTTAACGAAAACAGCGGCCAATGTTCGAGATTAAAACTCACTTCTGATTTCATAGGTCGTCTGGTTATTTGATTGACAGCCGTGATGGGTCAATTATGGAAGAATATTCGGGCCATTGTGCACGATAGTCTCGTGACGTATCATCAACAAAGGATTAAGTTTAAGTTGTGAGGTATTTAGTATTTGAAAATAGAATCGGTTCTTGTTATATACACCACATTCAGCCTTAATTTTGAATAGGTACATTCTCTGTAGTGTCTTTCTTTGACTTTGTCTGTCCTACTCAAATATTTATAAGATCGTGAAGGTTTTGTCATTTTCAGCTGTGGTCGTTTTGGGTCGGAAATATGGACAAGTTATGGGAATAAAAGAATGGGTATATTAGTTTCATGGCATATTTTTTCGGTTAAGTAGACTTTTTGATAGTTTTGCTAGACAAAATTCGTCTGTTTTCGGGACAAATTATTTATATTATTACAAGAATACTCTGTCTCAAATTTTCGGCCACTTGACCTTTATCAAGAAACAAATTAAAACTTTCGAGAATCAAAAACTACTACATGAATGACGTCATGTTTTGGGTAACGTAGGAAAGATGTAGTAGTGTCTTACTGCTTCAAACGATTTGTATTGTATTTTAAGAGACACATTTCAGAAACTTTTTTTTCGGATGATAACATGAACTAGCGTATAGATATTGGAAAATCAAGTTTACAAATCACCAGACGACAAAAATTTAGACTGGTCCAAATTTATAGAATTTGCAGACTATCGTGCTTTTAAGTTGATGTTATTAAAAAATAGCTTTAGTTTAGAAAGCGTTATAGACAACAAAGAAGAAATTGCTTGTCACAAGAAATTTTCCAGGTTCCACAATGATTTTCATTTTTCTTGATGTGCGAAAAAAGGCGGGGTTAGGCCTACTTGGGAATAAGTTAAAAAGATGAAGAAGTTTCATATTAATTTTGAGATCGACTTTTCAAGGGAAATGTGCTATTTTCGCATGAACTCTTTCACTACTCTATTTTAGTATATTCTCTTTCTTACTCCTTGTCTAATAGGAGCCTATATAATTTATTCAGAATAGAGTAGAACTTCTTTCTCTTGTAATTTGCGGACTATATCGGTGACTTCTGCTATCACGATTGCAAGGTTAAAATGGGGAAACATAATATTATCAGTCTAGAAGCAACAGATATTAAAACAAAAGTATTTTTTGTTTGTTTTTATGTGGTTAAAAGCCACTTTCAACAGTATTTCAGTTATATCGAGGAGGCTGGTGCACCTAACCGACGACTGCTCATCCCACATGGCCAAACAAAAAAATGGCGACAAAATACGGGACATTTCAATATGAATTAGGGGACGTTTTTGAAAGAAGAAAATGTGCCACAATTAATTGAACCCAAACGAATTCTCGAAGATTTCAACGATTTTTTAACGATTCTGGACAGTGGTCTGCCACCAACCGCTGTCAAACAACAACAATTAAAAATGGCTGCCTCCATCGTACGGTGGCTGGGATCATCAAGAAATATTACGTTTTGCAGGATGAGAGGTTTACAAAATGACAAAATTTCTCATGCAAATACTCGCATTTTTGTAATTTTGACAATTGTAGAGTGGCCTTTCATGTCATTTCACTATTCTATGGATTCGCCTTCAGTTTTCGCGGGTTCTTTAACGAGCAAATTTTTTTAGATTAAATCCCGGTCACGCTAAAACAAGCCCTACGAGATTTTTAGCCCTACAGACGCCCTATGAAATTTATACACGTGCTATGAGCATTTGACATTTAACATTTAAAATGTTATTGACGTTTATAATCTCAGATAATTTGACTGCAAGTTCTTCGGGAAATACTGTGTCGTTTCAATAATTGCCCAACAAATTCATAAGCAGATATCCTTATACATATTTTATATGTTTTGTAAGACAAATTCCAATCCTATTAACTAAATGTGATATATGATTATTTTTCATGCACTTGTAGGACGTATACAAATTCCATAGGGCGTCTGCTGGGTTACCAGTCAACTCGGCCCATTGAATAACTCGGCCCGGTTAACTCGGCTCCAATATATAGTATATAGTAATGTAATTATATAGCATAATGTATTTGAAACTATTGTTCAATAAATTTATAAATCTTCTTTTTTTGATTTCATTGTTGTAATATAGAAACATAAACATTTTTGGGAATCGTATCGATCTAAATGGTTGTGTTTTTTCAATGATCATTTAAATCTTCTACGATCTAGATAGGTTTTTCTAGCATCTGATGGATGATGGATAAAATTTGTTTACTTTATAATTACACATTAATGTATTTAAAAAAAATAAGGATAAGATTAAAGTGGTTGTGTTTTTTCAATGTACATTTTAATCTACAACGATCTAGATAGGTTTTTCTAACATCTGATTGATCGTGGATAAAATTTGTTTTCTTTATAATGAAAGTAAGGATAACAGTACATTTAAAGTTCTTTTCTCTTTTAAAAAAAGTTCATTATAAAATTTTACGCATATCACTATATAACATATTTTGGGGCCGACTTGACCGTGCCAAGTTATACGATGGGCCGAGTTGCTGTTGGGCCGAGTTGACCAGTCACCGTCTGCTGGGCTATAAATCTCATAGGGCTTGTTTGAGTATGACCCTTAAATCCAAGTCCTACAGAATAGAACTAACTCAACTCTGCCAGTTGTCCTAGACAAGGTTTAGCTTGAATTATTTTGTTAAATTTTGAAGTAAAATTGAAAGGGTTGTTTGAAGAAAATCACGCAGAAATTGTCCTTAGCCCGTCCTCTTTCAAAATGGCTATAACATTTGAAATCAACATTTACTAAATGATATTTAAAAAATATGAAATTCACCTCCTGGCCTATTGCCTTAATATTTTGTAATCACCTTTTGGTCTTTTGGATTTGGGTCCACATAGAAATAAAGAATTTCTTTAAAATGACATCTCCCTCAAACAAAACAGGAAATTTGAACCAAATCTAGCAGAAAAGTTCCTTAGATGGTTCTCTTTTAAAATGCAGTAGACACTTGTTATCTAGATTTTTACAGGCTGTAGCAAAAAACTCAAGATAACCCAAGTTTGAGGTAATGAAATTGGGTGTCAAATCTTTTTACTGGAGGATGGGATTTTGATAAAAGGATGTATCATCGCTGTAGCCATGGATTGTATTTTCATGGTTTATTGTAATATTTGCCTAGAAACCCAGAGAGTTTGACAGTGACATTCTTCATTTCTGGTTTTGCACACATGTTACAAACATTGAAGATCAATTTCAAAGTGTAAAAAGTTTGTTAATCAGGATTATGATAACCTCATCAAACTATATATCCTAATCATATCGTCTGCTAAACAGACGTGAAAGTTGAAGTTTGGCTGAAAAAAACAACAACATAAACATGACAGAAATTGCAGATTTTACTAGTTGGATATGAACATTCAGTTTTATAAAGAATGAAGAAACAAAAAAGTTTAGATTTGAATATGATCTGGACTAATCTAGAAAGTCAAGATTTCCGATTTCGACATTGAGTGTCGACTGTAGCTAAAAGGATTTTAATCGGTAAAAAACACTGCTTGCGTTTGCTAAAAAAGTAGAAGTTTAAAAATGTATATCCTCCTGACTCATTTTGTTGCTGCTGCCTAGAACGCCAGAATATTGTTGTATATCAAAAATTGAAAATGGTAGCCCTACAACAAATTTATCACTTAATTAAAAAAGATGATAAGATCACTTTTGCTAGAATTTTTCAGATTAGTGATCATTTCCCTGTTTTTGGTCCTTGATATGGTCCCACTATCTTTTCTATCAAAAATATATATTTAAGAATTTTATTATTAAATTAACTGAAATTTGCTGTCTGCAACTTCTGTAGATTTTGGACCATTCTAAAATTTTGTTGTCTGGGAACTGATTTATTTGTTATGTTTTTAGCTAGCAGAGTTTCAGCTTTGATAGCTTAAGTTAACAGACAAAATTGAGGTTTTCTCAGAGTTAAACGGGTGCAAACTGCCACTGGAGGCTTAACCACTAAGTCAGGCTCCTAATCTTCAATCACAAGAGTCATGGGTTCGATCCCCGGCGGCGGCACATATCCTTTCAGACACTTGTCTCTCACCAATGGGTAGATAATTATAAATCTAGCTGGAGGCTAGGAAAGGATGTAGTGGTAGTACTGGTGTGAGAAATACCAGAAATCCATTGTTAGATGCTCAAGCCGCCGCAATATGACTGAAATACTATTAAAGGCGGCGTTAAACCCCAATCAAT
This sequence comes from Fragum fragum, assembly GCA_946902895.1. Lineage (NCBI taxonomy): Eukaryota > Metazoa > Mollusca > Bivalvia > Cardiida > Cardiidae > Fragum > Fragum fragum. Next base: position 44,800,535 of record OX336370.1, read on the forward strand.
CAATCAATTTTAACCACTAAATCCATTGAATGCATACGCCATAAAAAGTACATGACTACATGTAGTTTGTTTGTTTTTCAGAAATATTGCAAACTTTGCCTGCAAGTTCATCTCCTAGGTATTTTTAGTACATGTACACCTAAGCACATTGTGTTACAAATTCAGAAATGTTTATCTCTGGGTAGAAAACAATGTTGAAAATGAAGAAATAATTTGTAACAAGCAATTTCTTCATTTTACACATTGTTTTCTAAAACTATTTTCTTAAGGGGCGTAAAAAAGGAGGGATTTTGTAGGAATTGGTTAGCTTGGTTACATTAACCTCATTTATTTATCATGATAACCTTTGACAAAGAAGATCACTTAACAAAACCATGCTTTGCTAGCTTACAGTACTTTCAGTACTTTGATTTTTTTAAATCAGGTTTTTACAGAACATTTCTATCAGAGGCATACAGGTGTGATTCAGCTTGGGAGAAATGTAGAAAAGTGGACCGTCTTAGTGGTGTTAGAGCTGGTAAGGCAATTTAAGGATTTTGACATTTACAAAAATTTTAAAACCTCTGTTAATACCAAAAGTGAACTTAGTTTTCTTGACAGAAATTTTTGTTATGCATTTTTGTTGATTTGGCAACTTAAACATAATAACTACTGTTTATTCATGGTGTAGTTACGATGGTCACCAACTAATGATCTGCCTTTCATTTTATGTTCCAAACAACACATTTTACACAATAATGTTGTTTATTACCTCAGCCAAACAGTGGGCATGGCCTATGATTGGTCAGTTACATCATCTTGATGTGGTGAAATGTTGTCTGACAAGAAGTATATATATTGATGATGAGACAGTAGACTTACATATTAATTAGACTAACTTGATTTTCACTACCAATAAACTTACAAGCTACTTTATCAATGATAATCTTTGTCTGTAAGATAATGCCAATATTTGTATCAAACATGGTAACCATTTTAATAAAGAATTAATGCAGGATAGACAGTACAGGAAGACTCGGTTTGCTTGTATTCTACAGTTAGTCTCTTATGTGGAAAAAAATTTATACCTGTCTTTGGATTTTCTTTGAACTTAACTAGTTCTAGAATAGAAACATTATCAAAGGTGCTTTGTTAACCCTTTCCTAGACAAACCTGGGATTTTACATTACTGTAATTTTATATTTGTGAAAACATTGTGGAAAAAGAAGAATTTCTTCCAAACAGGGTTGTTTTATTTCAAATTGCACCCGATTTTCATATTCGTCTGCAACCTCTTTCAATTTGGATCAGTCTAAAAGTTCAAAGAACAGGAAAGGGTTAAGCTAGATAACTTTTTTCTTTGTAATATAACCTACGACCCGGGAGAGAAATAAACCTATTTTTGATTTTTGATTTATTTTTGATAATTCATTTGCACGATTATTACACTAGTGTAAAATAATCGTGCAAATGAATTTAACCCTTTCCTAGACAAACCCGGGATTTTACGTCACTATGATTTTTAAAATTCATACTTGAGAAAACATTGTGGAAAAAGGAGAAATTGCTTGTAACAAGCAATTTCTCCTTTTCCCACAATATTTTCTACCACATAGGATGGTCAGATTTCAAATTGAATGCATTTTTCATTGTCGTCTGCAACCTCTTTGAAATTGGACCAGTCTAAAATTTCATAAGACAGGAAAGGGTTAAAGCCTATGGTAAAACCTTTTCGTCACCACAAAAATGAAATCATAACGCATGAAAAGATGTCATTTTACAAACTGTGTTATATTTTTTCGCAGAATATCATATATCTATGAATTCTATTAATAAGCCCATTACTGTTTTGCAAAATTGTAGACCTATCCATATTCAAACGTTTACAGACAAAAATTTAAAGTGGATATAATTTGAACAATAACCATTCAGTAGGGTAGAAATATTGTGGAAAAGAAAAAATTGCTTGTGACAAGCAATTTCTTCTTTTTCTACAATGTTTTCTCAATTATAGAATCACAAGGACGTAAAACCAGGGATTGAATAGGAAAGGGTTAATTCCTAGTTATTTATTTAAAAAATTAAGGTCATATTATAATTAGAATATCAAATTTGTATTCATAAAAATGCGAATTTATTAAACTCATCATCTAAAATCAGATAAAAACTCGACAGTGTTTTATAGACAACTTGTTTAATAAAATCGTATTTTATGACCTCTCATTCAATATCCTCTTTATTCTAGACGAGGTTATGGTCAGGTTAGTGTGAAAAAATCTTTGCTGTGAAAAAAAAAGATCAGCTTGCTGTGAACAAATATAGTAACTGATTCTTTTCTGAAATAAACAACACTTTCACGGAAACTTAGAACCAGAGAAATACCCCAATATTATGCATTTAGATGACATAATGATGATGTCATTGAAAGAGTGATTCTACACATGTTTAAGAAAAGGATATTCTTGAGAAAACAAGAGTTAGTTGAAGTACCTTCAGTGTAGGATCGTTAATTGAAAAATCGCCACTGTCAATTTAAAAATCTATTGACTAAACAAATAGATCATTTAGACCAGAAGTGAAGATCATCCCTGGAAATTAAGATCAAACATTTTTGTATTGGGCAACTTATGGTAAAAATTGTAAGTACAACTTATTCAAGCTTTAGTTAAGTCCTTTGGTCATTAAGGCATTAACCCCTTCCCACTCAATAACACTATTCAACGCCACCTAAGAAGATATTGTGTAATTGAAAGAAACTACTTATAACAAGTAATTTCTTCATTTAACAAAATGTTTTCTATTTAAAAAGTTGGAAAATTCCAAAATTTCATAAACTTTAAATTTTTGTCTACAACTTCTTTTTATTTGGACCTGTCTAAAATTTCTTTCTGGGGTAATGGGTTCATCAACAATTTTCTTGTTTGTTCTATGTTCTTTTCAATTGATTATGCAAATTAGAATTGTTTGATATCGCATAGAAACTGCCTTGCAGGGGTGGACACTAAAAGTGTCCCAGGATCCTGAGGATCCCTGAAAATTGGAAGGGACCCCAGCAATATCAGGCTAGGGATTCCGTCTGGATCCTTCAATATTTCTCCAGTAAAATAGATCTTAATGTATCAACTAAAGCTCCTGATTTTTCTGTTGCTTGTTTTGTAGAAAACATTATGGATAATGAAGAAATTGCTTGTAACAAGCAATTTCTTCATTTTCCACAATGTTTTCTGGAGCTTTTTTTTCAAGTTGGGCTTAGAAGGGCAGGATTGCATGTGAATGAGTTACTGTATATCAAGGAGGGATCCCTGATTATCTGGAGGAAACCCTGAAGTAATAGGTAGAGATTCCTGTAGGATTCCACTGAAGCAAAGTTAGTGTCGACCGCTGCCTTGTCTGAGGTCAGTGGGAGTGGCCAGTTATCCATCAATTTCTAGATAACCCAAGTATTCAATTTGAGCCTTTGGGTGACATTTCCAACAATTTCGCAGGTGCGTAACTGGCACACATTGAGCACCCTGGACAGCCATTTGGGGCAGTTAGATTATTCGCTGATTGTTTAAAGAAGCTTTGGGTCAGTATCTATTTACAGAGTCCAGAGTTAAGACTCTGATCAAACTGTGCGGATGCACAGGCTGATCTGAGTCTTTATTTGACGCCCATGTGTAATGGGTGGAAATGTCACACACGCACTCATTTAAAATTGAAGCAGTCTTGCTATTTCGAGCATTTGTTTTAATAAGTAGCTTTTATTTGCAGATACCTATGGAATACAGTTGCTTGAGAAATTTGATAAAGAGAGAGACATGTCTGCATTAGATGTTGAAATAGTAAGTGCAAAATCTATTCTGACAAAGGACCATATCTTTGGTGTTATTTGAAAAGCTTGGTAGTAGATTTTAGATGATTTTTCATTTTTGTAAATATTGAAAATAACGTGTCCCTTACATATTCTATCGAAAGTTTGTGAATTTATGCCAATTAGAACCAGATATTTAGTAACATGATAACATCTTGGATAACTACAGGGCTATTTTTAAATTCCAAAATCTTGCATGTCTGAAATGAAAAAAAACAACACAACATAGTGGCGGGCTGAAATTCTTTATGTTTTATATAAATATTATGGAAGAAGAATAAGTACCAGTAAGTACAGCTTCTATGAATTTTAGAAAACTAAGACTGGCTAAGAATGAAAAGTAAGTGCCAAATAGGGTAGAAAACATTGTGAGGAAAGGAGGAATTGGCTGTTACAAGCAATTTTTCCTTTTTCCAAAAAGTTTACCATGATCATATTTTATTCAATGACACTTTGGAAGCTTTGAAAAACATTGTGGAAAATGAAGAACTTGCTTGTTACAAGCACTTTCACGATTATCCATGATGTTTTCTACCCCAAAGTAAAAAAAATCCAAAATTTCATAAGCTTTTAACTGTCGTCTGCAACTCTTTTCAATTTGGACCAGTCTGAAATTTGCCATCTGGTATTGGGTTGAAGAAACAAGTCAGTGCCATGTGACCCTTTACCCATTTCCAGGCCACACATGTCCAACCTGGTCCAGATTAACCCATTCTGGAAAATTTTAGACTGGTCCAAATTCAAAGAAGTTGCAAACAAAAATTTTCAGTTGATAAAATCTTTAAAATTTTGTCTTTTGAGGGTGGAAATATTGTGGATAATGAAGAAATTGCTTGTGACAAGCAATTTCTTCCATTTCCACAATATTTTTCATAGCTTACATATTGAGGGGCATTAAAAAGTGTCATTGTGTGATAAAGGTTTAATTGAAATTTAAGAATAACATACACAAAAAAAGCACAAAGTCTTTATGCTTTTTGAAAAATTACAAGTTTTCAGATAGGAAACTGAGAACTGGGTTTGAGCATAATGCTTTCCCTTATGGGTTTGTACTTTGGCTAATAAAAACCTGCTCGATTTAGTATTAAGATATTGAATCATACATAACCTACATAAATTCTGATAAAGTAACAGTTCGCATGCTGTCTTATTCTAACAGTTTGCCACGAAATTACCAGAACTGAACGATGAAACAGCGTGGTTGGCTGATGATTTGATTTTCAAGTGAGTATTTTGATGATTCATTCAAAGTGGCTTTAAACCCCAATCAATCAATCAATCAATTTTGATGATTCAGTACAGATATTAACATAACTGATTAGCGGGTGTATAAACAGATTAGCATAAATACATGTATTATAACAACAGGTTAGCATAGGTATCAACATAGTCAGATTGCACAGGTATAAATATGAAAAATAAAACAACTATTAAAATTCAAGTTGCACACAACCTCATGACAAATTAGCTTTGATATTAATATAGCCAATTAGCATAGATATTAACATGTGTAAAAAGTAAAGCCTCAGGGCAGCCTGTGTATTTACACTTTCTGATCAGAGTCTTCACAATGTGCTTAATGACTAGATGCTGACTAAACTTTTTTATGATGATCAGCTCAATATGCAGAGAAGCACTCCATGCCTCTCTATGAGTTTTCTTCATACACATGTTATATTGCTTGTAATGTCATGCACTCACTACAAAATTTTTAGAGATGAAGAGAACATATTTTGTTTCAATGTAGGTATGAAACAGAAAAAATTTCCTCACTGTGTGATTAGTTTTTTAGCTCCACTAGCTGAAAGCCAGAGGTCTATTGTCATGTCGTGGTGACGTTGTGTGCGCATGCGTGCGTGCATCCGTCAGTAAACTTTTCCTTTAAAAATCTTCTCCTGAGAAAGAACTGAACAGATTTCAACCAAATTTCACAGAAATGATCCTTGGGTGACCCTCTATCTGATTCCTTGAACAAATTTTGATTGGATGGAAAACATTGCCTTAATGGGCCGGGATAATTGCCATTTATAGTGAAAGCTTTGAAAATCTTCTTCTCATAAACCAATGGATGGATTTCAACCAAATTTCACAGAAATGATCCTTGGGTAATCCTTTATTAGATTCCTTCAAAGAATTTTGATCGCATGAAAATCATTGCTTTAATGGATGATTTCCATATATGGTGAAAGTTTTGATTTTCATCTTGTCAGAAACCAGTAGTTGGATTTTAACCAAATTTTACAGAAATGATCCTTTGGTCCAAGTTGGTGAAATTCTAAAAAATGTTGTCTTTGGATAGAAAACATTATGACCATTGGAGAAATCATTTGTGACAAACAATTTCTTCATTCTCCACATTGGTTTTCTAAGCACTTGTTCTTGAATGTTGTGGAAAAGTATTAATGATTTGGAATGGGTTAATAAAGTAAGAGAGCCAGTAGGGTAACTTTGGTCTCCATTGGACCTCTTGTTATATCTCTTCATCAAACATCTTCATTTTGCGTATGTCATTACCAGACAACGACTATTTAGACTCGTCCAATTTGAAAAAAGTTGAAGACAACATTTAAAAGTATTGTAAAATTGATTGATAAGTGAAAAATAAGGTAAAAAAATTGTGTGGAAAGGAAAGTTTGCTTGTAGCAAGTAATTTCTCCTTTTCCCACAAAATTTTCAATAACTATATTTCTTCAAAAAGCACAAATGTATTGCAATGTTTTAACCCATTCCAAAAAAGTGACGCTTTCTAAAGCCCCTTAAGTAAAGAGGCTTTGGAAAAAAATGTGAAAAATGAAGAAATTGCTTGTAAAAAGCAATTTCTTCATTTTACACAATGTTTTCTACCCAGAAAGTGGAAAAAATCTAAGACGTCATAAACTTTAAATTGTCATCTGCAACTTCTTTCAATTTGGACCAGTCTGAAATTTTGCCATCTGGTAATGGGTTAAACTTAACAAAAATACATGATTTCAGGTTCAGACACTGTCCAAGCAACTGGCCTGTAAAGGACTCAATAAATCATGCCATAATCAAAGGTTATATCAAACAGGGATGGACAGAAAAATTGTTGGAAATTATGAAAAACAGGGTAAGTGAAGGTCTACTTAAAATCCACAGTGTTGTGGACATGTGTAATAATTGTTCCTGACAGCTGAATTTTAGACTAATCCAATATTAAAGAGGTTCCATATGATGATTTGAGGTGAGAATAATTTGAAGATGTGTGTATTGTCATCACTTGAGCGTCGTTCGCGTCAGTGTTGGAGTTGCAAACTTTAACCTTGGTTGTTGTTATTGAAGATATCCGCATGAAACTTGGCATGTGTATTGACCATCACAAGAGCTATCTAGACCATCAAGGGGGATAACTCTAAAAGTATTTTGTAAGAGTTATGCACCTTTTTCGACTTAGAATTTTTGCATTATCCAGCACCTGCAGCCGAGCGTTGGCACCCAAGGGCGGTGCTCTTGTTTCTTTTTCCCGTATAATTATATCACTGGGATTGTTAATCCTTGTCATGCTGAATCCGGAATATTCCTGTTTTGGCATTAGGTATAGACTAAGATCAGCCTGCACATATGTGCAGTCTGATCTCAGTCTACACCACCTGTTTGATGTTTTATGCTAGAGTTGTATAGTAAAATTATAAAAAGATTGAAAACTGACCCATAATTAGGGCCTTTCAATACTTTCAGCCTTATGATTTTGGTGGGTAATTCTGAACAAGAATTTTTTCAGCATGACAAGGGTTAAAAGTCAGAGGATTGTTTGAGAAAGGTTTGATTGAAAAGCATTTGTCAAGTTTGGGAATTGACCAATACACTGGCCCCACTTACTCTGTTAGCTCAGACGATTGACTCCAACAGGAAGTTCTACTTTGATATTAAATGGCATTATTTTGAAAAATTTATGGCCAGTAGCATGTAATCAAGAAGTAGAATGGTTGGTTGGCAACCTAAACGTCTTTACTACACTTGGTATAAGCTATAGTTATGACTTTAAAGTCAACAACCCAACAAAAATGCATCACATAAATGGCGGCCAATTGATTGACAGCCTTGATTCTTCATTTGTATTTCCAGTAGGTTCTTAAACCTTTGTAGAAAAGGGATACAAGGCTGATAAGAAAGGCCAAATAAATCCAGTGTGGTAAAGGAGAAAACTCTTCCAGTACAATATGAAGAATTATATATAATGTTGAACTCTTAAAAGTTATCAGATACATGTATAAATAAATAATCAAACAGGGCTTTTTTTTTAAATCTCTGAAAAAACGGCAAAATGATCTTGGCAAAAAAAAACTTCAATGGAAGATATTGTCTCAGAGAATGTGATTGTTTAACCCATTTCTAGACAACAAATTCAGATTCATCCAAATTAACCCTTGTTATGCTTTATAAATTAACTTACTGAAATGCTGTTAAATCAAAGGGCTGAAAGCACTAATAGAACTTTTTAAAAAGTCAATATTTCTTTAAGAAATCAACTTCATAAACAACTCGGACAGGAAAAGTACTAGGAGGAGGTGTAGACTAAGATCAGCCTGCACATAAGTGCAGTCTGATCTTAGTCTACACCTCCTACCAAAACCGAAATATTCCGGGTTCAGCATGACAAGGGTTAAGAATAATTTCTGAGAAATGAGGACATGGCATAATATGAGCAATTTGTGGATGTGTTTGTCTTCCTTTCAGGTTAGCTATGGCATCTTTCCAGATGAATATATATCATGTATGATGTTAGATGAATTCTTAAAAAGAAAAGATTATAAAAGTAAGTATTCATTTGGCAAATTTAAATCTTTACTAGTTAAAAAAATTTAGACAGGTCCAAATTCAAAGAAGTTGCAGACTACAATTGATAATTAATTGAAATTTAAAGTTCTCTTCAATTGCAGTAGAAACATTGTAAATAATGAAAAAAATGTTCTGTTTCGAGAATTCCTCCATTTTCTTCAATGTTTTTTAGAGCTTTTTTCTTGAAGTACGTAAAGAAGCTGTATTGTGTGGTATTTGTCAACCCATTCCTACACAATCTTGCCTTTTTACACATGTCAAGAAAAAGAACTTGGAAAACATTGTCCAAAATGAAGAAATTACTTTTTACAAGCAATTTATTTATTATCCACAATGTTTTCTACCGCAGCAAAGACAAAGACCATTGAAATTTCACAGACTAAAATTGTCTTCTGCAACTGCTTTGAATTTCGACCATTCTAAAGTTTTGTCCTGTTGGAATGAGTTAATGTAATGCAAGCTTTGTATAGCTAAGATTCTATTAAGATTTAATTGGAACTCCATCCAACTTTTACCTTTGAGCAATCATAGGTGTCATGGGTTCGATCCCCGGCGGCAGCACATATTCTTTCCGACAAATGTTTCTCACCAATGGGTGGATAATCGTAAACCTAAGTGGGATAGCAGCTGCAGGCTAGGAAAGGATGTAGTGGTAGTACTGATGTGAGAAATACCAGGAATACATTGTTAGGTGCTCCAGCCGCTGGGATATGACTCAAATACTGTTAAAAGTGGCGTTAAACCCCATTCAATCAATCAATTTTACCTTTGAGACTGCCCTTAGCAACCATATATTATGTCAATGTATTTTAAAAGTTGAAAGAGATACATTGTGCCATCTTACCCATCTGTACAATTTTTAGTGAACACAACCCTCTTTCATTTTTATGCCCCCTGCATGTGTAAGATCAGGTGCATTTTGTTTTACCGATGTCTGTCTGTCCATCTGCCTGTCTGTGAAAAGAAAACTTAATGCATAAACTTATCAATTTGCTGTTATTCAAATATTCTTCAAGATACACAGCTAATACTTGAGACATTGGTTCCTTGCATTAATACACATTTGTCGGCTGTAAGATCAAGGTCATCTATCAAGGTCAAGGTCACTTATCAGGGTCACAAAATGTATAAACTTATCACAAAAATTCTCATTTTGATCTTATTCAAACACTGTTCAAGATACATGGCTCATATATGAGACATAGATCCTTGCATTGATGTGCATCAGTTGAATGTAAGGTCAAGGCCTTCGATCAACATCTAGGTCACTTATCAAGGTCACATTTCAGATAAAGTCTGTTATGGGGCATGGTGTTTCGCAAGCACCTCTTGTTTACTTAAATTGTGGTTAGCTTGAGCTTTTTACCACAGCCACAAAAGTCAAGACTAATTTCAACTTCACTTTATTTGTGTTGTATTTAATAGTTTAATTGAATTCTGAACAAATCTATCAACCAATTCACACACAATATTGCTTTTATCCTTCTCCCTTCCTCCTTTAAGAAAATTGCTCGGGAAAATATTGATGAAGAAATTGCTTGTTACATGCTATTTCTTCATTATACACAATGCTACTTCCCCAGAAGTAAAACAATTGAAGGCCAATTTTACTTGAACTTTGGTTAACTCTATCTATTTGCCACAGAGACCAGTTTCAACTGTATTATACTTGTGTTGTATTTAAAAGTTGCATTTAATTCTGAACAAATCTCTCAACCAATTTCCACACAATCATGCCTTTTTTATGTCTCTCAAGATAAATGCTTGGAAAAACTTTGTAGAAAATGAAGAAATTGTTTGGAGCATGCAATGTCTTCATTATCCACAATGTTTTCTTCCCCAGATGACTGAAGAATTTTAAAGTTTCGTCATCTGCAACTTCTTTGAATTTGGACTGGGCTAAAATTTTGTATGGTAATGGGTTAAATGACCATAGCTGAATTTATGACCTTCTAACTACAGTAAAACCCCTCTAATACGACCACTTGCGGTACTTTCAGAAAGTGGTCGTAATAGCGGGATGGTCGTATTACTGAGGTTTGGTCGTTTGTCAAGTAATGCATGTTTATTTTATTTTCGCTATTTGAATACATTAATACTACACATACAAAAATGAAACTATTATAACATGTATTACAGCGGAATCTTATGTCATTTCCAAATTAATGATCTTCTTTCTACTTTCTCTATTCTCCATTTGGATCTGATTCAGAACTCCGACCTCAGATTATTTATTCGTAAGTACAGGTTCAAAGTGTCAAACTGTTGATATCATATCTTCTATAATGCGAATACCAAGCATCCATTACGTTGAAATCAAAATTTGATTGCTTATTAACTGTTCGGAACACCGTAAACAAACTAGTCGTAACATCTCGGATACTTTAGAATTTATTACTCGAGTCAAAACCTGTGAAACATTCAAATAACAATTAGAAATAATACAAACTATAATTTCTAAAAGTGATCAGCCACTTTAATCATAACACCTATTATAATAAGGGTTCGATATCACATTATGAAAAATCAAATAATGTATTTACAATGTATTCGTACCCAATTAGTTTCGCTCTTATCAAGTGTGAAATTCGGGTGATCGGTCTCAATATGTGAAAACTGGTCGTTTTAGTGGGGTTAAAAATAGTGTATCAGCTATGGTTGGTACTGAATTTAGTGGTCGTAATTTGGAATAGCGGGGTGCCCGTTTTAGAGGCAACAATTGAAATAAAGAACAAAAAATTCCGTTCTGTAAAAATTCGATAATAATAGTGGGGTGCCCGTATTTCGGGGGTGGTCATAAGGAGGGGTTTTACTGTATATTCCAGGTGCTGCAAAAATTGCATATGAAGTGATGTTACAAGAGGAGTATGATCATCCAATTAGAAATGCCCTATCATTGTTAGCAGGTGTAAAACATTTTTATCACAATGATGGGCTCTATAAACATGAACCCCCAACTGTGGATGAAGATGCGGTAAGGAAACATACTACTGTTGACTAGACAACTTCAAGGGTTAAATTCAATGAAAAAAAAATTCATATATCTCCTTCCCACACAATGACGCCTTTGGAAGCCCCTCAAGAAAAATCATTGGGCAAACATTGTGTAAAATGAAGAAATTGCTTGTCACAAGCAATTTCTTCATTTTACACAATGTTTTCTACCCAGACAGTTGAAAAAATATAAAATTCCATAAACTTTAGATTGTCGTCTGCAACTCCTTTCAATTTGGACCAGTCCAAAATTTTGCCGTCTGGTAATGGGATATTTTGTACTGATGATGCAAACATGTTTATATTGGCGGTGTCCACATTTTGCCTTTTGGTTTTAATATATTGGCAGTGATTTATTTCGGGGTATCTGACCCTTATCTCTATAACAAATCATCTTCTTCATATTCTTGATTCTAGGAAGCGTTGATGTAAAATTAATATGATTATATCATACCTAACAGTAATTGTTTACAGTTAATACCTTAAGTATGTTTAACCTTTTCCCATGTCTTTTAAGACTGGTCCAAATTGAAAGAGGTTGCAGACGACAATAAGAATTGGTTGCAATTTGAAATGAATACCATTCTGTGTGTTTGATTAGTGTTCTGTCAACATAGAAACTGGCAGTGATGCATTTCTACCTCAACTTTTTGCATTGAATCCTAAACTTTGTGAGAAAAGGCATAACTGCTCGTTACAAGCAAATTCTACTTTTTATACTGTGCTTTACATAGCTATTTTTCTTCAGCACATGAAAAGGAGGGATTTTTTGGTATTGGGATAGCCTATTCCCACTTTAAAAAATAGACTGGTCCATATTCAAATAAATTACAGGCAATAGTTGTATATCAATGAATTTTATGAAATCTTTGTTTTTAAAGGGTATAAAACTTTGGTTAATGAAGACATTGTTTGCTATTGTCATGGCCTTGTGTCCGTTGTTCATGCATCCGTCCTTAAACTATTACTTTAGAAATCTCCTCCTTAGAAAGTTCTGTGCATAATTCAACCAAATTTTACAGAAATGATCCTTCTGTGACCCTTTATCAGATTCCTTCAAAGAATTTTGATTGGATGAAAAATGACTTTAATTGGCGGGGCTAATTCCATATATGGTAAAACCTTTAAAAATCTTCTTCTCAGAAATCATATAATGTATTTCAACCAAATTTTACAGGAATGATCTTTGGAAGACCCTTTATCATATTTCTTCAAAGAATTTGGATCAGATGAAAAACATGGCTTTAATGGACGGGGCTTATTCCTTATATTCTGAAAGCTTTGAAAATCTCAGAAAGTACAGAACAGATTTCAACCAAATTTCATAGAAATGATCCTTGGCTGACACTTTATTAGAATCCTTAATTAATGGATTTCAACCAAATCTTACAGGAATTATCCTTAGGTGACCCTTTATCAGATTCCTTCAAAGAATTTTGATCTGTTGAAAAACATTGGTTTAACTGGCAGGGCTTTTTCCATTTATGGTGAAACCTTTAAAAATCTTCTCCTCAGAAAGCATTCAATGGTTTTCAACCAAATTTTACAGGAATGTTCCTTTGGTGACCCTTTAGAAGTTCCTTCAAAGAATTTTGATCAGATGATAAATTGGGCTGGGCCAATTTCCTTATATGGAAATACCTTTGAAAATCTCTTTCTCTGAAACTAATCCAACTTATTTCACAGGGATGATCCTGTGGTGACTTTTTATCAGATTATATAAAAGAATTTTGATTAGATGAAAAACATAGCTTTAATGGGCGGGGCTTATTTCCATAAATGGTATTTAGTGAAAACTTTAAAAATCTTTTTTTTTCTCAGAAACCATTTGAGTGATTTCAACCAAATTTCACAAGAATTATACTTTGGTGACCCTTTATTGGATTTCTTCAATGAATTTGATTGGATGAAAACCATGGCTTTTTGGTAGGGCAGAACTTATCTCCATGTATGGATTAATTAAAATTTTGAAAAATCTTCTTCTGAGAAACCTTTTGAGGGATCTCAACCAAAGATTGCATGAGTGATCCTCAGGTAGTTGTCAGATCTTAATATGAATCCGATCGGTTGAAAAACATGGCTTTTATTGTCATGGCTTATGTCTATATTTGGTTAAGAGAAAATTTTGTAAATACCTTTTCATCTAAGTTAGTAAATTAATTTTACATAACCCAACTTTACTGTTGTAAAAGAGTGAAAACTTTGAAATGCCTCTCCAGAACTATTTCAAAGATTTTAGTGACCGGATTTATTTGCCAGGTATATGGCAAAGATGATTCAGTTCATGTTGAATTCCTGAAAATACTATGTATTTGCTTAATCAGTAAATTCAGGCCTGTGGAGCGATACAGGCGCTCAAGCACCTCTAGTTCACAATGTTTACCAAAGCCTTTTTCTTGAGGGGCATATAAAGCAGGATTGAGTGGTAATGGGTTAGTAATCTAATTTTTAAATTCTTTTAAGGAAATAGAATATATTCCTGTGAAGGTTGTCCATAACCAGTATTACGACGACCATTTTGATATTGTCGAGGAACAGTTTCTACTCGGAAAGACTTTGTACCGACTAGCGAAAGAAATCTCAGATTTGGATCCTGTTTTGTCCCGCTCCCTCCAGCTCCTAGGTCTAGGAATGTACAATAAGTTCAAAGCTGGTGATGAGAAGCTGAAAGAATTAGGGAGTGATGTTGACTCCTCAGTTGTGAGTATCGTAACTTATTATTAAATTATTGCCACTGTTAATGAAAAATTGAACTGACCAGTCTAATAATTCATTTAGAATGGAAGTTAATGCTTATTTTTAAAAGTCATTTGAAATTTTTTGTTGTTTGGCTACTTAGATATTGTAACAACAGCTTATTCAAGCTTTAGTAATAACATTTAGGCCCCAAACCAAAGATTTGCCTTGTATTTTATGACCCTGTCTTTATATGTACAGAGTGCTTAGTAAAGACTGTGCTAATCTTAGTCGTTACTGAGTACATATTTGTAGTTGTCAGAAATGTCACATGCAATTTTTTCATTATCTATAATTCATGGTGTAATGACCAAAGACTTTAGCATGTAGATGAGTTCCCACAAATTTCTACTGGCAAAATTTAAGATTTTTTCCACATTTTTTAGTCCTTTTTGGACAAAAGAAAATAACAAACAACAACAAATAAAACTCAAGCCTATTTGAAAAGTTTTTCTACTATACAAGAGTTTCACTTATGGTAGCATCTGGATCCTATTATAGGGATATAAATCTGATCTTTCATAACATTTGCTTAATTTCTAAAATAAATGGGGATTCATTTTTTATGCAATGCAAATTTCATGTTAGCAGTGCAAAAAATATTTCTTATTTTACCTGGGATTTAGGCCATGGTAATTGTTTGTTATGTTAACCCTTTACCAGACGACAAAAAATCAGGTGGTTAAACAGGGTATGAGATTAAGCCACTGCAGATCTATCCCTGTCACATCCGGCAGAACAAATGTGACTACTGGCATGTCCTAAGAGGCAACTAAAGGGTCCTCATTCATCATTTTTTGTTTCTTTCCTCATCTGTCATGTCTTGTGGTTGTCTTATATTGTTCTGTATAGTTTGTGTTAAACTATCCTTAAATTTCTTGCACGTCACAGCTGTCAATGTGCTGTCAAGCACCAATCAATCAGTCAATCTATCAGTCAACAAAAATTCAGACTGCTTGATGAAAGCAACTTCTCTTTTCCCAAAGCCATGCTGTACAGTACCTAGAAACTTAGTATTCAGTGATAGTGGTTCAAATTGGTTTATCTTACTTGCCATTTGATAATGTGTTTTGGAGGGCTTTCAACACAGGAATGAAAGTAACTCAGCAGAAATTCATTTCTTTGATTTCAGGTGGATAAATATTTAGAGTATTTGACTGAAGCACCTACACGTCAAGATGAAATACCTCATAAGGCTCCGTCCGAAAGAACAATGGAAGATGAATATGAACTCAAGAGAATTACAGAAACTGAAAAATCTACCTATTTAAACAATTTGGAGGTAAAGGATAACTGCACAAAGAAATATCAACATTTTGCTATGAAACGAATTTTTGTTCTCTAACTGAATTTAGAAATTCTTCCTCTATGAATTCCAATCCAGGGAAGTAAGCTTCACAGGTATAACTTTAACCCATTCCCACACAACAACGCTTTTAGACTCAACCAAGAAAAAAAAGCTCTGAAAACAATGTGGAAAATGAAGTCATTGCTTGTCATATGCAATTTCTTTCAATATGGACATGTCTAAAATTGCTTTTTCTTATAATGAGTAAAAGCAAAATGCAAACATCTTGGAAAAGGAAAAAAATATTGACTTCTGTGAGGCTGCATGGGTAGTACATTCTGAGAGAGACCAGGAATTTTCGCTCTGCATTTTTGGAAGGCCCATTATGTTAATATTAAAACAAATACTCAAATTTAGCATGGCATTGTGGCTGTCATGCATCTTTCTGTCAACTTTGAAAATATTCTACCAAATTTTACATAAATGTTGAGTGGCCTTCAATATATTTCATTTGAAATATCTTGATTTTTTGAAAATATGGTGTATATGGATTGGCCATATTTCTGTTAAGAATCACAAGGGAGGTAATAGTCTGCTAGAAAGAGTAACTGTTGTCTTCCCTCTTTCAGTGCCAGACCATGAGGGTAGTCAAGTATCAAAAAGGGTAAACTTTTACTGCAAATACCAAGACTTGCCTAACTCATTACATTTTAAACTGGTCCAAATTCAAAGATGTTGCAGAATATTTAGATTTGGTGGAATTTTACAATTTTTTTATCTTTTTGTGTTAAAAAACATTGTGGATTATGAAGAAATAGCTTGTATAAATTTCTCCCAATGTTTCCAAAGCCTTTATCTTACGGAGCATAAAAAAGCCCGATTCAGCGGGAATGGTTAACTGA
This sequence comes from Fragum fragum, assembly GCA_946902895.1. Taxonomy (NCBI): domain Eukaryota; kingdom Metazoa; phylum Mollusca; class Bivalvia; order Cardiida; family Cardiidae; genus Fragum; species Fragum fragum. The sequence goes on from OX336370.1 coordinate 44,817,084, forward strand.
AAATAGCTAAGTCTACTACTAGAGTGAGAAATAACCATATTTTTTCAAAGGTTTTAGTGGGTTACCTTCCTTGAAAGCATAGAATACTCGTTTGATAGTCAATACTTGTTTTCAGTTTAACCCATTCCCAAACAATGATGCTTTTTGACGCCCCTCAAGAAAACAATTGGAAAAAACATTGTGGAAAAGTAAGAAGAAGTTGCTTGTAACAAAAATCTCAAATGTCATAAACTTTGAATTGTTGTCTGCAACTTCTTTCAATTTGGACCAGTCTAAAATTTTGCAATTCTGTCATGGGTTAAAGTAATTATCTTCAGAAATGATAGAGATGTAAGCTTTAGCAAGCCATCAATAATAATATTGAGGTCACCTTGGCTATTGCAAAATCTCGGGCTCTCTCAAGAAATAGCCAAGCTAAATAACTGAAGGTTATTATCTTACCTTTCTCTTTTTCAGAAATATATTGAGAAACATAAATCTGAATTGAAATCTATTGACATTGAAAAAGAAATAGAACAATATACAAGAGATGTCGTAAGGCAGAATGAAAGTAATGACATAAGGGAACTTGAAATGAAATACCAAAGTTGGCACTCAGACAGACAAAATGAACTCGAAAAACAAATTAAGGAGTTTGAAATCGCTAAAAAGAAAGAAGAAATTCAACAAAAACTGCAGAAATTGCAAGAAAAGGAGGAGTTACTGACCTACTTTGAGAATCGAGCTAAAATTTTGTTGTACAAAAAGCAGGACACTCATAAAGTTACAGAGGAAGTAGATCAAGCAGCAGAAGAGGAATACGTTGAAGCTCCTGGTGAAAGAAATGTGAAAAAAGCTGAGGTTAAAAGGAAGAAGAACTAGAGAAAAGTTTAGTTTTGAAGTATGACACCAACCGATTGACTATTTGGTGGAAATCTTTTCTTTTAATCAATTACCAAACAACAGTCCAAATAAAAAGATGTTGCAGATTCTAGTTGATGTAATCATTTTGTTTTTTGAGGTTTGAAGTAATGTGGATAATGAAGAAATTGTTTGCAAGAAGCAATTTCTTCATGGTCTACAATGTTTTCCAAGGCTTTTTTCCTTGGGGGTCTAAAACTTCAAGACAGGTCATCGTGTCTTGCTGGCTACTTTTCAAAATAAAAGCAACTGGATGCAAGGTTCCATATAATATAGATATTACCTTGTTTTTGGTGTTTCAGGGTTTTCAACAGTTTAGTGATGATAGAATAGTCTATGTAAAGAACAGAGATATAAGTTTCATGAAAGGTACAAACAATTTCCGAGATATAACAACATCATAGAAATTTGAAATTGGTTCTGGAAACTTAAGACAATGGCTGGGTACCTTATGACTTGGCTGCGTTGGTAATCAATGAGTCTATGAACTCAATACAAAACAACTGTTCAATTTATTTGCACCAACACTGTATAACAAAAATACAAAACTTTGATTATCACAGAAAATAATTGTAGTGTTTAACTATCCTCACATTTAAACTATATATTAAACTAACTTCTAAGGCCTAAATATAGTTTATTTTACAAAACAACTAAATTGAAGTCAGACATAGTTTTCACATATAGATGGTTTTAGTCTGAAATGGTTATTAGTATTTTATGATAATGTGTAGACACTTACATCCTTTTTGTACTAAGCCAATGTAAAAATTGCAAAGATATGTGCATAGTCCATGATCTAGTGGTAAATGGCTGGCTTGGGATAGAAGGCTATCAAGTTTTAATCAAATCCGGACTGTTGGGATTTTTCTGACAAGAATAAAATGGGTACCTGTGACAAATGAAGGCCCATTTTCATAGGCTCTCAGGTGCCAGTATGTTGACAGCCGACTAGTATTTCTATGATCATTGGAACAGTAAATTGTTTGAATATGCAATAGCATAGCAAGATAATAAACGAAAAACTTTTACTGAAAAAGTAATTTCAAAATTTTAACAAATTAGAAACTGAAAAGGTTTACAGCCTAGATGAGATATATTCATTGTATTGGTTTAAATGTTTGCAGTTGACAAGTTCTACAAGATGATCATCCAAATGGTGCAATTTCTGGTAGTTCAGTATCCCCTTTAATTTGTTACCAGTCATGCAAAAAGCACCGCAAAGGAAGAGTAAAAAGTATTGACCCTTGTCAAAATAGCTGACTATGGTCGAAAACTTTTGCTGTAACATATTACCAGATGACAGAATTTTAGACTCATCCAAATGAAAAGAAGTTACAGACAACACCAAATTGAAAGGAGTTGCAGACAACAACTTTCAGATGGTGAATTCAAAATTTCTTTATCTGAAATAGCAGAATGGTAGAGAACTTTGTGGACAATGAAGTAATTGCTTGTTACCAGTTTTTTTCGTCAGAGGTGTGAAGAATTATGATTGTGTGAGAATGCATTAAGCAGATTTTCTGAAAATAAAGTGAGGATACTAATTTAACACCAATTTATTTTCAAACTGGGTCCGCTGGTTGACCTCTGATTGATCAGATGTTTTCAAATTTCCCACACAGTGACGCTTTTGGACGCCCCTCAAGAAAAACAACAGGGAAAACATTGTGTAAAATGAAGAAATTGCTTGTTACAAGTTTTTTTCGTCAGAGGTGAGAAGAATTATGATTGTGTGAGAATGCATTAAGCACATTTTCTGAAAATAAAGTGAGGTAACTAATTTAACACCAATTTATTTTCAAACGGGGTCCTCTGGTTGACCTCCGATTGATCGGATATATTTTCAAATTTCCCACACAGTGACGCTTTTGGACGCCCCTCAAGAAAAACAACATGGAAAACATTGTGTAAAATGAAGAAATTGCTTGTTACAAGCAATTTCTTCATTTTACACAATGTTTTCTACCAAAAAAGTTGAAAAAATATAACATTTCATCAACTTTAAAATGTCGTCTGCAACCCTTTTTAATTTGGACCAGTCTAAAATGTTTTCATCTGGTAATGTGTTAACAGAGTTAGGATTAGGACTTTTTACTATTTGTTTAACACAACTTCATACATTTCTGACCTGCCTTGTATTCTGTCATCTTTTAAAGTTTTACTCATTTCCTCACAAACTGAATATATCACATGCTGAAGAAAAATTGTTATGGAAAAAATTGTGGAACAAGGAGAAAATGCAAGCAATTTCTCCATTCCTCACAAAGGTTTTACACCAAACTTGTCACTTATTTTTATCATCTGTGTTACTGGAGTCCATATCAAGACTGTCAAGAAATCCCTCATCTTGTGATAGTCTGTCGAGATCCTCATTAGTGTTGTTCAGTGCTATTTCACTGACATTCTGGCTGTTAAACTTTGATCCTATGTAACTCTGCTCTGTGTCAAAAGTATCGTCAAGTGCATTCTGGGATGTGTTGCTTAAAAATGCTAGTGCGCTATTGACCTGAAAAAAAAAGCAGCCACACAGAATGATTTAGGCTTTATAGTTGAAGTAGTCTAAATAGTCTTGTCCCTAGATAATTTATGAATCCCTGACCCCACCCACTGACTCCACTAGCTACGCCCATTGACTCTGATAGAAAGTTCTATATTGATATTAGATAGCATTATTTTGTGAAATGCATAGCCATTACCATGTAACAAAAAAGTAAAATTGTGATTTCTTGACTTATACATAATAACTACAGCTTGAATAAGCTATAGTTACAACGTTCCAATCACCAAATAAACAAAAATATTTCACATTAATGTCAGCCAATATCAAATTTCACTTATGGTCAAAATGAAATTTTTGATTGGCCAATAGATTCCTTGATTGGGAACGGCAATTGGTCAATATGAATGAGGGTATAAAATCATCTTTTGATTTCATATAAAACTTAAAAATATTAGACTGATCCAATTTCATTTAAGAGATGAAGAGAATATTTTTTGTTTTCATGGAGGTATGAACAGAAAAACCTAATCACACTGTATGAATACGCGAAGCGGATTCATACATTGTGTGATTAGGTTTTTCGGTTCATACCTCCATGAAAACAAAAAATATTATCTTCATTTCTTATAATTTAATAGCATCGAGCGAAAAATGCAACAACTTAACAAATTTTGATACCTTTTTGTAGTGAACTATTTGGTGCGGAAGCATTCAAAATGGCTGCGAACTCAAAATTATGTTCATGGAAGTATGAATTAAATTTTTCAACCAATCAGATCGCTCGTTTTTGATAGACAAAACTAACAATTAAATTATTTAAAGTGGAATTGACTGATATGAAAGTTCATTGCATGGTTTGCAGCTCCTCCATAAATTGTGTCAATTTGTTGGCATTGATTCAATTGCTATGAAGTCGAGAGTATATTACTTGTATGTGATTTGACTTAACTCGTTACCAGACTACAAAATTATAGACTGGTCCAAATTGAAAGGGGTTGCAGACAACAATTTCAGGTGTATGGAATTATTAGAGTTTTTCAACTTTCTGGGTAGAAAACATTGTCTAAAATGAAGAAATTGCTTGTTACAAGCAATTTCTTCATTTTACCTAATGTTTTTCCAATAGCTTTTCTTGAGGGGCGTCAAAAAGCGTCACTGTGTGGAATGGATTAACCCTTTCCTGTTTTGCATAATTTTAGACCTGTCCAAATTGAATGTAATTGCAGATGATAATTTTATTTGGATTTAATTTGAAAATTAACCATTCAGTAGAGTAGAAAATATTGTGGAAAAAGTAGAAATTACTTATCAGAAGCAATTTTTTTTTTTTCTACAATATTTTCTCAATTATAGATTCAGAGACTTAACAAGGGATTGAACTGGGATGAGTTAATCACCAACTTGTCTTAATTATGTTAACTAACCAATAGCAAGATGACAAAACTTTGGACTGGTCCAAATTCAAACAAGCTGTGGAAAAAAATTTTTAGTTGCTAAAATTGTATAAATCTTAGTCTATTTAGGTTGAAAAAAATTGTGGATGATAAAAAAAGGTATTTGTAACAAGCAATTTCTTCATTTCCACAAAGTTTTCCAAAGTTTTTTTCATGTGGGGGTAAAGCAGGATTGTGTTTGGATTGGTTAACCTATTGATGCCCTCAAGTAATAACACCAAGGAAAACGTTATAAAAAAAGGAGATATTGCTAGGCATGGGCAAGTTCTGTTTTTCAAACAATGCTATCTGCCATATATGACTTTTTTTTAGTTCAAATGGACTTAGGAAAATATATATTCTGCAACTTCTTTGAATTAAGAACACTCCAACATTTTTTTGTAATGGATTAAAAATACATAACCCATTACCAAACAAGAAAATTCAAGACTCATTCAAATTGAAAGATGTTGCAGGCAACAATTTCCAGTTGATAGAATTTTTAATTTTTTTGTCTTTTTGGATAGAAAACATTTTGAATAATGAGGAAATTGCTTGATACAAGCAATTTATTCATTTTCAACAATGTTTCCACAGCTTATTTCTTGAGAGGCGTAAAATAAAGAGAGTTGCATAAATCTTACCCAATCATAAAAAGCAGCTGCACTTAAACTGGCTGACATAATGTATGGTTTTGGTACCCCATCAATCAATTTCTTGACTTGAACAACGGTGAAGTGGTCTAGTTCGGGACCCTCATTCTTACTGAACTCGGCTACTTTCTGTTTTATACCATCTCTACCTTGTCTTCTTAGTAAAGTTTGTATATAGCCCCATGTCTGGAAATTAAGAATTAGTTGTAAAGGGATTAACACCACTTTTAAAATGATTTCACTCATTAACAAGAGGCTTGAGCACCTAATCATGGATTTCTTGTATTTCTATTTCAGTACTATCACAACATCCTTTCCGAGCCTCCATCTGTTCTTCCCACTTTGGTATTTATTCATACATTTGTGAGTGACAAACCAAAAAAGTGCTACCAGGCCAGAATTTACAAATAAATCTTTGCAAGATAATTTGATCAAATTCACATTTGTTTAACCCTTTCCCACACAATTGCACTACATTAAGCTTCTCAACATGAAAGCTTTGGAAAACATTGTGGATAAAGAAGAAATTGCTTCTTACAGGCAATATCTTCATTATCCACAATTTTTTTACCCCAAAAGACAAGAAAATTAAAAAAATTCTTTTCATTACAATTTTCATCGGCAACTTCTGTCAATTTTAACCAGTCTAACTTTGTTATGTGGGAAAGGGTTAAAATAGATATAATTAGCATTTGGGATATCCAAAAGTGCATTTGAAATAGTTTCTATTTATCTGAAGACACTTTGAGTCAATACCGAACTATAGTGGGCATAGTCTAGACTCTGATTTGTGGAGCCGCAGGCTGATCTAAGTCTTTACTTGGAATGTGTTACACATGTGTTAATGCATGTTCTTAATCCATTACTGGACCTCAAAATTTAAGACTGGTCATAATTAAAAGAAGTTGTTTATAGGTTAACCCATTACCATACAAACCCACATTTTCATGCACCATAGAAACAGAGCTTTTTTTCAAAATATAAAAAGATTGATAAAATTGATTTAACCAATGTTCAAACATTCCTGCTTTTCCAGGTGCTGAGGAATAAAAGTTTTATATACATTGCAGTGAAATTCTTTGTATTTTTTGTAGAAAACATATGCAACAAGAGTGCCACAGTCTCAATATAAGCCGCCACTTTGCTGCTGTTTCACGAAAATAATTGTAGACACTACTTATTTTGACAGAACCAAATCCAAAGCATTTGCAGACTACCTTTTTAAATTGTCAAGTTCAAACTGTTTGTTATGATTGATTGATTAAACGAGGTTTAACGCCTCTTTAAACTGCAAATAATAATAACAATAAAAAAAACCCAGAGACTAAGTGTCAAGGGGCATAACTCTTGCCAAAATCAATGAACCATAAAATCCTTGATCCATGTACACCTACAAATTATGGTGATGACATGGACAAAGTTTCATTTAAATCAAGAAAAAAAGTAAGGAGGAGTTGCGTTCACAAGGCTGCAATTTCAATTAGCCCCCAGATACTAAGTTTAAAGGGGGCATAATTCAGGGAAATTAATGAACCATAAAATCCTTGATCCATGTACACCTACAAATCATGGTGATGACATTGACCAAGTTTCATTTAAATCAAGAAAAAAAGTTAGGAGGAGTTGCTTTCACAAGGCTGCAATTTCAATAAGCCCCAGATACTAAGTTTAAAGGGGGCATAATTCAGGTAAAAATTAATGAACAATAAAATCCTTACTTCATGCACATCTACCAATTTAGGTTATAACATCCACCAAGTTTCATTTAGATCCAGCCAGAAACTTAGGAGGAGTTGCATTCACAAGGCTCCAATTTCAATAAGCCCCAGAGACTAAGATTTTAGGGGGGCATAACTGAGGCAAAAATCAATGAACCATAAAATCCTTACTTCATGCTCATCTACCAATTAAGGTGATAACATTAACCAAGTTTCAAAAAGTTCCATCCAGAAACTTAGGTGGAGTTACGCTCACGAGAAAAGTGGTCGTACGTATGGACAGATGGACGTACGTATGGACAGACGGAGAAGATGACGCCAACATACGACCGCCTCCGGCGGCATGTAAAAAGAAAAATAGCTTGTCATTAGCAATTTCATCAATTTGCACAAGGCTTTTCCAAGCTTTTACCTGGACGAACAGGAATGCAGGGGAGTGGGATAAGAGAAATGTTTATGAAATTAGAAATTTGAAAATAAGACATTTTGAAGTATAGGCTGTTTCTTTATGTATTCTACTAACCTCCAGTTTTTTTCGTTGTTCGCCAAGCAGAAGATAGGTAGCTATCATTGTGTCATGAACATCTCTAGTTGGATTTGCAAAGTTTGCAATCTCTGATATTGTAGAAGTTGTCATATTCTGTACTGGGTGGCAGTGCATTTCTAATGATTTGATATTACTGAGCATTTCTTTTGCTTTGTCTGTGTTAGGTTTTAGGGCCTTTCTAAATGATGAGTTTTCAACATCATGTATTGCTTGTTCCAACGTTTGCTCATGGCGTCTCATTCTTCCATCCCTAAGACCTTTAATAAAATAAAATATCAGTTTGTTTGCAAAAGATGTGAATTATCCAATGTTGGTGAAATGAAAATTTGGGTGTATTTTGTAACCCTTGTCATGCTGAAAAAATCCTCTAAAAATCTTAGTGAAAATCAAGGGACTGAACGCTCAGAAAGCACTAATTTTTGTGTTTGTAATTATTTAGAAAATCAATGGTATGAAAAATACTGGCTTTAAAGGGATGAGCAGGAGGTCTATTCAAAGATCAGGCTGCACATATGTGTAGCCTGATCTTTGTCTAGACCTCCTCCAAAACAGGAATACTCTGAGTTCAGCATGACAAGGCTTAACATGAAATTCAACATAGTCTATTTTCACAGTTAAATCACCTTCAAAAACCAGTGCCACCTTTACATTTTATTTTAACCATTTCCTGGACAAACCCGGGTTTTTATGTCACTGTGATTTTATACTTGAAAAAACATTGTGGAAAAAGGAGAAATTGCTTGTAACAAGCAATTTCTCCTTTTCCCACAGTATTTTCTACCACGTAGGATGGTCAGATTTCAAATTGCATGCATTTTACACTGTCATCTGCAACTTCTTTCAAATTGGACCGGTCTAAAATTTCATAAAACAGGAAAGGGTTAACCCTTGTTATGCTTGTCATTCTTTATTTGAATTGCATTAAAAACCTAATCATCGTTTGTTAAAGGCAATTTCTCCTTTTCCCAAAATTTGTTTCTCAATATCATTCTTCAAGGTTGGAAGGTACTGGTAATTGGTTAATCATGTGAAAGGTGGTAAATATTTTGACTGTTGCACATGGCAGGAATGTGCAGAAACTTTTCGAAGTGGACTTGATTTGTAAAACACCGATTTATTAGTATAGAAACCTTGTAGGAAAGGAAAGTATTGCTTAGTTAACCCATTCCCACACAGTGAAGCTTTTGGACTCCCCTCAAGAAAAAAAATTGGGAGTGATTTTGAAAAATGAAAAAAAAAAAATACTTGCAACCATAAATTTCTTCATTTTACACAATATTTTCTATCTAAGAAGTTGAAAAAAATCTAAAACTTCATAATCTTTGAATTTGCTGTCTGCAACTCCTTTCAATTTGGACAGGTTTAAAATTTTGTAGTCTGGTAATGGGTTAAAACAATTTCTTCTTTTTCCACAATGTCTTCCTAAGAACAGTATCTCTAGGTCATGATACCAGTAATTGCATGAGATAGGGCTCATAAGGCAGACTTACCCTTTTTAAGTTTCAGATAATGTAATCTCCTTTTCCCACGAAGAAAATCATCATCTTCCTCTAGTTTGACAGTTTTGAATTTCTGTAGACAGTTTTCTAATGTGACAATATCTTGTCCAGCAGTTGCCTCTCGTAGATTATAGCGAGCCTTGCGTTGAAACACATTCTATCATTAAAAGAAATTTTGCATAAAAATGTGATAGAACACACAAATTCTTCAGTGATGAAAATTTCACCCATTACCACACAATTCCACCTTTTAAGCCCCCTCAAGAAAGTAAAACAATGAAGAAACTGCTGTTACAATTATTTTCTTTATTTACTTCATTGTTTTCCACTCAATTCTATGAAAATTAATTTTTGTCTACAACATCTTGGCATTTGGTCAAGTGTAAAATTTTGTAATGTGCTAATTTACTAAACCTGCTAGAAAACTAGCTATGCAAAACATTCCAGGAAAGTAGAAATTGCTAGCAACAAGCTATTTCTCCAATTCTCGTAGTGTTTTCTTCAAAGTCATTTTTTAAATGAAATGTATTGTGAATTGTCTATTTCAACTTCTTTCAATAATGGCCACTCTAAACTTTTTGTCTGATATTGTATAGATTAAAAAAAGTGGGATATCATTTTTTTACGCCCAAAGGGTCGTATTATGTTATGGCCTTGGTCGTCCATCTGTCTGTCCATCCATTAGCAATTTTTTGTGTGCACAACTCCTCCTAAACTATCTATGGGAATGAGCTGAAACTTGGCACAATAACTCCTTATGATGTCTAGTTGTGCATAAGACCTTTGGATTTCGAATCACTCCAGTCATTCTTCAGTTATCTTGAATTATCTGCCCTTGAATTGAACGAAAATCACAATGTTTTGTGTGCACAACTCCTCCTAAACTATCAATGGAAATGAGCTGAAACTTGGCACAATTACTCCCTATGATGTTTAGTTGTGCATAAGACCTTTCAAATTCAAATAGATCCAGTCATTATTGAGTATCTTGAATTATCTGTCCTTGAATTGAACGAAATGCACTATGTTTTGTGTGCCCAACTCCTCCTAAAATATCATTGGGAATGAGCTGAAACTTGGCACATTTACTCCCTATGATGTTTAGTTGTGCATAAGACCTTTCAAATTCAAATAGATCTAGTTAATTTTGAGTTATCTTGAATTATCTGTCCTTGAATTAAATGAAAATCACCATGTTTATTGTGTGCACATATTATCCTACATTATTTATGGCAATGAGCTGAAATTCCCCACAATTACTCTCTATGATGTCTAGTTTTGCATAAGATCTTAAAAATTCAAATTGCTCTAGTTTTCCTTGAGTTATCTTGAATTATCTGCCCTGAATTCAATGAAAAAAAACCCTTTATCTCTTGTGAGCACACTTTTTCCTACATTTTGAATGGGAATGAACTGAAAATTGCCACAATGACCCTGTATGATGTCTACTTGTGCTTAGGACTAAAATTTGTTTGATATGTCAAGTTGTTCCTGAATTATCTGCCCTTTACTTAACAATATAGCTTAAAATTACAGGGTTTCTGTGATATTAAGTTGAGTATAACTTCAGATATTCAAAAAGCTCGGGTTTTTCTTGAATTATCTGCCCTTGAATTGTTTGAATTCTTGTCATTAAGGTCATTTTGAGCTCTGAAAAACCTAAACTGAACCATTGTAATAGTTTATTTGTCAAGATCATTTTCAAGGTCATATTTTTATTGCTTGTGGTGAGTGCTTTCTGTTGAAACTTGTTTCAAGGTCATTGGTCAAGGTCATATTTTTTATGTCAAATGTATTCAAATCATAGAATTTGACCATTGTAGATAATGTTGAATGATAAGTTATTATAAAGCTTTCTTGTTTCTCAAGTGTAAACAGTATTATTCAGATGATCTGATCTTTCTATTGACAAAAATCATTAGCTATCAGGTTACTGACAAGCCCATTTGGGCGTATATGTGCTGCTCTGAGTAGCTCTTGTTGGTAATTGTGTTCACTTTGTGACACCTGTGCTGTGCCTGTCATTGGTTAGAATCTAACCTGCATGATTTGTTGTACATTTTTCATTGAGTAAGATATGGCAGAACCCAAGTTTAGTCATAGTGATAACCAGGAATCACATAAATATTACACACTATATAATGAAGATTATTAATACTGAGTAAAACAGCATACAAATTGAATCCATCAAAAGTAAACATTAATCTACTGTACATAGTTTGTAGGGCTTGAAAACTTTTAACTTAATGACATCAAGTGACACACGCAAATATTTTACAAATTCTGATATCTTTTTGTATGGAACTATTTAGTTGGAAGCATACAAAATATCTGCGTGCTCAAAATATTGTTCATGGAGATGTAAATAATTTTTCAGCCAATCAGAGCACTCGTTTTTGATAAAAGAAACAGATAATTAAAGTATTCTTTCTTTACCTTACTACTAGCATTGAAAAAAATTATCTTTCATATACAATCAGTCTGAACTCTGTCTGTACACATGTATAATACTGCATATCAGAAAAGGCAAAACTAAGTTAACTCCTTACCAGATGGCAAAATTTTTAACTCTTCCAAATTCAACCTAGTATTTTAAATATCTCTGTCAGAGCTGTACCAAGCAATTTCTTTATTTTCCCTTTTTTTGTTTTTTTGAGGGTCGTAAAAAGCAGAACTGTATTGCAATAGATTAACCTAATCCCACTCAGTGGCGCTTTTCGAAAGAAAAAACTTCGGAAAACATTGTGGAAAATAAAGAAATTGATTGTTACAAGCAATTTCTTCATTATCTACAATTTTTTACCCAGTAGTTTTAAAAATCCAATATTTCATGATTTTTGAATTGTCGTCTGCAACTCCCAAGACCTTTCAATTTAGGCTGGTTTAAAATTTTGCCATCTGGTAGTAGGTTTAAGCAAAAGTTAACCAAATCATACTTCTCTTGTGGACGCCTCATCTGATTCTGTAAACAGGTAATTACAGACATTGAATTCATCGCCATACTCATCAATTGTATAAATTTTGAGAGCGTATTCTCCACGTCTGGGTAAAGTAATGACAAAATCAAGCTCTGTCTTCTTTAAATTTAATTTGCAGTGTTTCCTCAGGTCTGCCATGTTCATTTCAGAGTGTTCTAATTCAGCCCTGGAAGTACAATGTAAGTGATTTTTTTTTTCAATTCAGAAATGGAGGGAATATTTTTTGCTTTCATTGGTGTGAATGGTATAAACTTAAAAACTTGATCACACTGAATGAAATAAGCTTTGCAAAGCTTTTTCATTCATTGTTCTTAAGTTTTTAGGTTCATTCCTCAATGAAAACAAACAATATTCCCTTTATTTCTTTTAATCTAATGTCACACTAACTTGGTAATTGAAGTATGAAATAAAAGCCAATCAAAAGATGAGAATCTTGATTGACTAAACTAAAATTAAGTTACCTTATTTAAGCTGTAGTTATGACATTTTGGTTGCCAACCAACCATTCTTCTGTTTTTTTTATATGATACTGGCTATAAATTTTGCAAAATAGCGCCATTTAACCCTTTCCCGTTCAAATATGGGATTTTACGTTCCTGTGATTTTATACTTGAGAAAACATTGTGGAAAAAGAAGAAATTGCTTGTAACAAGCAATTTCTCCTTTTTTCACAATAATTTCTACCACATAGGATGGTTTCATTTCAAATGGCATCCAGTTTTCACCGTCATCTACAAATTCTTTCAATTTGGACCAGTCTAAAAATTTGCAAAACGGGAAAGGGTTAATATGAAACGGGAACTTCCCATTGGAGTCTATTGGCGATTGGTCAAATAAGCTTCAGATTATTTGCCAAATACAAACCTGACATTAACTCTGTCATTGATCAAAAACTTGATTGTATGTTGTTCCTTGGGTTTGTAGAATATAATTCCACCTTCGTGGGACGGGGAGTAGAGGCCTGCGTCCTCACTGACCATGGATGGGCCCCAGCCTATTGGAGGGGCCACAGGGGCAGCAACAAAGTCGGATACAGGGCTATCACAGCCTATCTTGAAATCAGCTGAAATTGTAATGAATGATACATAATATATATTAATAAATTATTACAACAAAATCTTAGACTAGTCCAAATTCAAAGAAGTTGATACAAATTTGAAAAGTTTTGTCTTTTAGGGAAAGAACATTGTTCAGAATGAAATTGCTTATAACAAGCAATTGTGATTAGGGGGGAAAGGGGCCAATGTACATGTATACCGGTATATTCACATGGTGTGTATGACCATTTGAATCCTGATTCAGTTTCGCTCAACCACTGTCATTGTGATGTCATCAGGATTTATATTGGCTAGTCAGTTTTCAGTTCTGTAAAGATCAGTCTAAAACTGTTGTATGATTTAATCCTTTCCAGTACAAATCTGGGATTTTACGTAAGTGGGACTCTATACTTGAGATTGCTTCTTTTCCCACAATATTTTCTAGGATGGTTTCATTTAAAATTACATTCAATTTTCATTGTTGTCTGCAACCTCTTTCAAATTGGACAAGTCTAAAAATAAAAAAAGGAAAGGTTTAATATTAATGCATGTATATAACTCTAATAGATATCTAGGATTTTGCCGATTTTACTGACTTCGTGTTTTCAAAAGACAATTCAGAGTTTGATTTCATATTGTTTATCAATTTAAAAATCCAACAAAAATTCCCGAATGGACAAAGATGTAATTGTTCTTTGCTCATATATTTATCTCTAAATTTACCTATTTTGTAGAATCTTTAATTGCATAAATCTTTAATTGTTATGTTACCCGGAACCTCCTTCATACAAAGATATACATGTATAGTAAAAGAAAATAATATCGAGTAGATCGTTAAATGAAACGGTAGAATTTGGACATTACAAATTCCAACTCTAGCTAAATCATGTAAAATTTTGTTAAATAAAATCTTATGTCTGATTGTTCTATTGTGACATATTATATCACAATGTTGTTGTCCTAAAGGATTCAGAATTCTAATAAATGTGAGAAAAAACTGTCACATATTTTCTGATCAATGACGGATTGCCATCATTATCCCAAAGGCTATTTGTATTTTCTTCTAGATCAGTCAATGGTGGTCAAGCATCAACCATAAATAGAAAAGATTTTCACCAGTAGTCTATACATTGCAATAAAAGGTGATGGCCAGCCATCAGTTACCAAACTGAATGCTTTTAAAAATCCTTATTCGGTAATCAGAAAGGTATTTTCTATGACACCTACCAAGCCAAAAGAACCAATCCAGCATCTGTCCATATAACGCCAATTTAAATGTTCCCGCCACGGGAAACTTGATTTGTACATTCCACGTCTCCTCGTTTCTACCACACATGACAATCTTCCCACAATCCTCACCCAGGGTATCATCCGAGTCAATTGAATACAGTTCGTACATGATATTCAACGACCCTACATTTTCTGAGTCACACTTCAGTTTTATGTTACACTTTCCTTCATTTGCCAATAGCACACAATTAGCACGACTTTTAAGAGTCATCGAGTTCATGAAAAATGCAGGACGTAAAAATGGTGCTTTTAGAAATTCTTCGTAAGTCCAGGGGTCATCCAACAATTGCCAAGGTTGATTTGAATCATCCGGGCGGCAGCAGTGGATAAAGTCCAATGGTTTTGGCGCGAAAAAGAATGTGTTTAGAACCGCACCCGGCCGTGGTGTGTCATTTGTCTTTGATGTTTCAAGCAAAGTCCAGTTTTGATGTTGGGTTTTCGTGCTAAGCGGTGTGCAGATAAGATATGGGTGTATGATATGCCATCCACCGTCCATGTACACCGCCGTCCAGGTACATTTGAAATCTGTCAAATCGTCATTTCCAACAATGTGATACGGAGTCTTGTAGATGCCCTTCACAATTACACACGGGATTTCGATAGCCCTATGGAAATAAAGAGAGTGAATGTTGAAAATCAACTAGATATTCATCTAATCTACAAGGTATATATTTATTTCTGGTTGGATGACAGTTATTTCAATTTTCGGCACGCCAGTTAACAGTTGATACAAATCCAGAAAATATGTATAAAACACATCATTCCTCATTCGGGCCATTCAGCACGAATACACAAATATCTTAAGTTTTTTTTCCAAGCCTAAGCCTAATGCTACAATAATCCTTTTTTTTCAACAGAATTTTATTCAGGTTACATCTAGATTTTCTTGTAATGTAAAATAAAAGGAATAACGAAGCAAAAAATATTAATGGGTTATGAAATAATTTTATCTTTCGTTGCATAAGCCAGTAAGCCTACCAAATCTAATTTAGACTTAAAATCTGCTTTGTACTAAAAGCAACGACAGTAAAGATTTAGACTAAGGCCAAGCATTTATAGTCATAACAGTAAGGCTACCTGCATAGGTTCGTTAACAACCCTGCGTAAGTCCCCTTGAGTTCTTTGATTTGTTTCATATAACCAAGCACGGTTCCTGGTTTGGCGTCGTTACCGTAAGTCCGAGTTCGAATCTTTTGACAACTCATCCAAGTACAGAGTGATCGGACTTTCAGAACATCTGCTTCGTGGCTACTTGTTAACTTTTTCGCGACCTCTTCGAATGTTCCTCCCGCAAGCTTGAGATCGTTGTACTGCGATATAATGAAAATATTCAGTGATGACATAATTAACTCATAGTGACTCCAGAAACGGTGATGAAAAAATAATCATGCTATTATCATTTTTACGTTTTAAATAAACTATAATTTAAACTCATTCCCACACAGTGACGCTTTTGGATCCCCCTCTAGAAAAAAAAAACTAAGAAAACATTGTGTAAAATGAAGAAATTGCTTGTCAAGAGCAATTTCTTCATTTTATACGATGTTTTCTACCAAGAAAGTTGAAAAAAAATAACAAACTTTAAAATGTCATCTGTAACTCTCTTCCATTTGGACAAGTCAATTTTATTTCCTTGTGTGGCAATAGGTTAATTGCGATCAAAGACTTGATTTTAATTCTAAAACAATACAGATGCGTTTCTGATGCGAGGAACGCCTATGCAAAGACATCGTTGAGGGCTGTTATATGATTAAGGCAGAGAGGGAGAAGGGGGATAGATGTAGAAAATCAAGCAACCGAGACTTATGGTTCAATGGAATAATTCTTCTTAGTGAGACCTCTCCACTTATATTTTGTTTGTTTGTCTGAATGAGGATTAACGCATCTTTTAACAATACTTCAGTCATCGTGGCGGCCTGAAAACCTAACCATGGATTCCTGGTATTTTTCACACCCTTACTACCAATACATCCTTTACGAGCCGCCAGCTGCTCATCCCACTTATGTTTACGATCATCCACCCTTCAGGTAGGTGGCGGAAGACAACTGTCGGAAAGATATTTGCCGTGACCGAGGATCAAACCATGGACATCGTGATTGAGAGACCAACGCGCTACCAACTGCGCTATGGCTTCAGGCTCCATAAATATAGTTCCATATTTATAACTATATGATTTGCGGGGCTTTCCTTTCGAAATTTACTAGAGAAAAACAAAGGACAGCGTCTAAAAAAGCAAGCCGATGGATCATCGGGGTATGCACCCGTTACCAGGCGAAACAATTTTAGACTGGTCCAACTGCAACGAAATTGCAGATGACATTTTTTGACTTTATGAAAATATAGAAATACACGTCTTTTGTGGTAGAAGACATTGTAGAAAATGAAAGTTTGCTTGTAACAAGTAATCTCTTCCATTCCACAATGTTTTCCTAACCTTTTTGTTTGGGGGAAGAAAAATGGGATTGTGTGGGATTAATCTAAGAAGTCCCTCGTCTTGATTTTGTAAAAAAAATGTGTGTGTGCGCTTTTTATCGCATGAATCGGAATTTGGAAAGTGTAATGAATCGGAATCATCCATTCTGGAGTACAATAAAATGTTCATATATGAAATGGTATAGATTGCTCTTCTGACAGTTAACATACTCCGAGTTTCAAAGGAATGTGTGCACGACTAACTGAGATATTACAAAATGTTAAAGTTTCCGAAAGTCGACAATACAGACGTAGACGAATTCGCCGACCTTGCTATAGCAATACCTCGGGTTCTCTCCGAAACCGATGAGTTGAAAAAATAATTATAGTCGGAAATAGAAATCATAGGCACATTAACCCATTCCCATAAAACAAAGTTTTAGACTAGTCCAAATTAAAAGAAGCTGCAGACGACAATTTCAAGTTGGTGGAATTTCGAAAATATTTGTCTTTTGGGATAGAATGAGAAAACATGTATAATAAAGAAATTGCTTGAAACAAGTAATTTCTTCATTATCCATGATGTTTTCTGAAGCTTTTATATAGGGGCGTTTAAAAGTGTCATTGTGTGGGAATGTTTTAAAGTTTTCGGTGTAGTATACAATGTGAAAAAACATCATAAACAAAAAGAATTTACCCTCATTATTTCAAAGTCGACTGCACTAAAGCTATACCTATCTACCAGTGGTTTTCCAACCCGAGGTGGTGGGTACGAGCTGTCTGTCACTGTCGTCTGGTCCTGAAAACATGTTAACAGTAACTATTTTAAAAATAATTCTCATTACAGTTTGTTCTAAAAGAATGAAACAGCAGGTGTAAGATGGACGAACTGTCATAAGAAGGAGAATCGGCATAATTCTACCTTTTTCTCCCACCTAGTCTTTGCTTGGAAAATGAATCGCCATCGCTGGCCACGCCCATAGACCTCCAACAGAAAGTCCCAGTTTATTATTTTATTTATTACACGGCGTTATTCTGCAAAAATTTTGGTCAGTAACATGCGGAAAAAGGCTGAATGTTTGGTTGGCGACTTAACGTCATTACTACAGTCAATATAAGCTGTAGTTTTGGCGTTAAAGTTGTCAAACCAGCAAAAAAATATGGAAATCAAAATTAACTTCCGGTCTAAATATAATATGATTCGTCAATCGATTTTTTATTGACATGAGATCCATCATTTGCCTTCATATTTCATCAACAAGAATCTTACATTCGGGGCCTTTTCCCTACAACATCAACTACCAAATTAACATTGGTTATCAAAGTTTATGCATCAATCCAAAAAGTTACGTTTCATTCTTTAAAAAAAATGAGTTATAACAGAATTGATTTGGTTAAAACTATTTACTTTGATTGAAAATCCCTATCCGAAATAATAATCCATATATCAAGAAGAAACTGACTTACATCGACACCTTTTTCTAATTCCCAATTCCCTTCCAAAACTAAATTTTCTGGCTCGTAAGGAATCGGAGATTGGTACGAAGCCTCAAATGGCACTTCGACTTTCTTCGAGGAAGTCATGGACGGGCGTCGTAATCCTTTCGGCGGGCGGCGTTGTCGAGTTTTCCCTCGGTCATTCTCGCCGTATTTGGAAATCAAAGATCGTCTTGCCGGTGAGTTCTGGTTATTTTTCTGACCTTGCTGGGGCTTGGACCTGTTACCCGGTTTCCCCGTCGGCGCTGAGGTCGGTTCTTTAGAGCCCCCACAGCCCATCTTTAGATAGTAATTGGATTCATTCTCAAACTCATTCAATCACATGTAGTTGAAAACATCACTGTAAAATATATATATATAAAAAATGTTGGTGATGATGATAATAATAATTAAAAAAATATAATGATTATAATAATGATTAAGATAATCTATGCACTATCGCATGAGATCATTTGGAAAAGGCGATGCAACTATTTATCTTGGTAGGAACAGGGAAAAAATGAAAAGAAAAAAACTCAATATGGAAACTATTACGAAATAAGACGAATCAGATTCGGTTAATAAAATTTCCCCATCTCTTCGATGTTTCAATAACCGTAATGTCACCCGATAGTCTTAAATCACGAAGCTTCAAGGTAACGTTCTTTAACCTTAACCGTTCTGGAATTTAATTACAAGCAATTACTTCATTTTCCACAGTGTTCTCTACTTCAAAACACAGATTTTAAAAATTCACCAACTAAAAATTATCGCCTGCAACTTCTTTGAATTTGGACCAGTCTAAATTTTTGTCGTCTGGTAATGAGTAAATATAAACCTTTGTCAGTTTTTAAGATATTGACATTTATTTCACTTTTGTGAATCAGAAAGATATTTTATTTTAACATTTGAAAGAATGGCGAAACATATTATTTTTATTTTATTTATTTGTTAAGCATCATAATGTAATTGGGCAGGTTTTCCCGGATCACATCGATGGTTCAGCGCGAAACAGTTGTAACTGCCTTATAAACATATAGGCAGTTACAACAGTTTCGCGCTGAACCATCGATATATGATATATGCCCTTTCTAAAAATCTACAAATCAGGATATCTACAAAGATCGAACATGTTCGACTTCGCGGACTGACCAGGGTCGATACTAAAACCTTCTTAACCAATTCCAACACAATGACGCTTTTTGACGCCCTAAAGAAAAACAATTTTGGAAAACATTGTGGAAAATGAAGAAATTGCTCGTCACAAGCAATTTCTTCATTTAAGACAATGTTTTCTAAACAGAAAGTTAAAGAAAAATCTGAAATATCGTAAACTTTGAATTGTCGTCTGCAACTTATTTCAATTAAGACAAGTCTAATATTTTGCCGTTTAGTTATGGGTTAATAGAGAAGATGTAAACCGCGGACAGTCTGTGTAGAAGGTTTAGAATTTGAGGAAGAAAAAAAGGGGGATATAATAAGTGTGGAATTTACCTTCTTGTATTAAAATAGAATTTCAATGAATAAGTTTATTTCCCAAAAATATTCATATTTCCAAATATTCTCATTAAGAATTTATCTCGTCTGGCCCATATAAGTAAGAAAATTGTAAACACAATAAAACACTGAACTATATGTCCGTTTTATGATTCCATAAACAGCGCAAAACAAACAGGCATCTTATCTTTAATCAGTGTGTTCATAGTCAAGTTCGATTTTTTTCATTCCGCATCCCATTTATATTCCCTTGTATCACTTGGTACCAATTAATCGAACGAATCAAGCGTATCGGTAACGCTTTTTCAGAAGAAACATATATTGCAAAAAGTATCTATTTTATTCGAATTCTGACAATGATAGTAAAAATGTTTGTAAGGCATAACTTCAAGTCTGATGTCGCTAAACACCTATAAAATAAAGAAGTTAACCAATTACCAAGATAACAATTTTTTAGACTGGTAAAAATTGGAAGATAGTTTAGACGATATTTCAAATTGCGCCATAATAGGACAATAAGTACCAAATAGAGTAAAAAAATATTGTGAGAAAAGGAGATTTTGCTTGTTAAGGCAATTCCTCCATTTCCCACAAAGTGTTCCATGGCTCTATTTTTTCAGAACGCATTATTGTGTGCAAATTAGTTTTGCTTTTTTAGATTAAAAAGTTCTAAATAGGTTGGAAAGTATACAGGGGAAAGAAAATGCTTGTTACAAGCGGATTTCCCTTTTCTCACAATGATTTCATGGGCATTTTCCCTAAGAGCATCAATAGCGTGTTGGCATTAAAGAATCAAATATATGACCCAATCCCTGCTTTTGATAGCCGATAAATATTGCAAAACAATAAAAAGGAAAACATCGCGGATAAAGGATAAAGTGTTTGCAGCAAGAAATTCTGTATATAAAAAAAAACATACGGAATTTCGTATTTGGTCAATCAAGATAAAAGCAAAAGACTGAATATACTGTAGGAGAGAAAGACTCATCTGCATTGAGAGAATCTGACAAAATTTAAAAAATTCGACCCTGTTTAACTTGAACATTCCTTGCAGCCTGATCAGTGTCGAAAATTTATAGCACTTCCGAGATTGTCCGCAATTTTCGCTCTACCGAGATTGTCGGTAATTTTTGGCTCTTCCGAGATTGTCGAAATTCGCGAGACGCGTCACCGCATTATTTATAAATACGAATTACCAAACCATAAAAGATAAGACCAGTCCAATCTGACAGAGGTGCTGACGGCATTATTGAAGAAATAAGGACAAAAAATAGGATAGAGAACACAGGGAGAAAGGCGGAATCGTTTGTCAGAAAAGTCATTCCTCCTTTCCTCATAATGCTTTCTTTTTGCTTTTTTCCCTCTGTAAGTGAAATGCGAGAATGCTTGATACTTGGTTAACAATCTGTTCAGGCCTCTTTCCAATAATAGAGCTTCAAGCGATTTCTTCATTTCTCACAATGTTTTCTACCTCATATGGTCCATAAATTTTGATTTAAAGTAATTTTGTTTTGTAATCTGTAATCTCATTACATTTGGACTAGTCTAAATTTTGTTGGAATGGGTAAACGCTACGATGGTTAGTCTATATCAAGACATGGAATTCTCATCAGCGCAGGAATTTTTCGAAGGAATCCCAGAATCGATAGTCACTTTATGCATTTTTAATTCTGTCATTTGCGTGACTGTGGACATACCTATAATCATTCTAATTAACCAGTCAGTCTCTTTAACCCTTTACCAGACGACAAAATCTTAGACTGGTCCAAATTGAGAGAAGTTGCAGACTACAATTTTAAGTTGGTGGAATTTTAAAAAAATACTTGTCTTTTCGGGTATAAAACATTATGGATAATGAAGAAATTGCTTGTAACAAGCAATTTCTCCATTTTACACAATGTTTTCTATTGCCTTTTTTTGAGGGTGCCAAAGACGAAATACCTAAGCTCTTTACCAAATCGCCGGTCCCCATTAGCTCTGTTGGTAGAGCACTCGACTTTAAAACTGCAGATCGTTGGTCCGAGCCCAGGGCTGACACGAATGATAAACCAACTGTCTTTCGGATGAGACATTCAATCAGAGACCCCTTTTGACGGCGCTATACATAAGGCACACAAGAGAACCAGGTGGGGCTCCTGGTGGTTTCATCTTGTGTCCCTGCACTGTCCAAGATCCAACTGACTTCTTCGGACCTCATTCATATGGGCAAAAATGCTACCCGTGTAACCAAAAAATCAACAATAATACATTCCCTTCACCAAATTAAAATATTTTCAAAAAAAGAGTTATCTGTTCTCAACTCAAACTAAATCGAATATCGAAATTTAAATTAGTTTTACAATAAAACCATAATCCGTACTTTATGACTTGATTTAACGCTTGTCATGCTCAGCCGGGAACATTCCTGTTTTGGGCAGGAGGTATAGACAAAGATAGCCTGCATATATGTACAGTCTGTCTTTAGTCTACACCACCTGCTTGCCACTTTCAAACCAATTGTGTCCGTAGATTTAATTTTCATTTGACATATTGACCAATAATGAGTACTTCCAGTTCTTTCAGTCCTTTGATGTTTGTGCAATTTTAGCAGTATTTATTCAGCACAACAAGGGCTAAAAACCTCGTCACTAGAATGTCTTTTATATCTAAGGTCGGATTTCATTCGAATTGAAAAGTAAGTGTTTCAACAAACTCGCTATAAATTTATTAGTTTATTACAACTTAAGAAGTTTTAAAGTCTATTGACCTCATAATGAAAATATATTTCAGTATCAGCGACCTTATCCTTAAGTCTCTCTAACCACGCACAAAGCATCCTTTGCCATAAATTTCTCTTTCATCCCGACAGATTTTGGCCAGTCTAAAATTTTGTCATCTAGTAATTGATTCAAGGAAAAAAAAAAAAAAAAAAAAAACGGACTTGGCTGTATCGATTAGTGTGTGATGCCATGAGATGTTTGAGCGGTGATTTACGTCGCATTCGAATATTTTCCCGGTTATATTATTATTATATCACTTCCTTGATAATTGAGTTTATCGTTTTTAAATGCGGCTCCCAATGGGCGATTTCCAGCAGCACGGGCGTACTTCGAACTTGTCACCATCGACAACAAAACACTTCACCAAGCAGTGCCACTTTTTTTGCCGGGGACTACGCCTAATTGCAGAACTCGGCTCCAGAACTGTTATCGAGATTCAATGCATTAATCTGAGCTGGTAATCGCGTAATTAAGTTAAATCATTTCATCTAACTGGCAGCCTCACAAGTAAAAAGATATGGAGTTCATTTTTTTCTCGACTATAAATTCCTAAGTCGGTAAATAAGAAGAACGTTCGCCGCCCATGGTACACCTGCTTAGTACGACAAGATGAGACGAAGGCGTAGAGAGTAAATTTGGTGTTTGACAGCGAATTTATATCATTAACATCACAATTGAACAACCATAACGTTTGGACTGATGAAAGATCGTAAGCCCATTTTGAATAAGATTGGATTACAGTGTTTTGTTAGCTTAACAACGAAATTGACCAATCACGTCTGTCAATCAAATAACCAGTCGACCAATGAAATCTTCGATTGCAACCAGAAATGAATTTTGAACTCCGCCATTGGTCGCCATTTTTTGGAACAATTTTTGTTGGTTTGGTGACTGAAACGTCGTAACTACAGCTTATTCAAGCTGTAGTTACGACGTTTAGGTCGCCAACCAACTATTCTACTCTTTCGTTACATTCTACTGGTCATCAAGTTTGCAAAATAACGTCATTTAAAATCGAGAAGCGGGACTTCCTGTCAGATTAAATGGGCGGGGCTAACGAAGTAAGTGGGCCGGTCAAGCGATTGGTCAATTAACAAATTAACGAAGCAGATTCCGGATTTAATCACTAGTAAGCGAGCTCACAGAAAGTAGAACTGTTTGTTTAATGGAGTTTAACACGGCTTTAACAGTATTTCAGTCATTTCGCGGCGGCTGGAGCACCTAACCGTGGATTCTTGGTATTTCTCGTTAATTTCACTTAGGTTTACGATTATCCATCCGTTGGTGAGGGAAAAATGTCGGAAAGGATATGTGCCGCGACCGAGGATGGAACCCTGGACTACATGATTATGCATTATGGGATGCATTGTACAAAACGAGAAGGCCCGTAGATTTGAAAAAGACACATAACTTGCTCTAATTTGTTACTATTTAAAATTATCTCCCAATACCTAGGATAGCCGCCCAAACCTTGAATTATTTTCAAGTAAGCCACCCTGATCTTGAAATGCTTTCTGCGGCCCCGACGAGATTCATATTTAAGTCAATCCCACGTAATGCTATTTCTTACAACGCCCACGAAAAAGTTTCGTAAAACATTGTGGTAAATGAAGGATATGCTTTTACAGGGCGTTTTTATTTTTTATTTTATTATTATTATTTTTTTTTTCAATTTTCCCTCATATTCCTTCCCTTAGAAACATTTATTTTCAATAATGATATCAACTTACATTATCTATCAACCTTGTACAGTCAAAAAATGTGTCGTCTTGTTGAGTAATCGTTTAATTTGCTAAGATTTAATTTGCTTACAAACTATCGTTACTGCAGCTGTAGTCAAAACCTTAGAAGGAAGTCTACCTGACAAAATTCATCGAAAGAAAGTTTCTTACGCGTTTCGGGAAAAAAACCCAACTAGTATTCAAATGAAAATGCAGAAATTAAGGCCAATTCTGAATCCAACAGCGAAAATAACTTTCTAATTACAGAGTGTTAAATTATCTGGTTACTTTGTTGACGGGTAGTCATGGTAATTACGTCCACAAAGACTCCCTGCTAGTTAAATGATAATGAAAGATGTCAAACGCAGGCGGCTTGCATCACCAACCCAATCATGCGTGGATAAATCAATCATGTTCAAACAAGAGCCCACAGAGACGGATTATGCTCCCCGAGTTTAGCCTTGTCACAAAAAGTTTTAATTAAACAGAGAAAGGGGTTCTGAGGCACCGACAGACGCAGATGCGGGTATATGCTCGCTATATTCTAGACATGCCAAATTTTAACTTACATCCTTGAGCTTTGACCTTGACATTGGAGCTATCTGAAAATTTTTAAAA
Source organism: Fragum fragum (assembly GCA_946902895.1). Taxonomy (NCBI): domain Eukaryota; kingdom Metazoa; phylum Mollusca; class Bivalvia; order Cardiida; family Cardiidae; genus Fragum; species Fragum fragum. The sequence goes on from OX336370.1 coordinate 44,842,126, forward strand.
TGGCACGTCTACAAACGTTAAAGAACAATTGTGCAAAAAATTTTGAAATAAAACCATTATCTTAGGAGATTGCTCCAGACAAGCTTAATTTCAATGTTAGACCTTTAGCTGTGACTTTGACCTTTGAGCTATCTGATTTTTTTCTCAAATTGCATATCTACTAATTGCTGAAAACAATTGTGACAAACTAAATTGAAACCCGTTTATAATTGAAGGAGCTGTGCTCTGGACACGCTTAATTAGAGTGTTCGACCATGACTTGTGACATTGGAACTATATGAGTATTTTTCTAAATGGTACATCTACTCACGATAGACAACAATTGTGTAAAGTTATTTCAAAATCCATCGATAATGGAAGGATTTATGCTCTGGAAATTCTGAATTTTAATGTTCGACCTTGGGCTATGACCTTGACCTTGCAGTTATCTGAAGATTTGTATTAAATTGCACATCTACTGATGTTACAGAACAATTGTGTAAAGTCATTTTGAATTCGATCCATAATTCAAAAGCTATGCTAAAGCCATTACATTTGACATTGACATTGGAGCTATCTATTTTCCCACATGGCACACCTGCTCATGACTGAGAACAATTGTGCAAAGTCATATTGAAACCAAAGGAGCTATGCTCTGGACATGCTTAATTTTAACCTTCGACTTTGGGATGTGACCTTGACCTTGGAGTTATCTGAATATTTCTTTCAAATGAATTCTGCTCATGCTAGAGAATAACTGTTTTCAGTTATTTCGAAATGCACCCATAATTGGAAAAGCTTTACTCTGTAATTACTTAATTTCAACCTTGAACTGTGACCTTGACCTTAGAGATATCTGATATTTTTTTTCAAATGCTTTATATATTCATAATAAAAAAAATTGTGCCAATTTATTTTGAAATACATCCATAATTGAAGGAGCTATGCAGTGGAAAAGGTCAATTTTAACCTATGACCTCAAACTATGACATTGACATTGGAGCTATCTAAAAACCGGGGAAAATACCTCGGTGCAATATCATAAGGAATCCAAATGTCAAGTTTCTTTTAATTTGGCCCAAGAGTTGTGGAGATATCGGGATGGACGGACGGATAGAAAAAGGACGGATAGTAATGCGGTGGTTTTATGCTCGCCCTTCGGGCAACATAAAAAATCCAGTCAGCATCTATACGAGTACGCGTTATCTTCCCATGCTCAATATCTTAAAGTGCCCGGACGCGGCGAACATCCATTTCGACACTTTTCTCCAACCCAAGTTGGAACAAAAGCTGGAGGCACGGAAAGCATGCTGTGGTAGTACTGGTATGATAAATATCAGGAAATAATAGTTATGTGCTCTAACCGTCGCCATATGATTGAAATATTGTTAAAAGTGGTGTTAAATCCCATTCAACCAATAAATCAATATCTTAGTTTCGGACAAACTTGACATTCTAGGCATGTGAACCTGAAACTTTTAACCCATTCCCACACAATCCCGCTATATGACGCTCCCAAATGAACGGATTTTGAAAAACATTGTTGACAAGCAATTTCTTCATTTTCAACAATATTTTCTACCCAGAGAGGCAGGTTTTGAAATTTTCGACTATTCAATGTAGTCGTCTGCAACTCCCTTCATTTGGAAAATTAGGTATATACATGTATGCAAATAAGTACAAAATGTGCCGTTTTCCATTTGGTCAGGATAAATGGAGGGGCTAAGTTACTAGCGCCCCTAAGCCCTGTTCCTCCGGGCTTGTAGAGGTATGTGAAATGAAATTTCAGCCAATCAGAACATGGGAATTTTGATAGATTAGATTATAGAAAAAATGACCCAGTATTCAAAACTTAAAGCTTCTAGCTTGATGGGTCCCGCAGCACTAGACTTAAGTAGGACTTGCCAAATACTATGAAACTTATCCAGGCTGCAAAAGGACAATACTTTATGGCGTTGGAAAATTCAAATGATTTGATGACGATATAATTGTCCGATCATTTTGCAACGCTCTCAACGAATAAAGCTCATGAAAACGTTTTGGGAAATGAAGAAACCTGCTTGTTACAGGCAACTGCTTGCTATAAGCAATTTCTTGTAACCCGCAATGTTTTCTGACTCAAAACACAGATTAAAAAAACAAAAAACACATACACATTTTCGTTGGAACTTCTTTGAATTTGAACTTGTTTAAAATTCTGTCGTCTGGTAATTAGTACAAAACAGTTGTCATTTTTTTTCAATTTTTAAGATATTGACATTATTTTCAAATATGTATCCTTCCCTACATTTGTCTCCAAACAAACCTAATTTGAGGCTCGAAACGGATGTTGTGGTATAGTATCGGTGAGACAAGAACCAGGAATCCAAGGTATCCGCTGCTATTTTGCTAAATATGTTAAAAGCAACCTTACACCCAATTCGATTCTCAATAGACCTATCTGGTCAGCAGGAGAACATAATTTCTAAGATTTTATTTTTGTTCCTTTTTTAATTTTTTTTAGCCCTTTTGAAATAGGACCACACAAGGAAATTTTCTGCTGTTTGGCTTAAAATGGCACAGCCATTGAATATTGTTTAAGAAAATTTTCGACGGCCGATACATAGAACCTCATTTTAATAATGTGTGCTCGGTTGCGCTTTGAATTCAGGGCATTAGATAATATTGGCGGACCGAGAAGGGTGGTTGTGTATGGGAGGGGGTAGCTGCAAGGCACCAGCAGATTATCAGGTAAGTCTATTCTAGGATTCCCTTGGTGACTTGATTTACCAATAGGTAAAGGATGATGGAAGTTGGAGAAACAAGTTAGACTAGAGGCGATTGAGCGCACTGAAAAATTTTGCATGAATTCAATATAAACTGAATATAGAGAACCATTTCAAACTTGTCATTGGTTTTACAAAGTCAAGTTATATAAAATTCATTATGTAAAATTTTCACTGTATACAATAATATTGACATTATCCACCATCGCAATAGCCATTTTTTTCCCAACCAATCAGAATTATATGAAGGAATCCGACAAACTGTGACCTGAGGATCATTTCTGTGAAATTTGGTTGAAATCCATCAACAGGTTTCTGAGAAATTTAAAAAGTTTCCAGTATATGCCATATATGGAAATTAGCCTTGCCCATTGAAGCCATGTTTTTCATCCAATCATATTCATTTTTTTTATAATCTGATAAAAGGTCTTCCATGGATCGATCCTGTCAAATTTGGTTGTTCAATCAACAGGTTTCTGAGAAGAAATTCATAGCTTTTACCACAAATGGAAATAAGCCCCGCCCATTGCTATGTTTTAATACGATCAAAATAATTTGAAGGAATTTGATAGAGGTTCACCCAAGGATCATTTCTGTGAAATTTGATTGAAATCCATCCTGCAAGTTCTAATAAGAAGATTTTCAAAGCTTAAAGCCACATATGGAAATAAGCCCCGCCAATTAAAGCCATGTTTTTTCATCAAATCAAATTTCTTTGAAGGAATCTGATAGAGTTTCACCCAAGGATCATTTCTGTGAAATTTGATTGAAATCCGTCCTGCAAGTTCTAATAAGAAGATTTTCAAAGCTTAAAGCCACATATGGAAATAAGCCCCGCCAATTAAAGCCATGTTTTTTTCATCAAATCAAATTTCTTTGAAGGAATCTGATAGAGTTTCACCCAAGGATCATTTCTGTGAAATTTGATTGAAATCCATCTGCAAGTTCTAATAAGATGATGTTCAAAGCTTAATGCCACATATGGAAATAAGCCCCGCCAATTAAAGCCATGTTTTTTTTTATCAAATCAAATTTCTTTGAAGGAATCTGATAGAGTTTCACCCAAGGATCATTTCTGTGAAATTTGATTGAAATCCATCCACTAGGTTCTAGGAAGAAGATTTTCAAAGCTTTTATCGTTTATGGAAATAAGCCCCGCCCATCAAAGTTATGTTTTTCTTTCAATCAAAATTCTTCGAAAGAATCTGATAGAAGGTCACCATTTCTGTGGAATCTGGTTGAAACCTTCCCCCGGTTTCTCAGAAGATTTTAAAAGTTTTAACATAAATGGAAACTAGCCCCCGCTATGCCATTTTTTCATCCGAATGAAGGAATCTGATAGAGGGTCACCCAGGGATCATTTCTGTGAATGTTGGTTGAAATCTGTTCAGTACTTTCTGAGGAGAAGATTTTCAAAGGACAAGTTTACGGAAGGACGATCGGACGCACGATGGACACCTAGCCATGAGGCCCATGACAACAGATCTCTGGCTTTCAACCAGTGGACCTTAAAATTGTAAACCGTAAGATAATAGCTACTGTTGAACATCACAAGAAAGAAACTGTTTATCTTAGTATATCTATTTCTAGCACTACTAGCAACTATTCTAGATGCTTGATCTAGCATAGGGTTATGAAATCCATCCTGCAAGTTCTAAGTTTTAGTGGCATTACTTGAAATGTCAAAAATGTTTTGAAAATACTCACTATCAGATTTTCATCGTCCATAACGAAACTGGAACATTTATGACGTCATTTCCACAATCTGACGTCATTTCAATTTCTTAATATGCGGAGGATTTCGGAATGTGAGGTTCCTCATAAAACATAAGAACAATAAAATATTTATATATTTATTGATTCAACGTTAAGAGATCGACAATTTTAACAAAGAATATTGCACAATTATAAAAGTATTTTAATCTTGTTAAACAGAAAGTAGAATAGATCCTTACAAGCGCATTGCCACCTGATCTGCCAAAAAGCCTAGCGTGCAAAATGTGTTCCATCGACCAAGAAGTTTGATCCAAATTCAAACTGTGCTATCTGAAAAGGGTCAATACTTTCCCTGATGTATTTTTAGATGTAAGGAGGTATTCAATTTCACTACATTTATTTGATTTGTCATGAATCAAATTTCTTAAAAAAAATCAAAAAAAAAAAAAAATGAATAAATAAATAAATAAAATAAATAAATAAAAAATCAAAGGACTGAAAGTACTGAGAAGTTGGAATGCGCTGAAAGGGTCATAACTGTGGAATTCGGTTCAAATTCATTTATTACTTTCCGAGAAAGCCTCCCTCCTTTAAACTAAAACCAGCATTCTCATTCCTGTACATGTGTGCACGAATAACGCACAAAAACATAAATCCACATACAGAAATCAAAAACTACCTCGATGGTCGAGTGGTATAGTTACTTGACTCGTGATCTGAAGGTCACGGGTTCGAGCCCCGCCGTCACCGAGGTGTGTTCATGGGCAAGACACTTAATAGCCAGCCTCAGTCTACCCAGCTGTAGAAGTGGGTAGCAGTGGGGATAAGCCACCGCCTCTCTTTCAGGGACGTGAAAACATCTTGTTTGTGTGTTCGAGAGCGATTCTATAAGCTTAAAGCTTTCGTCGCAATCGAACTAAAATAAATTAGTATAAACTAAATCAAAAACTAGCATTGTCTTAACCCATTCCCAGACAATTACGCTTTTAAATGACCCTCATTATGAAAGTTTTGGAAAACATTATGGAAAATGAAGAAATTGCTTGTAACAGCCGATTTCTTCATTATCCACACTGTTTTCTGTAAAAAAAAGACCAGGATTTTAAAGATTTCATCAACTTACAATTGTCAGCTGCTACTTCTTTGAATTTGGACTGGTCTAAAATTTTATCGTGTTGGAATGGGTGATAAGCTCGTGTCACGCACAGCAAAATTAGAATTTTCATGCATAACATTCTCCTTTTGATCAACTGTGATACGTTAACTCCTTTAAGAATCTTGAAAACAGAGAATAATAGCTTCTGCAGTAAGAAATCAATGACCTTGATGATTATTTGACCCTCAACTCGGCCAATTCTGTAAAGATCATACTGAACTCACGTAGATTTTCACAAGTTTATGAGCATACGTGGAAAAACATTAAATTGTGTCTTTGTTGTTATTGTATTAGTTCTTCAACCACGATCATGGTTCTACCTGACCATCCCAATTCCATCTGGAGCAATATCCGACCGTTGTTTCCGTATGCATTTTTCCCTTCGGACCAGATTCTGGTCATGGGTCAATTAAACCCACCTCCCACAATGACGCTTTTCCGCCCTCAAGAAAATCACTGTGGAAAATGAAGAAAGTGCTTGCAACAAGTAATCTCATTTTTCACAATATTTTCTGCCTTGCAAGTTGAAAAATCTACAATTTTAAAAACTTTAAATTTACAACACCTTTCGATTTGCACCATTCTAAAAATTTGTCGTCTGTTAATTGGTTAAATATCGAAATAGGTTGGTCGTGAATTGGTTAAATATCGAAATAGGTTGGTCGGTGATTGATTGTGTCCATGGACGTCCCTAATGCAAGAGCGGCGATCGATACATTTTTTTTTTGAATTGCAAATATACGGATACATTCTGTAGGAAGCAGAATCAAGAGATATTAACATAAGCTGTAAATACCCTTTTCTTAATCGATGTAAGATAAATAGGTTTAACCCATTCCAACAAAGCAAAATTTTAGACTGGTCTAAATTGAAAGAAGCTGCAGACGACAATTTCAAGTCGATGGAATTTTGAATTTTTTCGTCTTTTTGGATAGAAAACATTGTGGATAATGAAGAAATTGCTTGATACAAGCAATTTCTTCATTTTCCACAATGTTTTCCAAAGTTTTTTTCTTGAGGGGCGTAAAAAGGAGGAATTAAGTTGGAATGGGTTAAACAACGTAAGCATCAATTGCCAAACTAACTCTATAAGCAAATTTAAGATATAACATACAGTAATTGACGGACTGTGTCTGTCAATAAACAAATCGGTAGACAAATGAAATCAATACATCTAGATCGGAGGGTAACTTTGAACTCCCGATAATGATCGACATTTATGTGAAGCATTATTCAAGATGTAGGTACGATGTCTAGGTCGACAACCAACCACTTCATCTTTTGCTACATGAAACTGACCATGAATTTTCCAAAATGACGCCGTTTAACCCTTGTCATGCTGAATAAAATTCTTATATAGACACATATGAAAATCAAAGCATTGATGGCACTGGTTTTTTTTGTTGTTGTTGTTGTTGTTTTTTTTTTTTTTTTTGTGAGGGTAAATATTTAGTTTGGAAAAGATCTTATGGACAATTCTGGCTTAAAGAAAGCAAACAGGTGGTGTAGACTAAGATCAGACTGCACTTAAGTTCAGGCTGATCTTTGTCTATGCCTCCTGCCAAAGCAGGAATATTCCGGGATCAGCATCACAAGGGTTAATATCTAAGAAGAAGAGTCATGTCGAAGCAAGGTAGGCGTGGCTAGCAATCCGTTCAATGGGCATTGGATCTACATTTAAACATTCCCAAAAGTGCAAGAGCTATTAAAAAAATTTGTGTAAATCTATTGTTGCGTTTAACCATATATACAAAACCGAAAGTTAATCATCCCTGCAGTGGAAATTTGTTGTTGTTGTTTTTCTTTGAAAGCGTCTAGGGGATACAGACTTTTTAGTCATCTGGCGCTTTGCGTGAAAAGGTCTATTCGACGCGCCATTTTGGTTACACTCCTGTCCGTTTTTGCCTCATTAAATAAAGAGCAAAAAGGGCCCACTTTCACAATCTGTAGCTCCTCCCAAAAGTTTCGTTGGGCCTTAAATCTTAGTCCGTCTTAAAGAGCAGTCTTTGATCTTGAATTACAGGCCAGGAAAATGGTATCATTAGGGATAAAGTTTTTCGCAAATCTTCATTCTGCACATCAACCCATGAAATTGTTTAGGCTCGGAAGTGAAAGTCTTGTAGGATACCACCTTCAAATGTCAGTTTCTACAAGGAAATAGTTCCCTGATTAAAGCTTTGAATCACATGCATGACATGCAGCAGTGATCTCTTACTCTGCAGAACCTAACATCAAGCAACTTGCTGTTGATTAAACGTTAAAACAGCATGACAAAAGGAGGAGATAAAATTTTCTTAATGGACTACTTTAGGATACAACCACCAGGAAGTAATTCCGGAGTGGAGTTGACCCTTTTGTGTGTCTGAATTAACCCATCGGCACACGATCACACATTTTTTTCGTGCGTAAGAAATATAGTTATGGAAAATATCGTGAGAAAAGAAGAAATTGCTTGTACCTCTTGCAACTTCTTTAAATTCAAACCGTTCTAAATTTTGCTGTTTAGGAATGGGTTAAAGCATCTAACCTCAACATTTGCTTCTACCTCGACGGCCGAGTGGTATAGGTGCTTGACTCGTGACCTTAAGGGGGGGGGGGGACAGTCACCGGAATGTGTTCATGGGCAAGACACTTAACAGCCAGCCCCAGTCTACCCAGCTGTAGAATTGAGTAGCCACTGTCTCTCTTTCAGGGATGTGAACATATCTCGATTGTTGGTTTCTAGAGCTTAAAGCTTTTGTCGCAATCGAACTAAAACAAGAGGCCCATGAGGGCCTGAGACGCTCTACTGGTTATCAAGTTTTCTGTTAAAGAAATCTGATATTTGAGACAGTTAATTGCTGGAAGAAGAATGCATAAAAAATAACAAATTGGACTTTAAGGCCCCTTTTCCCATCTTTCATGACAGATCCACTTCATTTCCAAAAAGAAGTTTCCTTATGACCCTACAATCATACTATGAAATTTTCATCAGAATCCTACTATAATTGTGGACTTTATCATGTAAACTCGATTGTTTTGAGTAATATTCCACAAGGCCCCTTTTCCTGTGTTTTCTTGTGGATCCATTTCATTTCCAAAAGGAACTTTCCTTACAACCATACAATAGTCCTCTGTGAAATTTTAAAGACAATCTGAAAATAATTTATGAACGTCATCACATAAACAAGAACGTTTTAAATGATAATCTGTAAGGCCCCTTTTCCTGTGTTTCCAATGCAACAATAATTCCTTGCATCTTTTAAGAGAATCCGATTAGAACTGTGGACTGTATATTGTGTTAACGAAGATATTTCAATCAAGTTCTTATAAAGCCCCTTTCCCCCTGATACTTTATTTTTTGTTAAACCATTCTGTGAAAGTTTAAAATGAATCCAATGAAATATGGGTACTTATGTTAACTAGAATATTTAAAAATAAAATAAAATTATATGGCCCTATTTTACATGATACTTGATGGATTGTACCCAATTCTGAAAAGAACCATCCTTGTATTTGTACAATCATTCTGTGAAATTTTGAAGTGAAGCCGGTGAAATCCAGAGACATCACTGTATTAACTAGAATATTTAAGAGAGTTTTTCATAAGGGTTTTTTTATGTGAAAATTGCCATAATCAGATCCACTATCAAAATCAACAATTGTTATGATGGTACAATCAATGTGTAATCTGTGAAATTTATTTTTTCAATAAGGATTTTATAGTGAAATTTTTATTGGGCTGGACCCCTTTTCCCATGATACTTTACAGAACAAACCAAATTTCAAAAGGAACAATAATAATGAAGGTACAATCAATATGTAAAAGTTTGAAGAGAATCAGTGAATACAGTGGACTAAATTGTGTCAAGAATTTTTTGCAGTAAAATTCTCGTAAGGCCCCTTTTCTCTTGAAACTTAACAAATCAGAACCAATTTAAAAACAAACAATCCTAATGATAGATAGTTTGAAGAAAACGGTAAAGACTGAGGACTTTATGTGATATTGACGTTTTTGTCACAAAACTTTCATAAGGCCCATTTTCTTGTGCTGCTTAACGGATAAGACTCAATTTACATAGGAACAATCCAAATGATGGTACATGTACAATTATTTTATTAAAGTTTGAACAGAAAACGATGAAAACTGTTCACTATATTGTTGTTTAAGGATTTTGAAATTAAATTTTCATAATGCCCCTTTTCCTGTGATACTTGACAGATTAGGTCTAATGTCAACATCAACAATCATAATTATTGTACAATTATTCTGGAAAGTTCAAAGCAAATCTGATAAAAGCTCTGGACTTGGTAACAAGGATTATATATGAAATTTTCATAAGGCCCCTTTTCCCCTGATACCTAACAGATAAGACCCAATTTGGAAAGAAACAATCCTACTGATAGCACAAACATTCTGTGAAAGTTTTAACAGAATCCGACGAAAACTGTGTACTGTATTGTGGAACAGGGATTTTAGAAAAAAAATTATAAGGCTCCTCTTCCCATGTTACGTGATGCATCTGACCCAATTCCGAAGGGAACTATACTTACAAAGTATAATCGTTCTGTTTGAGTATGAAGATAAACAGATGAAATCTGTGGACTTTAAAGCATTAAGATTTTGTATTTAAATTCCATAAGGCCCCTTTTCCTGTGTTTCTTGACCGATGACGGATCTGACCCAACTTTAAAAGGAACGATCCTTAAGATGGTACAATTATTCTGTGAAAGTTTGAAGAGAATCCGATGTATACAGTGCACTCCAGAGTATTAAAGAGGATTTTTTAAATTAAATTTTCAACAGGCCCCATTTCTCATGTTTCTTGACGGATCATACAAAATTTGAAAGGCACCATCCTTATTATAGAACAATTATCCTGAGAAAGTTTGAGGAGAATCCAATGAAAACTGTGGACTCTATCGCGTAAACGAGGGCTATTAAAAAAAAAATAATCAAATTTTAATTAGGCCCTTTTACTGTTTATCTTGATGAATCTGACCTTATTTCGAAAGGAACAATCCTAATGATGGGACAATTATTCTGAGAAAGTTTGAAGAGAATCCAATTAAAACTGTGGACTTTATATCGCATAAATGAGGATTCTTTTAATTAATTTTTAATAAGGCCCAATTTCCTGTGTTTCTTGGTGGATCTGATCCAATTTCGAAAGGAACAATCTTCATGATGGTACAATCATTCTGAAAAACTTAGAAAAGAATCCCATGCATACTGTAGACTCTATCGCCTAAACAAGGATTTTTAATAGATTTTTTTATCAAATTTTCATAAGGCCCCTTTTCCAGTGTTTCTGGACGGATCAGACTCAATTTCAACAATAATGATCCTAATGATGGTACAATCATTCTGAGAAAGTTTGAATAGAATCAGATGAAAACTGTGGACTCTATCCCGTAAACAAGGATTTTTAATAGATTATTAAATTAAATTTTCATAAGGCCCTTTTTCCCGTGTTTCTTGACAGATTAAACCCAATTTAGAAAGGAACAATCCTCATGATTGTACAATCATTCAGTGAATGTTTGAAGAGAATCTGATGAAAACTGCGGACTCTAGAGTGTTAATGAGGATTTTTTAATTAGGTCTTTTTTCACGTGTTTCTTGACGAATCTGACCCAATTTCAAAAGGAATGATCCTAATGATGGTACATTCATTCTGAAAAAGTTTGAAGGGAATCCGATGAAAACTTTGGACTACATCACATAAACAAGTTAACAAACGGACGACGTACGGATGGAGGGACAGACAGACAGGCGGACAGCTGCATGGACGCCAGACAGGAAAAAGCCATCGCGATAGATCTAGTGGCCTTCTGCCAGTACAGCTAAAAACAATTGGGAAAACAAAATGGAAAATGAAGAAATTGCTTGTAACAAGCAAATTCTTCATTTTTCACAATATTTTCCATCTAGAAAGTTGAAAAAATCTAATATATAACTTTTAAATTGTTGTCTGCTATTTCTTTCAAATTGGACGAGTCTAAATTGTGTTGTCTGGTAATGTGTTAATCCATTTACTCATGATACATTTAGGATTAGTCCAAATTCAAAGAAGTTGCAGAAGGAAATTTTAGTTCATTGAATTTTGAATATATATGTATTTTGGGGGTTTAGAAAACAATGTGGATAATGAAGAACTTGCTAGTAACAAGTAATTTCTTCATTTTCCGCTATGTTTTCTAAAGCTTTTTTTCTTGAGGGATGTAAAAAAGTGGGAATGTGTGGGAATGGGTTAAGCTATAATTATTTAAAAATACAAATCTCAACCATGCTAGTTTTTTCATACAAAACCTTCATCATTTCGAATATTTATGGTCTGAATTAAAATTTTGTCTTCAGGGAGAAGATTATTATCTTGGCAAGTAACCTTGTAGGAAATAAATAATGGTTTTCAGCAAGCAATTTTTCCTATTACCTATTTTTTTTCTCCGGCTTTATCTTTGGTCAATGAAAGCTTATACAGCAAAATTAAAAAGTAAATGAGAATATTAACGACAGATATCTAAAATATAGGCGTTAACTATTTATGTTCAACTTTTTTGAAAAATGTTGTATTCTTGGCTAGTGGCCTTAACCCATTCCAACACAACAAAATTTTGGACTGGTCCAAATTGAAAGAAGCTGCAGATGGCAATTTCAAGTTGATGGAATTTTAATTTTTTCTTCCTTCGGGATAGAAAACATGTCTTCCAAAGCCTTTTTCTTGAGGGGCGTAAAAGGAGAGATTATATGGGAATTGGCTAAACCCATTCCCATACAATGACAAGTTTTGACACCCAAGATAAAAATCTTAGGAAATTTTTGTAAAAAATGAAGAAATTGCTTATTAAAAGCAATTTCTTCATTTTCCACAATGTTTTCTACCCAATTTTTCATTTTTAAAAAAAAATCAAACGTTCATCAACTAAAATCTGTTTTCTACAACTGCTTTGAATTCGGACCATTCAAAAAAACAATTTTCTCATCCATGGACAATATGTCAATTCAGCAAAATGTTTGACCTTGATCTTGGAGCTATCTGAACATTTGTTGCAAATGGCGCATCTAGTCTTATGACTTGTAATAGTGATAACTATGTTAAACATAGCAAGTGGGGCAAACAAAAAACATATTGTGATGTAATATGTTGAAAGAAAAAAAAAGGTTGTACAAAATGACAGTTTCTTGCGTCATTTTGAGTTATATGATCACTAATGCATTCAGAAAAATGTTTAAAAATTCATTGATATTCCTTTCACAAGTATATTGTATCAGTAAATCAAAACAAACAGAGTATAAAATAACATTTAAATCATTCATTTAAGAGATGAAGAGAATATTTTTTGCTTTCATGGAGGTATGAACGCAAAGCGGATTCATACATTGTGTGATGAGTTTTTTTGGTTCATACCTCCATGAAAACAAGCAAATATTCTCTTCATGTCTTATAATTTAATAGCATTGAGAGAAAAAAAAAAGCTTTACAAATTTACAAACCTTTTTGTATTGTTTGTTTGTTTGAATGGGGTTTTATGATAGACGAAACTAAAGATTAAATTATTCATATATCACAAGTCCATCCTTTCCTTAACCCATTACCAGATTAGACTAGTCCCAATTGAAAGGAGTTGCAGACGACAATTAAAAGTTTATGAAATTTTAGATTTATTCAATTTTCTAGTTAAATTGCTTGTTGCAAGCATATTCTTTTTACAAAATGTTTTCTCAAATGTTTTTCTTCAGGGGCGTCAAAAGGACTCATTGTGTGTGAATGGGTTACATCATTTATTCATATTACAGGAGTCCACCCTTCCCTTAGCAAGCTTTCATTTTCCTGACCACCAGGAAGAAGATATCAAAGAAAACATGGTAGAAAAGGAGACCCTGTCTTATCTCACTACAAAATGACAAAATCTAAACCCTTGTCATGCTGTATAAATTACCATGCTGAATTGCTGTAAAATCAAAGGGCTGAAAGTGCTGACAGAACCTGTTGTTCAAAAATCAATATTTCTTTTAGAAATCAATTTCATAAACAACTCTGGCAGGAGAAGTACAAGTAGGAGGTGTAGACTAAGATCAGACTGCACTTATGTGCAGGCTGATCTTGGTCTACAACCTGCTGCCAAACCCGGAATATTCCGGGTTCAGCATGACAAGGGTTAAGCTGGCCTTAATTGATAGGGGTTGCAGTCAACATTTTGAAATGGGTGTTTATTTTGAAATTCTAAAATATTTAACCCATTCCCACAGAATGGTAACATTGAATTGTTGCTGAACAAATCTTTGCCTAGCAGATAATAAAGGTAAGTCCAAATGTACTGATTCTGAGAAAAAAGATTTTTAAAATGTTTTCACTATATTTCATATCTCAAAATTAGCCCCAACAATTAAAGCCATGTTTTTTCATCCTATTAAATTTTTTGAAGGAATCTGATAAAGGGTCACCAAATTATCATTTCTGTGAAATTTGGTTGAAATCCATTAACTGGTTTCTGAGAAAAGTTTTTCTAAGTTTTCACACATATGGAATGTTTTTTTATCCCATCAAAATTCTTTAAAGAATTCTGATAAAGGGTCTCCCATGGATCATTCTTGTTAAATTCGGTTGTAATCCATCATCTGATTTCTGTGAAGAAGATGTTCATGAGTTTTCCCCAAATTGGAATTAGCTCTGCCCATTAAGACCATGTTTTTTAACCGATCATTTTTTTTTTAAAGGAATCTAATCAAGGGTCACCAAAGGATCATTCCTGTGAAATTTGGTTGAATACTGTTCAGTATTTTCATGGATGAAGATTTTAAAGTTAAAGTTTACGGTTAGACAGATGGATGCACAACAGACACCTCACCATGACAATATCCGCAAGCTAAAAATGAAGTTCAAAGTAATGAATCTTTGCTGATGACATGATATAATAGTCATACATGCAAGCGCAAGGTTTCAGAGTAATACCATTTACAGGTACAGAAATATAACAGATAGACTACTCTCCTTTTATGCCCCTCATGTAAAACTTTTTTTCAGATTTTATTAATTAAAAAAAAAAGGGTCACGATTCAATTAAAATGCATGTCAGAGTAATGAATCTTTGCCCAGGGGATGATATGATAGTCACAAAGGCATATGTAAAGTTTCAGGGTAAAAGCATAAGTATGAACATAAATATTATTATTTCATTCATGATAATCTTTAACCAAAGCATAATGCGAACACTAATGCCTTGGAAACTGAATTAGCCACTCCATTCTTCGAATAGTCAAGCTAAAAAGTATTATTTCTCATTGAAAACATTTAACCCATCACAAAACAGCCAAACTTTAGACTGGTCCAAATTGAAAGGAGTTGCAGATGACAATCTAAAGCTTATGAAATATTGGATTTTTTTTACTTTTGGGGAGAAAAAAATAGTGGATAATAGAGAAATTGCTTGTTACAAGCAATTTCTCCATTTTCCACAATGTTTCCAAAGCTTTTTTTCTTGAGGGCGTCTAAAAGCTTCACTGTGTGGGAATGGGTTAAAGTGAAAACTGTACAAGTATAATGTATGTGCATTTGTCATATTGTCACATCAACCAATCAACAATTCTCGACGATTCTCACAAAATGAATCTATTACCACAGAATTTGGTGTTAACTTTGCACTTCTTGTATATTTCCGTCTTTTGGAGCGGGTGTTGGTTTCAAGTGAGGATTTTTTCTGTGTGAGAAAAACAGAGAAGAAATACTATACATATCAATTCACACTTTTCATAAAGCAATGATATGAAAGTTTACATATTAGGCACGTTCAGATATAAAGCAACTAAAGCAGTCTTGAGATCACACTGACTCTTTTCTCTGTCTCTCTGTCTCTCTCATTAACTCCCTTGCATATGGATTAAAAGATAACTCTTGTCTTGTTAAATACAATCATTTTCAAAACTGCAAGAAAAACTGAAGGACTGAAACCACAAGAAGTACAATATGACTTCAATATATATTCTGAAAATAAGATTCTATAAACAACCCGTACGTGAAAGGAACAAACAGGTTGTAAAGACAAAGATCAGACTGCATCTTTGTCTATACCCCCTGACAAAATAGGAATATTCCAGGTTCAGCATTAAAACGGTTAATCTTTTTCTAGACAACAAAATTTTGGACAAGTCCATATTCAAAGATATTGCAGACAGCAATATTTAGTTCTTAAAATTTCAAAAAATTTTGCCTAAGAAAACATTGTTGAGGATGAAAAAATTGCTTGTAACGAGTAATTTCTTCATTTTCCGCAATGTTTGCCACAACTTTTTTCTCACAGGCATCAAAAAGCATGAATGTGTGTGAGTTTACCCATTACCACACAGTGATGCTTTTGAACACCACTCAAGAAAAAATAACTGAGAAAACATTGTGTTAAATGTGACAAGCAATTTCTTCATTTTAAACGTTTTCTTCCCAGAAAGTTAAAAGACCCTAAAATTTCATAAACTATTAAATGTTGTCTGCAATTCCTATCAATTTGGACCAGTCTAAATTTTTCAATGTGGGGTAATGGGTTAACCCACTCAATCCCTCCTTTTTACGTCCCTCAAGAAAAAAGCTTTAGAAAACATTGTGGAAAATGAAGAAATTGCTTGTAACAATGTTTTTTTTTCCAAAAAGATGAAAAATTCCAAAATTCCATTAGCTTGAAATTGTCATCTGCATATTCTTTCAATTTGGAATAGTCTAAAATTTTCTTGTATGGTAATGGGTTAAACAGCATTATATAACCATATATAATATAAAGCTAAAGATGATAAGACAAACATGAAAGAAATAGGGTAATATTATCAACTTAGAATGTCCTTAGTTGATTAATATTAGATGAATTTATGGTCAGTGAACTGAATAATCATAAAACAATGCAAACTTTCTATTACAATATTGATAATTCTCTCTGTGCTTGAAATTTCCAACAGTTTACGAATCCCTGACCACACCCACTAGTCTCAGACAGAAAGTCTGACCTATTCCCAGACACCAAAGTTTTAGACTGGTCCAAATTGAAAGGATTTGCAGGCAACATTTTGAAGTTTATAAAATTGTTGATTTTTATCATTTTTCTGGGTTTAAAACATTGTGTAAAATGAGGAAATTGCTTGGCTCAAGCAATTTCCTCATTTTTAACAATGTTATTCCCAAATGTTTCTCTTGAAGTGTTGTTGGAAATGCCATACAGGCTCAATTTTTCTACCATGGAACGCACTTGTAATTTACTATATTACCCATCTTACATAAAGGGACAAACCAGAAGACAAGAGGACCATGATGGTCCTAAATCGCTAACCTGAGTATGGTGGTTCATGGCTTTATGATAAATACAAATAGTAAAGCCCTCTGTCTAATTATTTTGGAGAAGATGTTGAAGGAGTTTATCCTTGAATCCTAAGTATATTTATGATCCCAACATTTAGCGCTAATTTACTGTATATGGTAATTCTTTGAAGGATTTTGTTAGAGGGTCAATAGACATCAATACGTACCGAATATCCAAGCTCTAGGCCTAATGGTTTAGGAAGAGAAGATTTTCAAAGATATCATCTTAATACCTATCTCAAATGAGGACTTGCACAGAAAAGGGCTAATTTTCAGAGTATAATAATTCTATGAAGTAGTGAAGTAAAGCATCAAAAGATGATGATTTATTCCAAGCATCATAGCTCTAGGCCATAGGGTTTGGGAGAAGAAGATTTTCAAAGATTACCTTCTTTATTCCTATATAAAATCAGGAACCTAACAAAAAGAGCTAATTTTCAGAATACAATAAATCTTTGAAGTTTTTTTTATACAGGGTCAACAGATGATAATACATGCATACCAACTATCAAAGCTCTTGGCCTTATGGTTTTGGAGGTGTAGATTTTCAAAGATCTCCTTGTAAAATTAGGGATCGCACAGAAAAGGACGTATTTTCAGAGTACAGTAATTCTTTGAAGTATTTTGGTAGAGGGTCAATAGGTGATGATTTGTACCAAATATCAAAGCTCTAGACCTTATGGTTTAGGAGGAGAAGACTATTAATAATTGATAACTGGTGGACAGACAGTCAGATGGACAGACGGACACCTGACATTTACCAATCACAATAGCTCACCTTCAGCAAGTTGTGCTCAGGTGAGCTAAAAATAGCACAAATGACCTTATTTTGCCCCAAAGAAATTAATCAAATTCTAGCCTCAGATAATTGAATTTGAAGGACAAACTTACAATGTTTCAAGAAAATTATGCCAGTGTCTACAATGGCAAGGATTGTTTTTCTACAATATTACCAAGCAACATTTTTTCTTACCCCATGAGACCAAATATAGCACTTCACTGTGATATCGTGCAGATATTCTGACCTTTGAGGCAAAGATGTTGCCTCTAGAGTGAACATAAGGTTCTTCTAAGAGTTAACCTTGTGACCTAGTTTTTAAAGTCATGTGACATTTCGGGACCTTATTTTTGACATTTGTACAGAGATATTATGCAGACAAACAATTTGAAAAAAATATTTCAGTTTGAGATTTTAGATTATCCAACTTTCTGGGCAGAAAACATTTTGAACAAGAGGACCAAGATGGTCTGAAATTGCTCACCTGTATTGTCTTCTGTTTAAAAAAATGCAACTAGAGCCAAATATCTATAACCAGTTTCATAAAGATTGAGCCAAACCTGTGGCTTCTATGTTGTAAACAAAGAAATTATGGCCCCTTTCTTGTATTTCACAATAGAACCTTCCCATAATCTATAAGGTTCATCTTTATAACCTAACAATTATCCTAACCTAGTTTCATGAAGATTGAGCAAAAATTGTGGCCTCTATAGTGTAAACAAAGGAATTGTCATTAAGGCCCCTTTTCCTGTGTTTTTCAATAGAACCCTCCCATAATCAATAGGGTTAATCCGTGCGACCTAACAATTATTCTTGGAAAATTTCATAAAGATTGAGCCAAAATCATGGCCTCTAGAGTGTAAACAAGGAAATTATCATAAAGGTCCCTTTTCCTGTGTTTTTAACAGAACTCTCCCATTATCAATAGGGTTCATCTTCATGACCTAACAATTATTCTGACCAAGTTTCATGAAGATTGGGTCAAAACTATGGCCTCTAGAGTGTAAACACTTCAATTGTTGACGTTGCACAACAGACATTCAATGATCCCAAAAGCTTGCCATGAGCACTGTGTGCTCAGGTGAGCTAAAAATGAACAAATTGTTTTTTTGCAAGCAATTTCTTCATTAAAACAATTCTTTCTCAATCACTTTTCTTGAGGGGTGTTTAAAAGAGTCATTGTGTGAGACCTCTCCCGTTTTTTTTTTTTTGTTTTTTTTTTTAATTTTTAGACTGGTCTTAATTAAAAGAGGTTGCAGAAACCAAAGCAAATTGGATGCATTTTGAAATGAAATCTTCCAATGCGGTAGAAAATATTGTGGGGAAAGGTAAAGTTGGTTGTTACAAGCATTTTCTTCTTTCTGCACCATGTTTTCTCAAGAATAAAATCAGTGTTGTCAAATCAAAGGTTTGTACAGGAAAGGGTCAAATGATCATAGCATTTAGTTCAAAACTGATGTAAGTACATGCTTATTTGTTTACACTTAAGCTAGCTTTGCTCTATATTTGATGTTAAAATTGTTTCATAATTTTAACCCTTGTCATGCTTAACCCAGAATATTCCTGTGTTTGCAGGAGGGCCTGAAAGCACTAGTTAATTAGACATAAACATTTTGTTCAAAAATTAAATTGGCAAACAATTCTGGCTTGCAATCGCCAAGTGTGCAGTGAAGCCCAAGATCAGACTGCACCTATGTTCAGGCTGATCTTTGTCTATACCTCCTGTTAAAAAAGAAATATCCCAGGTTCAGCATGACAAGGCTATAGCCAAGAATAGTCTAGTTTGGGTAGGAGGTATTGACAAAGATCAGCCTGCACATAAGTGCAGTCTCATCTTAGTCTACATCTTCTGGTTGTCCTCTTCAAGTCAGAGTTATACATGACATTACAATACACTTTTTCAAAAGAAGACTTGAAGATCAGAGAAGTACTCCCAGTGCTTTCATACCAACAATAAAACAGGTACTAATACCAGAAAACAAATTGTTTTACGAGTTCCAGTTCACTAACCATGGAGTCATTCAACATTTATTAGCAAGATAAATGAATAATTTATTCTCATTAGATGAGATAGAATTGTAGCCTGAGTAAGCTTTGTATTTGAAAGAAAAAATTTCACTTAACATAATATCTATTATGGTAAACTCTGTCAGTAATGATCTGTGCTCTCAATCATTGGGTTGCATGTTTAGCCATTTCCAGACAACAAAATTCAAGATTCACAGTTGCAGGCAAAAATTTTGCGGATAATGTAGAAATTGCTTGTAACAAATTCTTCATTCCCTATAACATTTTCCAAAGCTTTTTGCTTTAGGGGCATAAAAAAAGGGTTATGTGGGAATGGGTTTACCAAATTCCCAAACGAAAAAAATATTGGACTTGTCCAAATGGAACAAATGGAACAAGTTGCATATGACATTTCAAAGAGTTTGTAATTTTGAAAGTAATTACTGAAAATCGCAGAAACTATTGTAGAAAATAGAGAATGGCTTGTTACAAGCTTGTGTCCTATTGCCACAATGTTCTTTTTATTTTTATTTTTCAAGGCGTCAAAAGGGGTTATTGAGCAGTAATGGGTAAAAACCGGTTGGACATGCATCATTTGTCTCTCACCGTTGTACGATCATGAATAAAAGAGGACCATGATGGTCCTAAATCGCTCCCCTGAGTATGATGGTTCATGGCTTTATAATATATACAAAATAGCAAAGTCCACTGTCTAATTATTTTTGAGAAGATGTTTAAGGATTTTCCCTTTTAATCCTAGGTATAGTGATGATCCCAGAGTCCTGAAAATGGTATTGCTTTGAAGTCTGGACTTCAATACATGATAATGACACTCTGATGATATGTACCGAATTTCAAAGCTCTAGGCCTAATTGTTAGGGAGAAGATTTTAAAAGATTTCCGTCTTTATTCCTTTGTAAAATAAGGGATCGCACAGAAAAGGGCTAATTTTCAGAATGCAATTACTCTTTGAAGTATTTTGGTAGAGGGTCAATAGGTGATGATACATACCAAATATCAAAGCTCTAGGCCTTATCATTTGGGAGAAGAAAACTTTAAAAAAAATTCCTTCTTTATTCCTTTGTAAAATCAGGGGTTGCACAGAAAAGGGCTAATTTTCAAAATACTGTAATCCTTTGAAGTATTTTGGTAGATGGTCAATAGACGATGATATGTACCAAATATCAAAGCTCTATGCCATATTGTTTGGGAGAAAAAGATTTCAAAGATTTAAATCTTTATTCCATTGTGAAATCAGGGATTGAACCGAAAAGGGCTAATATTCAGAATACCGTAATTCTTTGAAGTATTTTAGTAGAGAGTCAATAGGTGATGATACATACCAAATATCAAAGCATTAGGCCTTATGCTTTGGGAGAAGAATATTTTCAAAGATTTCCTTAGTAAAATCAGGAATCACACAGAAAAAGGTTAATCTTAACCCTTGTCATGCTGAACCCAGAATATTCCGGTTTTGGCAGCAGTTGTAGACCAAGATCAGCCTGCACATAAGTTCAGCCTAATCTTGGTCTTTACCTCCTGCTTGTACTGTTCTTGCAAGAGTTGTTTATGAAATTGATTTGTGAAAGAAATATTAATTTTTGAACAACAAGTTCTATCAGTGCTTTCAGCCCCTTGATTTTACAGCAATTCACTGAGGTAATTTATACAGCATGACATGGGTTAATAATACAGTAATTCTTTGAAGTATTTTGGTAGAGGGTCAATAGGTGATGATATGTACCAAATATCAAAATTCTAGGCCTTATGTTTTAGGAGGAGATGATTTTTTAATTATTGTTTACGGATGGACAGAAGGACAGACAGACAATTACCGATCACTATAGCTCACCTGCTTCCAAAGTTAAACCCTTTCCTGTTTTGCAAAATTTTAGACCCGCCCAATTTCAAAGGTTTTGCAGAAGAAAATTTACAGTTGATTTTTATTTGAAAAATAACCATTTACTTGGGTAGAAAATATTGTGGAAAAAGAAGAAATTGCTTGTTACAAGCAATTTCTTCTTTTTCCACAATGTTTTCTCAATTATAAAATCACAGGGACATAAAAATCAAGGATTAACCAGGAAAGGGTTAAATGTCACATAAGGTCAAGTATTAGGATACTCCATCAAATCTAAAAACCTTTTGTGCACATTAGAGGTCAAATTTTAACTCAAATGTTTCATAAATAGTCAGAATATTTGTCCACATAATTTCTCCTCAAGTGCAATCTAATCTTAGTCTACACCTCCTGTCTGTCCTTTTTAAGCCTGAGTTGTTCATGATATTAATTTTCAAGAGAAGTATTAACAACAGAACATGTACATCCAGTGCTTTCAGCCCTTTGATTTTATGCAATTCTGAAAAGAATTTTAATCAGCATGACAAGGGTTAATTTTGTTGTCCATCATGAACAGATATACTATTTGATAGATTTGTTCAGGTAGCTTCAAGGTCAAAGTCAAAAAAGTTGACAGTACATATTTTGTACATTCCATAACTATTAGTACTACTTTTATGGAAAGCTTTCAATATCCATTTGCAAAGTAACATTATGCTCAGAGGTGACCTCGGAAATATGAGTTCAGATAGTAAAAGGTCAAGGTTTCACTTCAACGTAAACTAGATAAATGTGATTAATACCCCCTAAATGTTCCTTGTAACAGAATAAAAATATTACCACTAGAATGAAGCCCTTTTTCCACAAAAGACCAAACCTCTAAGAAAAGTTAAACCGTAATAGCAAGTTCAAATCTTTTCTTGATACTGCTTGCGTGAAATTTAAATCCAACCTGTAGTTTAGGAGAAAACTAGTAGTTGCTGAGAATATGAGTGGACAAGATTTTTCATCAAACTGAAAGGGTCTTATCTCTTTAAAAAGTAAATATAGCTAAACCAAAATAGGATACATACATATCTACTTGATACTGAGTCTACCTTTGAAGTTTGAATCAAAATCTTTCAAAAGTTTTAGAGAAAAAGAGCTAACAATTTATTTTTATGAAAGGGCCATAAGTCTGTTAAAAATCAATGGACAATAACTGAAATAGGATATGCACATAACCGCTTGATTTTGAGCCTACCTATGATGTTTGTTAAAATCCATTCAATAGAAAAAGAAAATATGAGGGGACAAAATTTTTTATGAAAGGGCAATAACTCAGTTAAAAATAAATGGACAGTAACCAAATATACGCATCTCTGCTTGATACTGAGTCTATCTGTGAAAATTGAATCAAATCCATACTAAGAAAGATGCTTCAGACTGACTGATGGACGTGCAGACAGACGGACAGACAAGACCAACCAACAATCTGACTCGTATATATCCCCAAACAGCATTTTCAATGGGGGTGGGTGGGGGTATGAATAATTGTGGGTTCAGCACAAGTTCTCCTTGGACAATCGATTCTGTTCTGAAACATGGGCTTTGTCCTCTACCTTGACCTTATGCAATGGGCCCCTACCTATATATGTAGTTACTCCACTTGATCAGTTACTTCCCTTGAACTCTGGGTAGTTCTGGTCTATATTTGTACACTATTTTTATATAGGAAGATACAAGAATACCTCTGAAATTTGATGTTTTTCATCTTATAAATATTATTGAAACTTTTCTTACTCATTCTTGTAATTGTTAAAGTTCCATGGTGAATTTACTTGAAAGCTAAATCACTTCAAATGACATAATTATCATAAATTGCCATGATAGGTGTGACCGGCTACTGTCACCTACTTAGTGAAATAAGCATATAAATCCCTTTCCTGAGGGTTAAACTTGCAATTACGTTTATTCCAAAACATTGAGAAATTTCATAAATTCAGAGTAAATTTTGTTTGTATACATGCTTATTACGTATAGGCATAAAACTTTTGGCACTGACATGGACCAGGTAAGTACATGTCGATCTAATTGTGAATGGTAGAAGAGTTTTTACTTTAGATTCACATATTTGTGCAAAGCATATGTCTTAGAACATAGTAATTTGAAATGGTACCACCATGCAGAATGTGACTAATTGCACCGCCGTTTAGTTTACTATAAAATTGCCGATTGCGACCCAACTACAGGTTATTTTAAATATATACATTAGAAGTTTATGTTGCCTGCCAACGAAATGCTTCTTTAAGTTTTCGAATCATTTTTTTTTATATAAGTACATGTATTCAAGTATTTGAGAAAAAATGAGAAATAAAAAAGTGGAAAAATAAAAGGATAAACTGTAAGAAGTTTTACAAAGAACAAACTAAGACACTCTTTTTTAAATATGTTAATCCAATAAGTTGATATCTTATTATTATATTGAGATATATATTATGCAATGATTAATGATACAATGTATAAATACTTAGATTTAAAGTTTATTTTTTTGTAATGAAAAGGAGTTTATTGTAAATGATCTTAAATATGTTTTTTTTTCTTCAGATTTTTCTAACTTAAACATTTTCCCAGATTTTTTTAAAGGTGAAAAGTTGTAAAATAGATTCCCCTTTCCTATTGCATTTAAAATCCTTTTTAAGATATACAAACTTGTATATTCCTTAGAACTAGATGGATTAGCAAACGACTTCCTTTGTAATTTGTGGTCTATTATGCAATCAAAGATACATATCAGAAGCGGGTAAGTTTCTTGGATTAGAACAACAGTTTATGGAAGGTCATCGTTAACTTTTAAAGTTGATTTACCATCTAAGCCTTTACAGAAAAGAATCACAGATTGAAAGAGGATAAAAACGAAATTGTAATATCGATCTAACCGAAAAAAATGGATCTTGCAGATGTGGAGAAAATCGATGTTAAAAGTACTCTTTAATAATTCTTTGTTTGTTTTTAGTTGTTATTGTTTGGTTTCCTTGTTTTAATAAGTCTTTTCAACCAAAGAAGTAATCGCAATGATTTCCTACACAGGACGCCTTTGATAATTTTGTTTCGAAAATGAGAAGTAAAATACGAAAACTGGACGAGAATGAAATTGGTTCGTAGGACGGGAGAGAAAAGCGATTAAAACGTGTCAACGTTGATATAAACTACAGCAACACTTTTATATTCTGGGAGTATTATAAAAGTATTCAAAATTTCTCTGTAAGAATTCTGGGAAAAAAATCTGATTTTACTCAAAATAGGAGCATTTAGTCTCAGCCCTTATACACTCTATAGAGCGAATTTAAACCGGAACTACCCAGTCAAGTCAAAGGGTTAATTAAAGGGAAATTTTCGGGACAACTCTGTACATATGTCAGCCTGATTAGCTCAGTTGGTAGAGCACTTGACTTCAAACCTCAAGATCACAGGTTCGAGCCCTTGGTTGACCATATCAATTAACTAATTGTCTTTCGGATGAGACGTTAAACCGAGGCCTCGTGTGACGGTGCTATCCATTGAGCATGTTAAAGAACCAGGCGGAGCTCTCAGTTGTTTCGTCCCGTATCCTTGCACTATCCCCCTTAACAACTTACTGTCTTCTGGGGGCTTCGCTCATATGGGCATGTGCTACGGTAGAGACGATAAATAAATGGAAATACAAACTCTGTATAACGTTAGGGGCCCATTAATAAATGTTAACTAGCTGAAATTACTCAACCTTTTCCCACACTATAAAATTTTAGACCAGTCCAAATTCAAAGAAGTTGCAGATAACAATTGAAAGTTGGTGAATTCTTTAAAATCTATCTATGTCTATTGTGGTAGAAAATATTGTGGATAATGAAGAAATTGCTTGTAACAAGCAATTTCTTCATTTTCCACAATGTTTTCCATAGCTTTTATATTGAGGGGCGTTGAATAGCGTCATTGTGTGGGATTGGGTAAAATACCAACAATGGGTAGTGTATATTTGATAGTCTTGATGTTACACAGAATCGATCTTCAATTCAGTTTTCGATTATACACAGAGGGGGACATGATCTTTTATCCCCTTACAATATCGCAAAATCAAGCACTTTTTATGTGCAAGAGGCTTTTCAAAACATGTGCAAGAATCTTTTCTAAACATTGTGAGAAAAGAAGAAATTGTTACAAGCAATTTCTTCTTATCACTATTTTTTCTACCTCATATTGCCCTTTATATTCACTTTAAATCAACTTACTTTTGTTGTCTGTAGCCTCTTTCAGTTTTGAGCAGTCTACAACAATGTCATTTGGGAATGGATTAGTGCGATTGGATAAAACCATGTGTTTGTTTATGGTTAATATTCCTTTTCACATCATACCCAAACAGGGGAGAAGGAACATCAATATTTAAGCCCAAGGCCTGTGATTATTAGGGAGAAGATGCAGTAGCAACTTTCTTGCAAGTCATTTAGACCTTTGGTTGTTCTCAATCAGTGAATCTAGATAAGTAATGAATCCTGCTTTACCCAATTCCAAAAAAATAACTGAAGTAAACACAGTGGAAAATGAAGAAACTGCTTATGACAAACGACTTCTTCGATTCTCACAATGTTTTCTACGCAGACAGAAAATGGTTTTTACAAATTTCAGCAACCTTAATTGTCCAATGAAATTTCTATCAATTTTGACCAATCTAAAATGTTGTTGTCTGGTAAAAGGTTAATTTTGATAATCAAAGGGAAATAACTTAAGTAATCAATTTCTATATACAGTGATTTGTATCCCTTGCACATGAATGATATTAACCCTTTCCTGTTTTTCAACATTCTAGACTTGCCCAATTTAAAAGAATTTGCAAATGACAATTAATAGCAAGCGCAATATGAAATGTATCATACCTACAGGGTAGAAAATATTGTAGAAAAAGAAGAAATTGCTTGTTACAAGCAATTTCTTCTTTTCCCACAATGTTATTTCAAGTATAATCACACAGACGTAAAAACCAGGGGTTATACAGGGAAGGGTTAAGTTTCCTTTCACTGGAACAGAAGTGGGTTTATATCATATCTATGGAACAAAACTTAGAGGGAGTGGTTCAATATTAAATACTACATAACATTGCATGTAGCAGAGGTTAACACTTATTGAATAGACATATGTTATTTTCACAAGTGAAATAACAGTTTGAAATGATGTCATGGTATATAATTCATAGTGAAAATTAATGTTATTATTTCCTGCTTCTTTCATAAGCCCTGTTGCAGTATTACATGCATCATGCACACAAACAATACATCTGTGAGTTCACCCTTGCCATGCTGTACCTGGAATATACCTGTCTTGACAGGAGGTATGGACAAGGATTAGCCTGCACAAATGTGCAGTCTGATCTTAGTCTACACCACCTGTTAGTTCCCTTTATATAAAATTATTTATAGAATTGATTTTCAAAAAAATGAATTAATCAACAATAAGTACTCCCACTACTTTCAGTTCTTTGACTTTATTGGAATTCTGAAATAGAACTTTTTTCAGCATGATAAGGGTTAAAACTCACTGTATACCCCTGCCTGGCAATGTAATAAACTAAGTTGTAAAAACAGAATGTAGATAACCTGCAGACTTAAATTCAGTTCACCCATTACTAGATGAGAAAATTTTAGACAGGTCCAAATTGAAAGATTTTGCAGATGATAATTTCAGGTTGATAAAATTCAAAAGAATCATTGTCTTTGGGGTAGAAACATTGTTGATAATGAAGAAATTGCTTAAGACAAGCAATTTCTTCATTTCCCGAAATCTTTTCTACAGCCTTTTACTTGAGTGGCTTCAAATAATAATATCACCCATTCCCACAAGATTTCGCCTTTTGATGCCCCTCTAGAAAGCAATTAGTAAAACATTGTGGAAAATTAATCAATTTCTTTATTTTCCACAATATTTTGTACCAAGAAAGTTGAAAAAATCTAAGATTTCATCACCTTTTCATTGTAGTCTGCAACTCCTTTCAATTTGGACCAGTCTAAAATTTTGCCGTCTGGTAATTGGATAAATAAGATATACATGTAATTGCTTTAATTTCTATTAATTTTTCTAGCTTGTCTGTCTGATGATAAAAAAAGTTGGCTTTTTAGCACGTTTAGAATGACTTCTCAGAAAACATTATGTACTAATGTTATATGGACAAACATGTATAATCTATGTATCAAGTAATTTCTAAATAATCAACATTGTTTTCAACTGAAAAAAAGGAAGACTTAAAACTTCATCAACTTCAGTTGTGGTATGCAAAAAGTCTAAAATTTTGTCTTCTTGTAATGGGACTTACTGTGATAAAGTTTGCTACAGTACGGTTTCACAACTAATAGGCTGTTATAGAACAACATAGTTTTTCAGAAATAAGTTCTACCAATCTGAAAGAATGCCGACAACAAGTCCACATTACAACATCAATTATACCATTTTATGTGCCCCTAATCAATTTGTTCAGACTTCACTCGTTTAATTCTACGCTGATGTTTAGAGGAATGGGGCCTCATTCGAGGGGAGTTTTTGGGCGGGGCAACAACCCGTTCTTGTTCCGCTCCACTCCCCGCAGCAATATTGATATCGGGAGATGACACAGTTGTGTACATACTAGGATGTAATTTCTCTTGTTCTCTGAAAACCATGGCAACCCTTTATTAAGATTTTTGGAATCCTCCTTAACATTATTATATGGTATCCTATATACCATACTAGAATTTGAAAACCTATTCAATACACAAGTATTAAGTTGAAGAAAGAAAAATCAAACGTAAGTTAACCCTTGGTTGTATTTTTCCTGCCAGAATTGTTTATGAAGTTGATTTCTAAAAGAAATATTGATTTTTTATAACAAGTTCTATCAGTGCTTTCAGCCCTTTGATATTGTAGCAATTCAGTAAGATAATTTATGCAGCATAACAAGGGTTAATATTTTATACAGTGGAATTTATCAATATTTCTTTCTCTTTTTCTCATATCTCATATATTATCTGAACCATCAGTCTTAAGATAACCTATCAAAGGGCAATCCCAATTTTTCATGCTACCAAGGAATTACACAGGTGAAAACACAGTGAAAAAAGATAAAGTACCATTAATTTCTCCTCCTATTCTCACAAGGTTTATTCACCTATGACTTTTTTTAAACTAGATGGTTGTCCTGCGACAACTGCTGTCAAGCCTGCAAAGTTTTGTAGGTATCATGCTCCAGATAAGCACAATTTCAGTGTTTGACCTTGAGCTTTGACCTTAAACTTGAAGATATCCAAAAAATTCTTTCAAATGGCACATCTACTCATGATGGAGAACAATTGTGCCAAGTTATTTTGAAATCCATCCATAAATGTAGGAGTAATTGTCCGGACAAATTTGGACAGACAGACTAACAGACTAACTAACGCACTAAGGCACATTCACCAACTTGTCATTGTGACAACTAGGTCTCGCTCACCGCAAGCGGGCTCGACAAAAATCAAACTCACTAAGAATGGTTGTATGCTTGTTTCAATTTGGACTAGTCAAGAATTTTATGGTAAAGTTATAGGTAGAAGAAAGCAGTCTATTAAGATAACTTGACCTTTGTCTTGGTACACTTGATTGCTAATCAAATTATAGGTTTAGATATCAGATTGCCTGATTAACTCATTTTTCCCTTATATTATCATAGATGATTATGTGTACAGAGTTAAATTTTAATGTTCTTACAAGACAATTAATTCCAAACTAACCTAAATTCAAATATTAAACCCATTGCTTTGGGACAAAGTTTAAGACTAGTCTGAATTGACAGATGTTGCAGACGACAATTTCATGTTGGTGAAATTATAAAAAGAATATTTGCCTTTTACAGTAGAAAACATAGTGAACACGGAAGAAATTGTTTGGCAGCAATGTTTTCTTAGGTTTTTTTTCCTTGAAGACCTTAAAAAAGCTGGATTTTTCAAAACTCAATGACTCAATCCTTGTCATGATAAAGGGTTGAAAGCAGTTGAAGCTTCAAAATTTCTCTCAAAATCAATTTTGTAAACAGCTTTGGTTCAATAGGGAGTAACAGGTGGTAAAGGCCAAGTTCAGCCTTCATGTTTGTGCAGGTTGATTGTTTCTATGCCTCCTGCTAAATAAGAAATAATCAAGATTTCGCATGATAAAAATAGTGATAATTCACATTCAAGAAGCTCATTTTCAATAAGCAAATGAGCAGTGACTAAAAAGAGAAGTTATAAAGGATTAATCAAGCAAGAATTAGGGTACGTAGTATAACTCCACATCTCGATAATAAATTTTATGGCTTATTCACCTTAAAGATTATACATATATGATAGATGGCCAAGACCAAAAAAAAAATATTTTCAATCAGAAAAGGTAGAAAACTGTGAGAAAATACTAGTTATCAGCATTTTCTTGCTTTCCAAGTATGTTTTCCTGACGAGTATTGCATTGGAACTAATTCTGTTCCCGAGATTGCTAGGTGATGGATTTTTGAGACTTAAGTCTTCTTTTTGTTCAATTATCATATACCTTCTGGAAGTTTCATAATCTATCTGTTGTTTCATAAACATGGCGTTCTTAAGTAGATCCTGGATACCTTGAAAATGACTAGAACTATTGTGCATCTCCTTTACAGCACTGAAATATAACATCACAAAACTTTAAACCAAGAAAAATACATTTTTCATACTTAACTTTCACAAAGAGGAATTTTGCTGTTTCCAAGATGATAATTTTTTAGGCTTGTCCAACTAGAAAGAAGTTGCAGATGACAAATTTAAAGTGACTTTAGATTTAGAAATAAGCATCTTTCATAGAAGAAACATTGTACGAAAAGAGGATATTGCTTGATACAATTTCCTTTTTCCAGCAATGTTTTTTTCTCTATCATGAAAACTGTAGACCATGGAAACAAGTGATAAAATGGAAGGGTAGATTCAAAGAGTAAACCATGCAAGCCTGTGCTGCCCATAGCAGCAAGACTCACGATACAATAAGACAAAAGACAGTCAGTGCTTAATACTATCTCTACTTATAGAATAGATTAACCCATTCCCACACGGTGACACTTTTGGACCCCCCTCAAGAATAAAAATTAGGAAAACATTGTGTAAATGAAGAAGTTGCTTGTAACAAGCAATTTCTTCATTATGCACAAAGTTTTCTACCCAAAAAGTTGAACAAATCTAAAATTTCATACAGATTACATTGTCGTCTTCAACTCCTTTCAATTTTGACCAGTCTAAAGATTTGCCGTCTGGGAATGGGTTAAAAGAGTAACCCATGCAAGCCTGTGCTGCTCATAGCAGCAAGACTCATGATAAGATAAGAACAAGGTCTTGTCAGTCCTTAGAACTAACCCATGCAAGCTCAGGTGCTCATAGCAGAGGGGCATATAATTGGATATGATAAGGACTTTTTACTGCTTAGGGCTAAACCATGCAAGCCTCTGATGCACGTAGCATTAGGACATATGATTCGATATTTCAACCAAATCATTGCTTCATGAACCAAACCTTTCTTTTAGACCAAAAAAATCAACCTATAAGACCAAAAATGATATATTGACCTCTGAACATAATAAGTACATTTTTGTTTGATGTGTGACTTAAATATTGTAACTACAATTTATTCAATTTGTAATTACAAAAAGCTAACCTTTACTTTTATGTCCCTGACTATATGCAGGGTTTTCACAAGAACCCAGAAGTCAAGAGTCATTGACCCTTGAGCCAAAATTTCCAAGAGTCAAAATGTGATACCCTTCCCCCCACCCCCCCCCCCCCTCCCGGATATAATTTAGAAAAAAAAAAATAATTGTAGAGAAAAAACATATCTTTAAATGTTTTGCAATGATGCCTCAGAATAAACTCTGTCTCAGATTGGACAGTATTCTATTTTCAATAAAAGATAAATTTTAGGGAAAGTTTAGTATCTAAGTTTGAATCAGTTTTAGAACATCTCAAGAGTACTAAGAGGATCAAATTATTCTTATTTTTCATAGGAAGAAGTGCCGATTTTATCCACGAAAACTCATGACACTTCTGTAGCAACATTTTCTTTGAATACATTTTACTTCTTTGATTATATTTTGTGAGGTTTTTGATAAAAATAATTGCAAACAAGAAAATTCAAGGAGGATTAGAACTCTAAAAAAGAGTTTCAACATTAATTACACATGTGTCAAGTTACTGTAAATTGCGATCGCAGATGCATATGTCCATCTCTCGAGAGTGTTAATTACAAATCAAGTTAGGTGTTATACATGATGAGGGTGTATATTTTCACTATCAGTTAACCATTTTCAATAATTTGGCACACTCATGATGACCCTTGATGCAACGCTGCAAATTTCCCAGCGTCAATATGACGCACAGTGGCAAATTTTCGAGCGTCAAAATTGCTTCTTTTTTTAATTTCTGTGCGTCAAAACCCGAGGTCTCAGCTCAAATGAAAAAACCCTGTATATGTTGATTGATATCTCAATTAAACTACCTTGTAGGAGATCAGTTGGAATGGTTAGCGAAACAGAAACATAAGACTTACTTTGCTGCGTATTCTGCATCAAATGAAGCACCCTGCACACTCTGTTGTATGCTCTGTACTTCATGCTACAATGTTAAATTAGAAAGCTGGTTATAAATCAGTGTAATTATTATGTACAGAGGGGCCTTTTAGGTGACAGAGTTGATAAACCCATTCCTACAAAATCCTGCTTTTGGACGCCTTCCCCAAGAGAAAAGCCTTGACAAACATTGTGGAAAATGAAGAAATTGCTTGTTTCAAACAATTTCTTCATTATCCACAATGTTTTTTACTCCAAAAGACAAAGATTTTTAAAATTTCATAAACATACCAGAGGTGCTTGTGCTCCATCGACCTGAATTTACTAATTATGATGGTAAATTAGTCTTCTTAAACTTAACCAATTCCAACTCAATCCCTCCTTTTTACGCCCTTCAAGAAAAAAGCTTTGGAAAACATTGTGGAAAATGAAGAAATTGCTTGTATCAAGCAATTTCTTCATTATCCACAATGTTTTCTATCCAAAAAGGTGAAAAAAATTAAAATTCCATCAACTTGAAATTGTTGTCTGCATCTTCTTTCGATTTGGACCAGTCTAAAATTTTGTCAAGTGGGAATGGGTTAAGATTCAGCTCATTCAAGAGGAACTTACCTTTTTTTTAATTCGATTTAACCCTTGTCATGCTGAAGCCGGAATATTCCGATTTTGACAGGAGTTGTAGACCAAGATCAGCCTGCACATATGTGTAGTCTGATCTTGGTCTATACCCATTGCTTGTAACTTTCTTGCCAGAGCTGTTTATGAAATTGATTTCCAAAAGAAATATTGATTTTTTCAACAAGGTCTATCAATGCTTCAGTCCTTTGATTTTACAGCAATTCAGTATGCTAATTTATACAGCATGACACAGGTTAATGGAGGCAAATTTCCTTTATAAAAAAGAAATACTTAGTCAAGCAGTATGTATAATTTTTTACACCCTATAATTTTCCTCTCTTTTCATTCTATACCATATATGTGGAAATTAGTCCTGCTCATAAAAGGCATGTTTTTATCAAATCAATTCTTTTTTACAAGCATAAGATAAAGGGTCGTTTAAGGGTAACTCTTGTAAAATTTTATTTGAATTCACTCTTTCCTGAGAAGCCAACTTTCAAATTTCTTACTATATATCATATATGGAAATTTACCCAGTCAGTAGGAGCCAAGTTTTTTGAAAGATCAAAATTCCTTGTAGGAATCTGATAAATAGTCATCCAACGATCTTTCTTCTGAATTCGGTTGAAATCCATTAATTTGTTTCCGAGAAGAATATTTTTAAAAGTAAAAGTTTACAGACACACTGACAGATAGAAGCAAAACCGACATCACTGCATCAGAATAGCTTGCTGGCTTCAAGCCTGTGGAGTTAAAACTATCAATGAATTAATGAATAACAGAAAACACTTCAGTTCATTCTGGCCTTTTATACTTCCCTGCTACAAGTCCATAACTGATATTCTGATTGCAACTTACATATTATTCTGAATTCAAAGCTGGATCCATCAGCAAATGAAAGGGGAAATGAAACCACCACAAATGGTGCAGAATTTTGAACACACAACAGAACTCACATTAACACTTTCCTGTTTTACAAATTTTAGAACTGTCCAATTTCAAAGAATTTGCAGACGAAAATTTTAAGTGGATTCAATTTGGAAAATAACCATTTAGTTGGTTAGAAAATATTGTAGAAAAAGGAGAAATTGCTTGTAACAAGCAATTTCTTCTATTTCTACAATATTTTCTCAATTATAAAATCACAGGGCCGTAAAAAGCAGGGATTGAACAGGAAAGGGTTAACCCATAATTGGGCAATAATATTTAAGAGTAGTTCAATTTGAAAGAATTTGCAGTTGACAAAACTAATTGCTTTGAAATTGAAAACTAAGTGCCAATTATGGTAGAAAAGTGTGATAAAAGGAGAAATTGCTTGTTTCAAGCAATTTCACCTTTTCTCAAAATGTTTTCTGTAATGTAATATTTCAGGGGTATATAAAAGAGAGATTGTATTGAAATGGGTTAAGTTTGACATTCTAACCTACCTTTGTCTCCACCAGCTGAGGTAAACATTTCCTAACATGTTCTTGTATTCTGAAGAAAGCCAGTGAGGGCTCATTAGCTATAATGTTCATATTCTCTGACACTTTGTCTGTCACTGAAAATTGGAAAATTGAGATCAAACACAATAAAAGTTTTTGTAACTCTTCACTTTATGAAAACATATTAAGTTCTTCTACAATATTTAAATATAAATGCACAATATACTTGCCACATTAAAGTCCCTTTTTCTGTGATGCAGCCAAGAGGGGTAAAAATATGATATTACCAGTATTCACAAGGTCACGTCTCAGGTGACTATGAACATTCTGTAAAAATTTCATGTAAATCTGTCCAAAAATAGATGAGGAGCTGTGTTTACAAGAAATTCTTCATGAAGCCCCCTCCCTTTTCTGTGACACAGCCTAAACTGGTAAAAAAACCACAATATGTGAAAAATCAGGTGACTAAGAACATTCTGTGAAAATTTCTTTCAAATTCGCCATTAACCCATTCCCACAAAATGACACTTTTAGACGCCCCAAAGAAATAAAGCTTTGGAAAACATTGTGGAAAAAGAAGCAATTTCTTCATCATCCACAGTGCTTTTTACCCCAAAAGTAATAATCCAAAATTTAATAAGTTTAGAATTTTGGTCTGAAACTTCTTTCAATTTGGACCGGTCTAGAAATTTGTCGCGTGGGAATCAATTGGTCAAATGTAGGGATGTGTTAACAAGATGTGGATGTACAGATGTTCCTACCAGAGCTACTTGTAGAGTTTTTCCTTCTATCATTTTTAATCCCACAAGCCCATTTTTTAACAAGCCCCCGAAAAAGTCCCACAATATAATTAACTATTGTTCAAATGAACCTCATAAAGTAAATATGTACACAAAACATCTTAGGCTAAACCACTTGTTGGTCCCTTTTAAAACTATATCTTCCCTCCGTTTATTTGATCACTAAAGTAAAAAAGAGCCTTCATAATATCAATATTCAAAAGGAGGGTATGAGAGACTTTCTCTGGAAAGTGTATTTTGTGTTTTCCTATCAGGTCAACTCATGTTTGTTTACATTTTAACATGGAATGCACCCGATTCATCACCGATATTCGCCAATCTTTGGCATTGACTGCTATATGCAAAGGTGCTGATGATTAAATTTTAAGGACAATTTCGTTTCGATAATTTAGCGCACAACGACGCACAAAACATGATCGCAATAGGTCATCATGACCTTTGGTCAAGTGACCTAAAAAGTAATTCAAAATGAAACAAAAATGCATAACTTTGGTTGATACTGAGTGAAATTTGAATCAAATCCATTTAGTAGTTGAAGAGAAAATGAGTGGAAAATATTTTCAACAAAGGGCCATTACTCAGAGCAAATGAATAGAATGTAACCGAAATAGCATGTGCACATCTTAGCTCGAAAATAAGTGCTCATTTGCAACTTGATTCAAATGCAACTAGTTTCTTTATGAGAAAACGGGCAGACATGAAAAAGAACTAATACCAACTGGCTGACAGGCTAACTCCATAGTTTTTAGGGGTATAAAAGATGTTGCAAACAAGAGTTTTTTAGTGATGAAATTAAAAAAATGTCTTTTGATATAGAAAACATTATGGATAATAAAGAAATTGCTTTTTTACCAGCAATAAAATATTTTTCAACAATGTTTTCAAAATCGTCTTTGAGGGTGCGCAAAAAAGCAAGATTGTATTGGAATTGGAATATGGAGAGAAGTAATGCAAAAAAAGAGAATCCAATTTGAAATTCTTTCCCTAATACACATACACTTTTGAATGTCTCCTGTATTTTCTTTCAATATGGACCTAAAATTTCGTTGTCTGGTTGTCTATCAACAAAGATAAAAATTTGTGATTCATAGCCTTTCATCTTATATCAAATATAAAGTGTTACAGCGCATGAATCACTCCATTGCCTGAATTTACTTATAATACAGACAAATACTTATTTTAGAAAGAATTATATTACCGGTACTTCCTTTACAATTAACATCAAGGGGTTGGTTGATTGATTGAAGGGGTGTAATGCCACTTTAAACAGTATTCAAGTCATATCACATGAACTGGAGCACCTAACCATTGATTCTGGGTATTTCTCACACCAGTGCTACCATTACATCATTTCCTAACCTCCAGCTGCTATTCCACTTAGGTCTACATTGGTGAGAGACAAATGTTGGAAAGGATTTGTGCCACCGCTGGGGATACATAAAGGGAAGAAAATTTCTTCTATGCAACATATATACACAGTCCTGCAGTATCAATTACTTCCCTTGCAACACTATGAAATCTCTAAATGAATTTTGGCCCATCAAAGGAAACATTCTTAGACCAACATCAGTGATCTGTCAAGGCTGCATTATCCCTCAAAAAACATAATTATTTCAAGACCATGGGGACACAGTCCCGTAGGTGTCAAAGCTCTTGTAGCTAGATTGTTAGTTTGATCCATCAGTTTTGCAAATTGTCCACTCTTTTATTAGACCATGAGGACATTGGCCCTTTGCTTCCAAAACCCTAACAGATCACTGTATCACATAATTCCTACAAGAAATCTGATTAAGAGTCACTACAATCTGAAAAAGAGTCACCAAAAGATAAAACTTTGTTGAAATCCAAGATATAGTTTCTGAGGAAAAGATTTTCCAAGTTCCCACTACATACCATATACCAGAAATTAGTCCCACCCATAAAGGCCACATTTTGTCTGATCAAATTTCTTTAAAGGAATCTAGTAAAGGGCTACCTTAGGATTATCTTTGTGAAACTTGGTTGACATCCATCCACTGGTTTTCTCAGAAGATTTTAAAAATTAATGTTTACAGATGGACAAAGGGATTGCATGACATACAAAAGGCCATGACAATGTCCTGCTGGATTTTAGCAAGTGGAGCAAATAATATTGATAAATTTCGACTGAACTTTACCTCTCTTGTTTTTAGCTTCAAGTTCCAGGTCTGGGTTTGCTTCTTTGAAGAGGAGATCTCCTCTACTTCTGTTATACCTACTGTCACCCCCTGTAAAATTAATATTCTTCCTGATAAATGAAGTAGTATAGATTTTGGTTTATTTGTTAAATAATATATGCAGATTTAATTTCCCTTGACAGTTTGCATCTATACTCTTTCAACACTACCTACTCCATGATAGTATTTGCATAATGAATATATTTTATTGTAAACCTTCAAGGGGTGCGCTGCACACATTACCACACAATCTCACATTTTAACATAGTCTGGCAAACAATTTTGGAATTGAAGAAAATTCTGACCATCAATTTGTTCATTTCTCAAAATATTTTCCACTCTTTCGTTTTTAATTTGAATGAAATTTAAATATTGTCTGCACCTACTTTCAATTTGAACCAATCTAAAATGTTGATGTCTATGTCAAGACCGGAATTATTTAGAAGGCCAAGGTTTAGTCTATACAAAGAATTTGACGTATTCGATTTAGAAGAGGCAATTACACCAATAACTAGTTAGAGCTCCACCCAGTTCTTTAACGGTTGCTTTAAGTCGCGGCCAATAGTGTGTAATCTAATCTCACTCTCAAGTCCAAATTGCCTCTATGATCAAGTGCCGTTGCAATTATGGCCCCCTAAAATAGAAAATTAGATTGAATACTGTCTTTGACTTGATTTTTTATCCTGTCAAATGGAAGTTATCTCAGTTATCAATTATCCGAAAAAAGGGTACCACCCGGATACATGTCCAGATGATGGGGGCCTTATAACCATTCAAGTAAACATTTTCAACCAAAGTAATATATTACTTAGGTAAGCAAATTTACCTTGCATCCTTGTTCGTTCTTGTGTTACATAGTTGAAGGCATTTTCCATTAATAATTCGGTCTACTCGATATTTCTACCAAAAATATCAACTCTACGTATGAAATGAACGTAATTGTCAATAATGACAAAAACGGATTATTCGAGGGTTAGAATGTTTCAATATTTTTTCAGGTCTGTCTGACACTAAATACTTATTGGCTTCTGTAAAAAGTGACTCTTGCTCCAGGTTTCAACTTTACATGTTTAAAATATAATCGAAATATGTCCAAAAATAATAGTCCGAAGTTAAGGCTGAAGTTACCATGTACTATGATACGAAACAAGAGCTTCGCAGGACGGCGTTTCACCCAAAGTGCTTGTCAGTGTAATATATTTTACCATAAGATTTTATTATAAAAATTACCTTTCAAACTGACCTTGACTGATATGATTAAACTTGGTATCAACAAAATGGCAGTGCTCCAAATAATACAATTGTGACTAGTCTTTTAAGAGCAATATGGTCCCAACACCAAGGAAAATATGCACTATTTCAACACTAAGATTCGTCACTGTGAAACTCTGTTTGTATTAACAGCACTATGGGTCATATTGCTTACAAAATACATGATAATATTAAACAATTCCCCAAACAAAATGAAGACAATTCACTGGAAAGACAAAATGTTAAAGATCCCAAGTACAAGTATACATCATGGAGAATTTCGATAATTTTCATTTTACACTAGGCACAAGTTGTAACAATTTGAAAAGTTGCTTACACTATAATTTAAGCAATTTTTCAATAAAAGGATAGATAATTAATGAAAAATTGGAGTTGCAGGTTTAATGCACCCCTAGAGACTATGCCGATCTATTATGCAAATTTATATCTTCTTTTGATTGAAACTGTTGGTGGAGTTGGCTAGACTAGAAATATGTTGACTTATACACAACTAGACATCACTGTTGCAACTTTAATTCAAGGGCAGATAATTGTAGAACGACCAGAGTGATTTGAATTTCAAAGGTCAAATGCACAACTAGACATCATTGGGAATCATTGTAGCAAGTTTCAGTTCATTCCTATTGATACTATAGAAAAATTGCTAACAGACAGACGGATAGACAAACAGATAGCCAGGGCCATAACATAATACAGCCCTTCGGGCGTATAAAAATCAAGAATAACAGGGCTGATGTTTACTGAGGAAAAAGGAGTGATTATGCATATCTAGGATCATTAAAATGTGTAATATTTGCATGAATATATTACAATTCTAGAACAAGAGGGCCAAGATGGCCTTATATTGCTCACATTTATTCACTTTCTCAAGCAAATCCATCAATTCTACAATATCCAATGAGTGTTCTTCTTTCATGACAATTCAAGCATTTACAGTAAGCTGAGAAAGATATATGGGCCAAAATTGTGACCTCCAGAGAAGTAACAAGGTAATCATCTATATGGTCCCTTTTCACTTGATATATGTCAGAATCTTCTTATGACCATAGGCATACAAACATTTCCGCAAGTTTGAGCCAAAATTGTGACCTCCAGAGTGGTAACACAGAAATTGTCATTAAGGCCCCTTTTGACTTGATATTGGCCAGAACGTCACCATATTCAATAGTTCTTTCTTGTGGCTATACAAAGATTTTAAGAAAGTTTGAGACGGATTAAGCCAAAATTGCGACCTCTAGAGTGGTAACAAGGTTTTTTTAATAAGGTCGCTTTTCCCTTGATATTAGTCAGAATGACTGCATAATCAATTGTGTTCTTCCTCATGACTATAAAAAGATTTCCCCCAAGTTTGAGGATGATTGAGCTAAAATTGTGAGTTGTAGAGTATTTATACTGAATAGTTGACAATGAACTATAGACGACAGACGATCAAATATCCCAAAAGCTTGCGATGAGCACATTGTGCTCATGTGAGCTAAAAATAAAAAAACTAAAATAGGTCTAAGATTAAAGTTTAGGTCATGAGGTCAAGGTGCTTTGTGTCAGATCTAAGCTTATCTCATGAAAGCATAATATGAAGTAATTGATGGTTCAAGGTATAAAGGTTAAAATGCCAAAGTAACATGATCAACCTGGGAATATTTTGGGAGGAACTATTTAATGAGCAGAAGTGCAGTGCATATGAACTGTAACTCTTGTCTACTTATTTTTAGTCATTTGCTTTTGTTTTCTTTCAATTTTAAATTTTATCCTGCACACATCTCTGACAGTGTAGTAGCTGTCACTTTGCAATTCCATGGTCGGGTGGATCTAAATGAGGTTAACCGATTAACAGACAGCAAAATTTTAGATTGGTCCAAATTGAAAACAGTTGCAGACAAAAATTTGAAGTTTATGAAATTTCAGATTTTTTCAACTAAATTAGTGGAAAACATAGTGAAAATGAAGAAATTGTTTGTTCCCAGCAATTTTTCATTTTATACAATGTTTTCCCAATTTTTTTAAGGGGCATCATAAAGTGTCATTGTGTGGGAATGGATTTAGTGCACTACGCGAGAACTGTAACTCTGACTTCATGTCTTTTGAGTTATCATACCCCCCTTAAATTTGTTAGGGGGGTATATAGGAGTCAGCTTGTCGGTCGGTCAGTCCGTTGGTCGGTCAGTCCGTCCATCCATCTGTCTGTAGCTTTTTCGTGTCTACCCAATGTTCCAACCATTGGACGGATTTGATTCAAACTTCACTGATATAATCAGTATCAAGCAGAGATGTGCATATTCTATTTTGGTTACTGTCCATTGATTTTTGACAGAGTTATGGCCCTTTAGTGAAAAATCGTGTCTGCTCAATTTCTCAGCAACCATTGGATGGATTTGATTCAAATTTTACAGAAACACTTTGTATAAGTCTGACATATGCATATCCTATTTTGGTTATGGTCCATTGATTTTTGATGGATTTATGGCCCTTTAAGTAAAAAAGTCCAATTTTTGTTATGGCCCTTTTGCAGATAGCACTTGTATATAGACAAGCGCTGTTGGGGGTATTAGTCCACTTTGCGACAATGTCTAGTTGCCCTTTGTTTTCCAATTTTAATTTTGTCTGCTGCCAATCTCTGCAAATATAATATCTAAAAACTTGAAACTTCATAGGTTGATGCAGTGCTTATTCTGAAAATAGGCAATGCTCAAGAAATTTACATGTATCTCTAGCTTGCTTGATTTTGAGTTATTTCTCTTTGTTTATTTTTGTCCACAGTATATCAATTAAAGTATAAAAGCTATCAGCTTGAAACTTCATGGGTAGACAAATCTTAACCTTTGTCATGCTGAATTATAAATCCCCTACAGATTTTCATTAAATTCAAAGAGCTTAAAGCACTGGAAGCACCAAGTGTAGATTAACCCTTGTCATGCTGAACCCGGAATATTCCGGTTTTGGCAGGAGGTGTAGACTAAGATCAGACTGCACTTATGTGCAGGCTGATCTTAGTCTATACCTCCTGTTTGTACTTTTTCTGCCAGAGTTGTTTATGAAGTTGATTTCTAAAAGAAATACTGTAATTACTTTTGAACAACAAGTTCTATCAGTGCTTTCAGCTCTTTGATTTGACAGCAATTCAGTAAGGTAATTTATACAGCATGACAAGGGTTAATATTTCTTCTGAAAATTTATCTTATAAACAATTCTGAATTTAAAGGGACTAGCAGGTGTTGTAGAATGAGATTAGACTGCACACATGTGCAGACTGACCTATGTCTATACCTCCTGAAAAATTAGGAATATTCTGGTTTCCGCATGACAAGGGTTAATAAGGAGAAGTGCAATGCCTAAGAACTGTACTTCCATTTTGCTCAATTGTAGTTACTTTAATTCTGTGTTCTACTTTGTTTTTCAGACGGTAGTCGTACCCTTAAAAGTATGACATATAGTAATGTGAAGCTTCATGGGTGGATACCCATTTAGTGCAGTGCAGTATATACATGTATAGGGAAAATTAAAACAGTGTGTTTTTCTATTTGTTGTTATCGTGTTAGAGAATCATGTGTAGGTATTTTTTATTGGATGAGACCGAACAATAAAAAATACCTACCCACAATTCTAGAACATGATGACAAAAAATAGAAAAACACACTGTTGTAATATTCCTTTATTATATACCTTTTAGGACATGACATTAGAAAATTCTCTTAAATGATTAAGAAATAACCAACTTTCAAAAAAAACCGAAACATCAATACACAAAAAAGGAGTCCGTGTTTAATGGTACTCGACGAAAACGTTTTTTGGTACAAGCCAAATACGGATTTTTTTCTGTGGAGTTGTATTAGATAGCCAGATTTTAATCCAAATCTTTTATAGGTATATAATATATCAAAACTAGATTTTTGGTTGTCCAATGAGTGGTCGCTTAATACAAGGTATATAATCAAAGAACTTACCAGTACTTTGTTACTTAATTATTTACTCATACTTATTTTTCATTCTTCAATTTTGTCTGGATAATATCTCTAAAAGTATGATAGCTATAACATTGGAACTTGGGTGGATAGATTCCATTGGGGACTGCTCTGGCTTGCTCATATGCCCCTCAAGAAAAACAATTGGGAAACCATTGTGTAAAATGATGAAATTGATTGTAACAAACAATTTCTTCAATTCGTATGTCTGCTACCCAGAAAGTTGAAAAATCGAAAATTTCACTAACTTTAAATGTTTGTCTGCAACTTGTTTTGATTCGGATCAATCAACAATTTTGCTGTCTGGAAATTGGTTAATGGTTTTTCAGACGTGTAACAGGGCTATTGTGTCGTATTACATTATATATTGAAGATTTTCTTGTCTGTGGTATTATGCAGTTTCGACAGGGGATAGCCATGTCTGCATTGTTTTTGTATCTTACATGGTCATATTTCATACATAGCATCAACAGGTCCAATATGCTGTCCTGAACTGAGCTTGAAGGTGCATGACCTTTGAAATTTCTTTTATGTTAACCCTTTCCTATTCAATCCCTGAATTTCATGTCCCTGCGGTTTTTTACTTGAAAAAGCACTGCAGAAAAAGAACAAATTGCTTCTAAAAAGCAATTTTTTCTTTTCCATAAATATTCAGCCCCACTAAATGTTATTATTTCAAATCAAAATTCACTTTAAATTTTTGTCTAAATAACCTTAGAATGTGGCCAGGTCTAAAATTTTGAAAAAAAGGAAAGGGTTAATATACCTTATATAATCTATAATTTCATAACATAGAGTCCTTCAATAAGTCATAGGCTTTCACTTTGTGACTACATACTTAGATAATAGTTTAAGCACATGTGACAATCTGTCGACTATTGATGTTGTCCTCAGACAACTCTCATCTTTCATTACCTTGTGAATGCAAGTCTTTGTGACTTTTCTGACGTAGACAAGAAAGCAACAGGATCTATTAATCCATTCTCATACAATGACCCTTTTAAACGCCCCTCAATATAAAAGCTTTAGAAAACATTTTGGGTCATGAAGAAATTGCTTGTAACAAGCAATTTCTTCATCATCCACAATGTTTTCAACCCCAATACACAAAGATTTTCAGAATTTAATCAATTTCAAATTGTAATCTGCAAACTTCTTAGATTTTGGACTGGTCTAAAATTTGATTGAGTTGTAATGTGTAAGTAAATTGGATGGATTTGGTTTGCTTTTTGTGGCCGAAGGAAGATTAATTGACAGATCTCTGGTACCACCAACTGACCTTCAACACAGTAATGTGGCTATTTTTGTTTTAGGAAGCTTTATAATTAACAAGGTAGAGGGAAGTTATTTATAAATATAACATTTATCAAAATTCTCAAGTGCATAAAAAACTAACAACATTAACATGCAACAATGATACAAACATAATGTACACCTGTGCATGGCATTTCCATTAATTTCACATAAACCCGCAGTGTCTAAAGAAATTTAACATTCATTTCAGCAGAACACATTATGACTTTGTGGATGCACAGGTATATCTGAGTCTTTATTTTGCAGTCATGTGAAACTGTTGGAAATGTCAAGCACAGGATTTATAATACTGTTATTTTCAATAAAATGCATTTGAGTCTGAGTGTGAGAATGTTTTCTATGCTGAAAAGCTGTTGGTTGGTTACTTTTCAAATTCAATCCACATTTTATTCTCCACTGCAACTTCTTTCAAATTGGACCAGTCTAAATTTTTTAGAAAACAGGAAAAGGTTAAATTCTATCACCTTGAAATTGCCTACAAAATCTTTGAATTTGGACCAGCCTAAAATTGTGTCATCTGGAAATGGGTTAAATCAGATTCTAATTACAATTTTAACATTTAACATTTAACCCATATTTTAACATTTAACCCATTCCTATACATTCATGCTCTTTATATTCCTTAAGAAAAAAAGCTTTGGAAAACATTGTAGGAAATAAGAAAATTGCTTATTAAAGCAAAAACCAAGTTTGTTTTTTTTTTCAACCAAGAAGGCAACTTCTGCAACTTCTTCGAATTTGGATAATTTTAAGATATGGTTGTCTTATAATTGGTTAATAAGAAAATTCCATAAATGCAATGTTCAGTCAAGTAAAGAGCAAATAGGATTATTTAAGATTGCAAATTATCACTTTATCACATCAATAGATTAATAGCCAATAATGATTCCAAGCAATTTCAGAAATAATCTGAAAGTTCATAAGCTTTAACCCATTTCCACTCAATGACACTTTTGGACACCTCTCAAGGAAAACAATTCGGAAACATTGTTACAAGCAATTTCTTCATTTTACACATTGCTTTATACCAATAAAGTTGAAAAAAATCTGAAATTCCATAAACAGGCTTTAAATTGATGTATGCAATTCCTTTCACTTTGGACCAGTCTTAAATTTGCTGTTTAGTAAAGGATTAACACAATGTTTAACAAGAGCACTG
Source organism: Fragum fragum (assembly GCA_946902895.1). NCBI lineage: Eukaryota > Metazoa > Mollusca > Bivalvia > Cardiida > Cardiidae > Fragum > Fragum fragum. The sequence continues at coordinate 44,886,999 of OX336370.1, forward strand.
CCAACGGAAGCAAACTCTCAGCTGCAGGTGCTGGATAATGCAAAAATTCTAAGTCGAAAAAGGGGCATAACTCTTACAAAAACGTTTTTAGAGTTATCCCCCTTGAAAGTCTAGATAGCTCTTGTGATGGTCAATACACATGCCAAGTTTCAATAGGATAACAACAGAGATATGACCAAGGTTAAAGTTTGTCACGCCAACGTCAACACCGATGCAAATGAAGCTCAGGTGATGACAATGCCACGGGTTTCTCAGAAAGCAGCCAAGCTAAAGATTGTTCCAATATAATGGGACAAGAGACCTCCTGGTTAAGTGCAAAAAGCTACTTCAAGGACTGTGGAGGCTGACCAAGGTCAAAACATTTTATTCTGAGTAGAGTTTCTGGATAAAGAATGGTCAATCAACATAAATCTACATATCGACGGATGGCGCAAAAACATTGTAAATATCTTTACAATATATCTTCACTTACATTAATGCAATGACCCATCGACATGTATTCATCTTCAAATTATTTTCTCTGATTGCCCTTAGCTTGATCCAATCTAAGTTTGAAGAATTTCCAAGTTTGCATTGCGGGGTGCCAAAACATACATTTTTGTGACTCCAACTTGAGGTGAGCGAGACAGAGCTGTCACAATCACAAGTGGGTGTGTGTTATAGCATTAGTACAACCCAAATTTGTCCAGATATCTCCTACATTCATGAATGAATTTATTGCTCTCCATTATTAAAAGATTTGTCATTTGAAATAAATTTTGCATAGCTCCAAGATCAAGGTTGCAGCTCAAGGTCAAATATTTGGACGGCTCAATATGTTGTCCCTGGATGACTTTCTTGTTTACCTAAACAATCTCATATCCATAATTCAGCTGTAACTCCAGAATGACATAGTAATTATATGATTTTAGAAAATACTAACAATTTCAATATTTGTAGGCCAAATCTTATATTGTTGGCAGTTCTTTTATAGACTATTTCAATCAGTACCTACAACAAAAGTTTTAGTATTGAGAAATTGTAAGATTGGATTGTTATCACTCCCTCTTTACTAGAGATATCTTTTTTTTTTTCCTTTTTTATTCAAATGTGTTGACAAGTCTGTGTTACAGTAAATAATTTTAACTCATTCCAACAAAAAAAAAAAGAGCACAGCCTACAGTTTCCTACGCTCGGCTGTTGGGTGCTTGATAGTGGATAAAAAATCTAAGTCAAAAAAGGGGCATAATTCGCACAAAATTCATCTAGAGTTATCTCCCTTGATAGTATAGGTTCCTCTTTTGATAGTGAACATGTGTGCCAAGTTTCAAGTGAATGCCTTCAGTGGAACCAGAGATATCACAAAATGTCAAAGTTTTTGCACAATGACAACAACAACGGCGACGAGACAGAGGCTATCTCGGGTTTTCTCTGAAAACAGCCAAGCTAAAAAATAGAAAAAGACTTTGAAAAAAACTGTGGAAAATGAAGAAATTGCTTGTTACAAGCAATTTCTTTATTTCCAAAATAGGTTTCTACCCAGACAGACAAAGATTTTAAAATTTCAACAACCTGAAATTTTGTCTGCAACTTATTTGTATTTGAATCAGTATAACATATTGTCATCTGTTAAGAGGTTTAACTAAATACTTAAATGAAATAATAATTTGATTCAGACTGTCTATGAGACATTCACTGGACTTAATACTGCAGGTAATTTATTCAAACTGGTAATATTGCTCTCTGACATTATAGCACCATTTTCATTGGAATACACAAAGGCCATGCCTGGCCTAGGTGGCCTGTCAGTTCTATCATTTATGTGTTTCCTTAAACTTCTTGACTTTTTCTTTAATTTTGAACTTCCCTGATTTTGTAACTTTGGTGGAGCACTAGAGACTTTATTTTGTAGACGCAAGTTTGAAACAGAATCTGTGTCAGAAACCTCTGATTCAAAAGACAAGGCTGAAGACTCTCTCCAATTTTTGTGCGAATTCAACACTGAATCACTGGCATTCTTTTCATTTGCTCTTTTACCAGCTGACCCTAAACCTGAATCCCGACCATTACCAGATTCCGAGTTTTCTTCATCAATCTGATATAAATGATTTTCAGACTCATATCTATCACTGTTTAATGCTTCCAAACTTTCTTGTGCTTTTTTGTCATCAGCTTTAGTCCCTAGTAATAAATCTGAAAGCTTTTTCATACTAGCAGAATTATCAAGATCATTATCGTCATCTGTCACATCTCCTTGTATAGCAAATAAATCATCTATATCACTTTCCTTTTTTCTTGCATTTAACTTGCTTGATGATTTCTCAGCAGAGATGTTCATAAATGCTGATGACCTCATGACAGGCTCATTAGTATCATCATTGATGTTTGTAACATTAACTGTATTTGTAGATTTATAACTAGATACATTAGGTGATGATGATCCCCAATATTGTTTGCTAGCAGTTTGTGATTTATCTCCCCTTGAACTAGTATGAGTTTTCTCCCCTCTTGCTGATAAGTGAGCCTGGTCACTGGCCTTCAGATATTCAGAGTTATTTTTCAAACGGACTCGCAATTCCTCTATGGTTTGGTCCCGTTCAATCACCTTCCTCTCTAGTTTGCTTATCTTATCTCCCTGCTCTGTGACTTGCTCAGACAATTCCAAAATAAGTTTCATTTTCTCTCCACCTGGTAGTTTTGGGGTGTTTTCTATTAGACTACACTGGCTGAACTCGTTTGCTTTTGCTGATCCTGTAATGAGGAAAAAAAATATACAACCAGTTGCACATTTTTATGCTGATATCTTTCAATTGTTCCCTTTCAAGTAAGACATGATCTTCTACATGTCCAGAATAAAGAGCTTGCCCTAAAAAAGTGAAGACATAAGTTTTGAGAAAAGATTGTTGTTAGTGAAGAGAGAAATGAAATCTGACTATGTATTCTTAGATAATAGATTCATATTCTATTTTTCAAAGTTTGCTCATTACAAAAATAAATGCTTTCAGTTTCTTTTAAATGGGATCATCTATGTTACCTTGAAATGTGTTTTAGAATTAGTTTAGCAAGTTACCTTTAAGTTTATGATTTTCCTCTGTCAGTTTTTGTATTTCATCTTTAAGTTCCATCATTTCAAAGTGGGTTTCTTGTTTGAATTCAGCCATCTTGGAATTTAGAAGCTTGATTTTTCTTCTGTGCTTTTGTTTCTATACCGTAAATTCAAGAAAAATAATTGAGCAAACCATAATGTTAGATTCAGTTCTTTGAAACTATTTGAACTTTGAGAACTTAGGACAGAGGAACCTGATTTTAAGATACTACACTTTACCCTTTCTCATATAGTCCCTGGTTTTTACATCCATGTGATTTCATGCTTTAGAAAATATTGCGAAAAAAGAAGAAATTGCTTGTTACAAGCAATTCATTCTTTTCTCACACTATTTTCTATACCCTATGGGAAATTACTCTCAATTCTCATTTTTGAAGACAATAATTTATGTTGACGAAATCTTCAACATCTTTGTCTTTTAGGATAGAAGACATTGTGAATAATGAAGAAATTGCTTGTTACAGGGTGTTTAAAAGCGTCATTTAGTGGGAATTGGTTAACCAATTACCAAACAACCACATTTCAGACTGGTCTTTAATAAAAGAATCCGCAGACAAAAATCTGTAGTTGTTTAAATTTTAAAGTCCTGTGTCTTTTTCGGTAGAAAACATAGTGGATTTAGAAGAAATTGCTTGATAAAAGTAATTTCTTTATTTTCCACAATGTCTTGCAAATCTTTCATTTTACATGATGTTTTCTACCCAAAAAGTTGAAAAAATCTAAAATTTCATAAACTTTAAATGGTCCAATTCCACAGAAGTTGCAGACACCATAATTCAAAGCAGACTAGAATTGATGATATAAGTGTCAAATGGGGTAGACAAAATGTGGCAAAAGATGAAATAGGTTGTAGCAAGCAATTTCTCCTTTTGTCTCATTTTTTTCTCATTCATTTTCCTATATTCAGATATGCCAAAACGAGGGATAATGGTGGATCCAGGATTTCTATAAAAGGGTTTCAAACTTACCAATGAAGGGGGTGTCGTTTTCCTATTATACAAAATTTGTCAAAATTTTCTCATTATATAACTTACATCAGATTATCTGGTAATAAGTTAAAGAGCAATACACTTAAAAGCAGCCTACCAATTTATTTGAATCCGTTTCCAAGTCCTTTTTCTCTTTCTCAAGTTTTGAAATATACTGGTCCTTCACATGTAGTGTCTCATCACATGGTTTGGTTTCAGTCATCAAAGTTTGGTTATTCAACTCCTCAATCCTCTCCTCAAGGGCCTGAACTCTGTCCTCTAGGTCCAGTCTCTGACTTTCGCTGTCACAAAGTTGTTTGGTGAGAGAAGCAATCTCCGCATCTTTGCCAGAAGTGTCCTCAGAGCTTGAGGCCTGGAACAAAACAATATGTGTGTGAGACAATATTGTCCTTAAAATACCAAATTTTCAGAAATTTGACATTTACCACAGGCTTAGTATATTAACCCATTCCAAAATAATCCTGTTTCTTGATTCTGCAACTTCACAACTGAAGATTTTGAAAACATTGTGGAAATTGAAGAAATTTCTTGTTACATTTTCAACAATGTTTTTATCACAAAAGGTGGCCGAAAAATTTCATCGTGTAAACCAATCTGCAACATCTTGAATTTGGATCAATTTCTCCTTATGGCAAATGTTTTCTGATATCAGTATCTTCCTAGGGTTTTGAAAACCCATAAACCTGATAATTATGCAAGCCACAGTGGGATTTACCTTTGAGAGGGAAACAATTTTTTATATTTTATCTTTCACTTACATTTGACCTATTTGACTAGTCCAAATTGAAAGAAGTTACAGAGCGCAATTCTAAGTTTTTGAAATTTAAAGAATTTTGTCTCTTCCAGTCTAAAATATTGTGAACAAGAGGACCATGATGGTCCTGAATCGCTCACCTGAATCATTTGCTGTTAAGAAATGCAACTAGAGCCAAATAATGTAAACCAAAAAATTATTATAAAGTTGCCTTTTCCCATGTTTTCCAATAGAACCTTCCCGTAATCAATAGGGTTTATCCTTATGACCTAACTATTATTCTGGCCAAGTTTCAAGAAGATTGGGCAAAAAATTGTGGTCTCTGGAATGTCAACAATGAAATTGCAATTAAGGCCCCTTTTCCTGTGTTTTCCAATAGAACCGTCCCATAAACAATAAGGTTTATCCTTATGACCTAACCTAACAATTATTCTGGCTAAGATTAATGAAGATTGAGCCAAAATTATGCCCTCTGGAGTATAAACAAAGAAATCGTCATTAAGGTCCCTTTTCCTGTGTTTCCCAAATTGAACCTTCCCATAATCATTAGAGGTCATCTTAATGACCTAACATTTATTCTGACCAAGTTAAATGAGTATTGAGCCAAAATTGTGGCCTCTAGAGTGTAAAAAAAGAAATTGTCATTAAGTCCCCTTTTCCTGTATTTTCCAACATAACATTCCCATAATCAATAGGGTTCATCAAATGGCCTAACAATTATTCTGACCAAGTTTCAAGAAGATAGAGCCAAAATTGTGGCCTCTAGAATGTAAACAAAGAAGTTGTCATTAAGGCCCCTTTTCCAGTGTTTTCCAATCGAATGTTCCAATAATCAATAAGGTTCATCCTAATGACCTAACTATTATTCTGGCCAAGTTTCATGAAGATTGAGTTAAGATTGTGGCATCTTGAGTGTAAACAAAGAAATTGTCATTAAGGCCCCTTTTCCTGTGTTTCCGACAGAACCCTCCTATAATCAATAGGGTTCTTCCTTATGACCTAATAATTATTCTGGCAAGTTTCATGAAAATTGGGTCAAACTGTGACCTCTAGAGTGTAAACAAAGAAATTGTCATTAAGGCCCTTTTCCTGTGTTTTCTAATAGAACCATCCCATAAACAATAGGGTTCATCCTCATGACCTAACAATTATTCTGGCCAAGTTTTGTGAAGATTGAGTCAAGATTGTGGCCTCTAGAGTGTAAGCAAAGTAATTGTCATTAAGGCCCCTTTTCCTGTTTTTCCGATTGAACTCTCCTATAATCAATTGGGTTCATCTGTTTTACTTACAATTATTCTGGCCAAGTTTCATGAAGATTGGGTCTAAACTGTGGCCTCCAGAGTGTTAACAATTCTTTTTTTGATGCCTTTGTGCTCATGCGAGTTAAATGATGAAATTACTTTTGATCTACTTAATTATCAGGCTTGAGTTTCCACATCACTCTAACCTTATATGATTATATTACCCTTTTAAGGGAAATGAGGCTACCATTGAGTACAGTGACCTTTCACCTACAAAGAAGAAGTTGCTTTTATTTTGATATACCTGATATATTTACAATTATATCTGACATAGAACTTCATTAGGCTACTTGCTTTTACTAAGTGACCTTGACCTTGATCTTTCTGTGATACAATAAACATCTTTTGTGATAAGGAGCCATAAGGGCAAGCTATCTCTACCCCAGACAACTCTTTTTTATAATTTTCTTTTAATTTTTGATTGATATCATATATATTGTTTTGCCTGTTACCACAAGATCCTGCAGTTTGACGTGCTGAAGAAAAACAACTTAGAAAAACTGTAGAAAAAGGAGGAATTGCTTGTAACTACCAATTACTCCCTTCATCACAGTGTTTTCTACACTCTATACTACATGAGGCTTAATTTTCATTCTTACAGTTATTGGTTTAATTCATTGTGTATGATTTCTTTGAGTCTAATCTCACTTCCTACTTTTTCCATTGCTAGCAACAATGCACATACCTCTGGGATCATAATGTCAACCCCTTGGCAAATATTCATTACTCTGATGTTCATCTTAATAGAGTTTTGACCTTTTTGGAATTGGAATATTTAAATTTTAGATCTAGCAAGCAATCTCTACTTTTCTTAGATTACCTTCTTTGTAATGTTATGAATGATTAGAAACCACTTTCTGCAAACTCATAATTTGGGGTCAGTCTTAAATTTGGTGTAGAGTAGGGTTAAGATTATTATAAAATCAAATATTATACAGTCACTCACTTACTTCATTTTTATGACTAGTTATGTTTGCTTCAACATCTTCAGACACATTTTCACTTTTCTTTTTCCGTTTATCTATTCTGAAATTGAAAGCATATTGATTTTCAAATATGAATTTTGTGCATTAATTCATTCCCACATAATGACACTTTTCTACGCCCCTGAAAAATATTTTAACAAGCGATTTCTTCATTTTACACAATGTATTCTACTCGTTAAGTTGAGAAAATTTGAAATTTCATCAAATTTAAATTCTCGTCTGCAACTCCTTCAAATACGGACCAGGCCAAAATTTGCTGTCTGGTAATGGATTGATGAAGATTCAGCATGTAAAGGGCAAGGACATAGACTTTATTTTTTTTCAGTTGAAGGATCACTGCTGTTAATCAAAAAGGTTATAGATCAATCAAATCATATAAACTGGACATAAACTTCCATTACCAACATTGGCCAACATTTATTTAAGCTGTAGTTACGATATTTAGGTCACTGACCAAGCATTTTACTCTTCTGTTACATGTTACTGGCCATAAACTTTGCAAAATAACGCCAATTAATATCTCACTTGAACTTTCTGTACAAGCTCTGTGGGCCCAACTAGTGGTTCATCAATTATATCATGGTCTCATAAAGGAAACACTGAGTACATGTATATTAGGTCAAGTCTTAACCCATTACCAGACGGCACAATTTTGGACTGGCCAAAATTGAAAGAAGTTGCAGCCTACAATGAAAAGCTTAAGAAATTTCGGATTTTTTCAGCTTTCTGGGTAGAAAACATTGTGGAAAATGAAGAAATTGCAGACGGACAGACAGACAGACACTGGTAAAACAATATGCCCCTGATCTATCAATGTGAGGGCATGAAAAGTGTTATTGATAGGCTGAAGTGCTGAAAGAGAAAAATTTGTTGGTGTTGTTTTGTTTGTTATGTTTTGTTTTGTTTTAGGTTTGTTTGTTGTGGGGTTTTTTTGGGGGGGGGGGGGGAGCATCCCCAAAATACTCTGTTAATCTCAAAATTTTAGTCCAATGTCTTTGATACAGGATTTCTGTAAAAAGAGGTTCAAAAGAGGTTTGTTTTCCTATTATCACCAAATTTTAATTAAATTTTCCACAATAATGAAATAATAACCACAAAAATGAAATAATAAAGACAACAGAGAAGGATTCAAACAAACCCCCTGAATCCCCTCTAAATCTGGGCATATCTGCCTTTGGTAAAACAAAGTCATGAACATGAATTAACAGGCATTAGAATATACTTGTTTCATCACTTGCCTGTTCATTTAAGACCAGGGCTCCGGAAATCCGATAAATTGCCGGTCTGGACCGAATTTTGAATTGCCAGACCGATTGGAATCCCAATAATTACAAAAAAAATCGGTCCGAAATTTTCATCAAATTTCACGTTTATATTTGATAAACTCGCCCACCATCTATCAAAATCCACTTGAAACTGAAATAATTCAAGGGTTTCACACGTTACCTCAAGATTAAGAGATAAACAAAAGTGCCAAAAATCGTAATTAGTTTACCCTCCGGCCAGTCTAATACCCATCCGCAAGTGGACCTAATTTGCAGTTTCACGCTTGACAAAACTTCGGGTATCGAGTTTTGTAAAGTATTTGCAATGGAGAATCGGTTTGACTTGCACTCGTTCGAAGAAATGGACATCTAATACTGCGTCGATTTAAATTGCCGTTACTCGTGAAACTAATTTCTTTTACTATAACGTGGGATGCGTATGTAAATCGAAACATGAACAGGCTTCAATTGCCGTTCGTTCAAAGTCGGAATAGCTCTGCACAAGGCTTTTATGAAATTACTTTATCACAAGTAAGCGCATGAGACTGGGTTTGAAATTTATATAAAAAAATCACGTTAAAATATGTTTTATAGTTTTTCGTTCACTGTAAGAAACATAGCTGATAGATTTCAAACAATAATTGGAAATCTGCAGAATACAGATAATTTGAATATAAACGAAAACGACAGCTTAATAATATCTCTAGTTCCGCCAATAGCTTCAGGAGTGGAAAACGTCCGAATTATAAATCGGAAATCAACTACAATAAATAAATGACCGAGATTTGTGAACAAATTCCACTCTAGGAAAATACTGCAACACGTGGGCGACCCACTCGAGTTTGTCTCGTCGGCCTTTTTGATGTACGTCACGACTCTGCGATCCCATAGGGTAGAATGGACTGACCCGACATTTTTGTGACGTCAGCTGTGTTTTTCCATCAACAGACACTCGTGTTGAGAGATAATCGTTAAATTTACAGAACTTTGGATAATTAGCTTATGAAAATGAAAAAGTATATCTTTACTATAATTAAATCGGCGGTTACTCTGTAAACTCGGAAATTTTAATAATGTAATTTATTTGTCTCTAATTTTACAACATATTGGAATTTCGTGGACTGCCGTACATTACCGGAATTGCAATTTATACTCAGCCGAATTTTCAAAAACAAAATGAAAGTAGGATCTGCCAGTTATTTTCATCTATCTTCCACTCCTTAAAGATTATAATCATCTTCGGAACATTTGAAAAAGAAGGTAACTACTGAATGAAAGATGGGGTATTCGTTTTTGTCGGCGTACCGGGGGGGTGTCGGTTTTGCCTGGGGAGGGGGCGAATGTCCCGGACCGTTTAAGATTTCAAAATTTCCAGAGCCCTGTTTAAGACATAACTCTGTACAAATTTGTCTTTTCTTTTTGAGTATTTTCCCTCAAGGGCTATGAAACTTTCACAGATATTGTGAAGTAGAATGCATTGGTACTTCTTCCCCCCCACACCCCAAAAATAGAAAATTAATTCTCAATATCAAAAGACAAATCTTATGACTTGATTGAAATAACAAAATGATTGTAGAACATTCAATGAGAGGTAGAGTGTAGTAACCTGCTGCAGCCACTAGGATCTGCAATTATAAACACCAATATCTTAGACTTAGTTATCTTGCATGATAGAAAACTGAATACTTACAAAAAAAATCTCTCTGCACAATAACATACAATTTACAAATGAATAGTGCTTCTATACCAGTTGGATCTATTTTCTTAGTGCCATGGTAGAGCATATCACTCCTGTAGTTTTTATATTTTAACCCACTACCTCACAATGATGTTTTCCAATGCCCAGAAGAAATACAATTATGTTAAACTTTGTGGGAAAAGGAGAAATTGCTTATGACAAACAATACTTCTCCTTTTCTAATTCACCCTATTTTGCACTTATTTTACAATTTCAGCGCAGTTTGAAATGAAGTCCGTAACTTCTTTCAGTTTGAACCAGTCTAAATTTTGTTGTTTGGTAATGGGTTCAAACAGGTTTCAACAGAAACCCATACCATGTCATGGCAGAGCTCCAAATAAGGCCAAGGAATAGGAAAAAAAGCTTCTGCAAAATATATAAGACAATAGACCTTTTCATGCAAATGATGTCTATAAAGTATGTATCCTTTAATTTGATTTAATCACAATAATTACAATAATATGATCAATATTTTTCACTACAATTAGTCTGCATATGTCTGATCATGGGTTGAAACTCTGTTTTGAAGCAAATTTTGGGTTTTAACCTTTATTTTCTCTGATTAACAATAATTGTTTTTATAGATTTATATAGTGACAATTTATTGACTCCCTGCAACCCATCACGTGACTTAGTCTCAGGTAAATATCACATTTAACAAGATTTGGTTTGACACATGCATGAAAAAAAGGAGAAAGTGAAAAGGTCTATTAAAATTTTCATAATTCTCATACACTCCAAAAAAGAAGGAAGTGGTAGTAAACATGGTTTCATTAATCAAACCATGATTTCTACTTTCTACAGACATTACTCTGATTTTAGTTTGTTTGTGTAGCATTTTTTTAACTCTATGTCAGACTCGCAGAATATCATAAGAAAAAAAAAGACAGCTCGTTAGAAATACAGTTCGGAGGGAGCACTTTGCTTTAGACAGGGCAGCTTTTTTGGGCGGTTCAAGTGGGCTTTCACTTTTAAGTATTCACTGCAGTTTGAAAAATGACGCAAATATGGCCAAGCTATTAAAAATCTCACGCATTATCGCTCTGTTCTATCTTAATCCCCTTTACGGAGCTTTGTCCGGAACCCATCACTTTTTTTCTCACTTGTCCGCCATTTGTTTATCGACAACGGCTGCTAGTTACAAGGTCGGTTATATATTTTTCAAGCAAAAACACCAAACCCTAAACAAGAAATCGACGACCAGTCTGGTACAGATGTTTATTCTACGGACTCGTTCTGACCTCTAATCAATTACCACAAGGCAAAATTTTAAACTGGTCCAAATAAGAAGGATTTGCAGACGACAAATTAAAGTACAGGAAATATTACATTTTTTCAACTTTCTTGGTAAAAACATAGTGGAAAATAAGGAAATGGATTGTTTTTTTAACCGTTTCTTGACTGGGGTGTTAAAAAGCGCCATTGAGTGGGAGTGGATTAAATTAATAGGCATGGTGGCCGATGCAAAGCTTACGCTCACGCCGAGAGTTATTTGCCCTTTAGGGACGTATAGTTAAAAATGTTATGTGAAAAAAAGAAAATGTCTTTCTCCTTTATCCCATTATGTTTTCTCCATTAACATGCGGTTAAATTGTATTCGGTGCTTGTACTTTCATTTTTCATTTTCAAAAACTAGGTTTCATATGCATAGAGACTTAAACATACATTTATTTTATATCTCTGATAAGCTGTTGTATTGGTTTGCTTGTTTTTCAGTCATTTTTTTATTTATTTGTTTGTTTGTTTGTTTAAAAGATCATGCCATTCCTTTCTTGAACATTTGTTATTCGTTCTTTTCGTTATCTAATGAATTCAGAACGAAGTTTGAGATTCCGATAGGCTTCCGCCCGCCTCTGCTGTTAAAATCAAAGTACTGAAAGTACTGTAAGCTAACAAAGCATGGTTGAATTTAGAAATCTTTCCCTTGTTGGGTAGAAAACATTCTGGACATTGAAAACATTGCTTGTTGTAAGCAATTTCTACATTGTCCACAATGTTTCCCATGACTTTTTTCTTGAGATGTTTAAAAAGCGGAATTGAGTGGGAATGGGTTACAAAGCTCGCTTTTGACAGAGTTCTCTTGAATTTGAACAGAGTTTGCAATATTTTTGAAATACATAAGAACTATTTTTTAAGGCGCATGTGTTCAATGGATTCATTGGTAAAGCCTCCAGTGAGAGTTTGAAGACCTCAAAATTTTGTCGGTTAAGTTAAGCCATCAAAGCTGACGCTTTGCTAGCTAAAAACCTACGTTGTGGAATTGATTGAAGTCGCATTGATATGACGGCTCCAATGAGTCGCCACAACATAGGTTTGGTTGTCAATTGACAGATTGCTTTTCACGCCCACTGACCACTGACCACTGAAATGGCTTAGGTAAAAATAAAAGAAATTAGATTTCACAACCTGTAGTCAGGAACAAAAAGAAAAGGGCAAATCATTTGATTATCCTCATAAACGTTGTAACAGCAGTTTGAATATGCTGTATTTACGACGTTTAGGTCGCCAAAACTAACAAAATGTTTGGCGGGTTGCTGGCCATGTCCGGCCACCCACCTCCGGTCTTGAGGCCGGATTTGATTAGTCCATGGACTTTCGTATCTCGAAGTAGTGTGGATTTCGATGCGACCCGGTGTGTAAACCATTCCCACACAATGACTTTTTTGACGCCCCTCATGAAAAAACAAGTAGGAAAACATTGTGTAAATTGAAGAAATTGCTCGACCCGAGCAATTTCCTCATTTTCCACAGTGTTTTCAACCCAGAAAACTAAAGAATTTTGAATTTCATAAACTTTAAATTTGTTGTCTGAAACTCCTTTCATTTTGGATCAGTCTACAATTTTATAGTCTGGTAATGGGTTAAATGCTCTTGGGGCCTAAAAACATGGTAAATGAGGAGTCTTGTGACCGTGGAACGAAAAAGAACTTCTAAGGAATTGTCATAAAATCGAGTATCGTCAATGAGCTTATTAAGCAGTAAAATCGATGCTTTGGTCGTCCGCTCCAGCTCATTAAGGCTGAAAATTCAAGGTAAAATGTCATTCTGTTTCCCGAAAATACCATAAAAATGATTATTTTGTAATATTTAGAGTGAATTATCGCCTTTAGTTAAAAAAGGTAGATTTCCTCCACCCATCACCAAAAACGTTGACGTAATAACGTCGATGCACAAAAAGACGTCAATACGCAGAATTTAGTCCCTTGGAGACTGGCGTAATAATTCTGATGCTTCCATTTTTGTATTTTTCACAAGAGCAATCTGGTCGTTAAGGGTATTATCCTTCAGAATGAACGCTAGTTCAAGAAAAATACACGGATAAAGAAAGTTTTTCCTTAAGTTGAATTTCACTTTAAATAATAAAGGGCCTATACTCACGTCGTATATAGCGTTGCCAAACGTAACGTCTGCGTTATCAGTTTCGTCGCTCATCGCAACGTTGAAACACGCAGCGCAAGCTAACACACCGCGAAAATTTAATTTTTCAAGATATTATTCTGAATTTACAAATTTATCCAGAGAAAATGTCGATCGTTGATAGTTGTATACCTTGTATGCAGAGAAACGAAGGTCTGCCACGACCTATAGGTGAGTTATCTATTTTTTCCTAAATCATAGATCGGTTAGTATGCCAATATTTAGTCATAATTCCTAATTCTTTTTGAACAGCAACAGCAAAACCAAATATACATATTTTGATACTAACTGTAAATGGGATTAAGAAAGTAGTCGAAGCAACTTTATATAATTATAATTTTGATAGGGATCGACACTAACTTATTTTTGTCACAGGCCCGCAGACTCAATTGGTTTCAACTGTTACACGTCCTTCTTGGTGATTAAAGTTCCTCTTAACTTATGTTCATCGTTATACAAGATAAATGATTATGACTAAGTTATAAGCAATGAGTAAAAACTATGTGGCAATTTATTTTTTCTTTTAATTCTTTCTTTACTAAATTGTCAAGAGGCTATGAAAACTAGTGATCGTATGGAAAAAAAAATCCACATATTCACTGGTAAAACCTGATAGAATTATTTGCATGTTTCGGAAAAAAAGTCGTTGAGTGTGAGAAACTACAAGCCCAAAGACTTGCGACTTAGACAGTACTGTTATAGGTATTGGGCCCGAGGACTGAAACATTAGTCCGTATGATAAAAATATTGATGGTTCAGTGCGAAACAATTGTAACTGTCTAGATCTATATGTTTATAGGTAGTTACAACTACACATTTCGCGCTGACTTATCAGTATACGTTTATGTAAATTATAGAGTTCATCATTGAACATCATTTCGATACTCGATTTTTTACATTAAGATAATAACAGGAGGGGATATTTAGGTAATATGAGTTGGGTACTTATTAAAGTTTTAGACTGGTAGAAAATGTAAGGAGTTGCAGTCAAAAGTTACAAGTCAAGTTATGAAATTTTAGATTTTTCAACTTTCTTGGCAGAAAACATCGTTAAAAATGACGAAATTGCTTGTTGCTAGCAATTTCTTCATTTTAAGCACTTTTTTCCAAATTGTTTTTCTTGGGGGGGGGGGGGGGCGGCGTCAAAAAGTGTCATTGTGTGGGAATGGCAAGCGTTATATCAATAAAAGGTGTTTCTGTTACTCTTGTAGCTATCCTTTGTAAATATTAGCTCCGAATGCTCCTACCTTTTTAGGAGTAATAAAGATCAGCCTGCATATATAAGCAGTGTGATCTTAGTCTACACTGCCTTTTGTCCCTTTCAACGGTATTGGTGCTTCCAGGGCTTTTAGTACTTTTATTTGATTACAACTCATTTGATTACAACTCTTCGGCATGATAAGGGTAAGTAGCAAGGATCAAAGGGATTTTGATAGCATCAACAGCGATTTATTACAAAAAACTCAATATCTTCTACAAAACAAGTGCCCTTTTTTGACAGTGGCTTACAATTTCAAGAAATACTACCACACATAGATTGCAGCTAGCATTCGTAATAAGTGTCGACTACTTTATAAAATGACTGACAACAACTATCATTCTTAATAGTGTTATCCACTTCTCAAAACGTCCGACCAAAATAGCATCCTTAATAAGTTTCAGCTACTTCTAAAAATGTCAGACTGACTATGAATAGTGTCCCAAATTAGTCTATACTACTTCTTAAGACGACAACAAATATATTACTATAATACTGCTAGTGTCAAGCAATGCTTTTTGTTATGAATGACTATATATGGATGATATATACATGTATATATACATGTATATATGGACTGCTATATATAGGGAGTACTAATTTATATAAGTGCCATTGCTGCTATTAAAACTCCTGGCAGAATAATTGACTCAATCATACACTGACTACTTGTTATGACTTTCAACTGTCTACTTAAGTGAATGTCAGTACTCTATCTATGTATAGATACTGCCTAACTCCCCTTTCGGGTATTACTGGCAGGCGATACACTCACAATCCAGATGTTTTCACGTCCCTGAAAGAGAAGCAGTGGCTGAACCCCACTGCTACCCACTTTTACAGCTGGGTAGACTGGGGCTGGCTATTAAGTGTTTTGCCCGTGAACACACCCCGGTGACGTTGGGGCTCGAGGCAGTCTGCAACCCTTAGTGACAACTGCAGACTAAAAGGACCCTGGACTGGATGGTTGTGAAGACAAACTGCACTGACTACTACAAATAAGTATATTTAAGTCAGACATCTCCCATCATCGATCGGGATTTATACCGAGGAATATATCCGGGTCACCGTTGGTGTCGATCCTTGACAGTTTGATTTTTAAAGTCGTAATAAGAAATGTTTTAACAGTAGATTAACAAACACCCAAGTACCTTGATATCCTATGCTGCAGTTAAGATAGGTTATCCAGTCGATCATTCGCTTAAACTGTCGAAGATTTTCCAACGATTTCATGTCATGCAGCCAAAAACAAAACCCGGGTTAATGTCATCCTTACAGATTATTATGGATCGGTAGAGCTTCATATTCCGTGCCTAGCCTCGATCTTTAAAATCCTCCTCGAGCAAAGAAATCCATGTTTAATCGATTCAAGATAGCCTACTGATGTTTGTGTGTATGCCTCTAAACTGTGTCATTTATTACGTCATATAAAAATATTACGTCATACCTACAGTACGTCACGGATAATCATTTGGTCGATTAAAGAGTCCCCATAAATCATTGTTGAACTCAAAACTTCTACTAGATCTACTGGCTGACTACCAGTCATGACTTCAACTACTGCCTGATTACTGCTGAGTGATTGATGATTTCAGACTGACTGCTCCCAGTAACAAATGAATTACACAGCTGCATAATGATAAGTATACAAACTAAATTGAGCTACAGACAGACAGTACTTAACAGACTGAATATTAAAGACTGTCGGATGTCATCATGTAAACTAAATTTACCAGTTACTGCAAACATCCTAGTGCTGTAGACTACTTCCAACTGACAAAGTCTACTAATAAAACTTCTGTAGACTAATTATAATAGAGTAGCTTGCTTCTATTAAGTACTAACCACTACAGACCGCCTGTTGTGTGTGTGTTTAGTTCCATTTATTTATCGTCGCTACCGCAGCATATGCCCATATTTATAAGCGACGCCACCCAGAAGATGGGGTAGTGCAAGGATACAGGACGAAACTGCTGAGAGCTCCGCCTAGTTTTTTAACGTGCTCGATGGATTGCACCGTCATACGGGGGCTCCATTTAAGGTCTCACCCGAAAGACAATCAGTTTGTTAGTTGATATAGTCAGGGCTCGAACCCGTGATCTTGAGGTTAGAAGTCAAGTGCTATACCAACTGAGCAAATCGGGCTGACAGGCTGCCTTTTGCTTTTTACTGACATACCACAGCAGACTGACTAGATCTACTTCTGCTATTCAATTGAATTACCTCTGATGACTACCAACTTATAGATATAGCCAAGACTACTTACGGACTAACTAGAAATGACTTACTACTAGTAGTGACTTCCTCTGATGTTTCATTTGGCCCACTACCTAATACAACTACTTTTGACTGCCTCGATGCCCGAGTGGTATAGGTGCTTGACTCGTGATCTGAAGGTCACGGGTTCTAGTTCCACCGTCATCGGGGTGGGCAAGGCACTTAATAGCCAGTCCAGTCTACCCAGCTGTAAAATTGGGTAGCAGTGGGGTTAAGCCACTGCCTCTCTTTCAGGTTTGTATACGTGTTCGAGAGCAAGCTTTCGTCGCAATCGAACTAAAATAAGTTAGTATAAACTAACTACTAATGAGTAGCTCTATCAGTGAATTCAACTTCTGAGTCACTATATTCGAATAGTGACTTTTTGCAAATGACTATTACTAATACAAGTGCCTACAACAGACTAACTAGATTCTGCACATTGAATTCTTCATTTTAAATGATTTTCTAGTACAAATCATTACTATTGATTGATTTCCGCCAGGATGACATATCTTAAGCTGCCACTGACTTTCTACGACATCTTGGGTTACTAGGCCTACTGACTATCTGCTATTGACTACTTTCACTACCTGGCTATTACAGACTGATTTTTGAAATTTCTGACTATATTCTTCTTATTGGTCATGGCCATAGCACAATAAGTAACGCGCTAAATTTACTATGTTCTATCCTTAGCGTAACGACCTGTCTTGCCGACATTTGATATAACAATGTGTCTCTCATATACGGTCAATAAAAGTGGGTCTGACAAAAGGCTATAACAAGGTGTTGCGTGCTTGAGAAATACCAGGAATCCACGAATAAATATTCTAGCCACCGCTAGTTGACAAATGCTTTCTTGAAACTGGAATTAAACCCCATACATTCATCAAATGTTTTCTATCCATGAAGTTGAAAAATCTAAAATTTCATAAACTTTTAATTGTCGCCTGCATCTCGTTTAAATTTGAACCAGTCTAAAGTGTTGCCGTCTGGTAACGTGTTAAAGATGTGCCATCTCTTCAGCTATTTGATATGCGATTAATTTATTTGCGATCATAATGGCATGCTAAGATAAACTCATATAATTATTTCCTTTTTGATGAAAAACCTTGTTTGGACATAGCTTTACACCAATCTGACGTTGTCAAGCTATAACACAAAATTCGCGCTGTGTCAAAGCGGGCGCCGTAAACCTTCGATCTCGTGTAACAAAAAGTTAAACTTTATTTTTAAATCGCAAGTCTATAGACACACCATAAGAGGTATCGCACGCTCGTCGTACGGGTTATCGGGGGTTATAGGCCGAAGAGCTGTGACTGCCAGGTGCGCTATTTGTTAACAGCCGACCAACGATTTGAACAATAATCGGGGGTTAACGTGTGAAGCCGATTGAATATGCAAAAAATGCTTCCTATGCAAGACTATGAATACATAACTTTCTACTTAATAATATTCTAACATGCGAAACTGCTTTTCTTCGAGTACATTGTATACATAATATTACATTAAACTCTCAGGCTTATAAGCGGTTTCAGAAGCTTTCAACCGATAAATAGCAATATTTTAGGATAGCCTACAGTTTGGCACCCTCGACAGTTTACTCCGTTTATTCTCGATTACGGCTCAAATATACCAAAGACAAAATTAATTTCCTCGGGACCATAAGAAACATTTCGATAGCGGATGGGGGAGAGGCTAATTTAGAAATATTTGAAAACGTGAAAGGGGGGGGCTAGTATATAGCGTAGTAGGGCCTATATATATTCTGTCCGCGGATATTTCTGTTATTTCAGTAAACGTTTGTCGCTTCTCTTAATATGAAGGAAGGGGAAATTTACACAAATGCTTCAATAATTTGATTACAAAAATATAATCAGCCTCAGCAAAGCAATTAACCAATTACCAACATTTTTTACGCACCAGAGAAATTCACGTTTGGAAAACCGTGTGGGTAGAGGAGAAATCGCTTGTAACAAGCATTTTGGCATTCTCACACAATTAATTTACTCCCAATTCGACATTTATTTTTCAAAACAATTACACTTTGAATTGTCGTCTGCAACTTCCTTCCATTTGGACCAGTCCAAAATTTGTTTGCCATTTGGTAATGAGCTGCATTTGTTACAAGTGTATTCAAATTCCAAATTCATCTGTTATTTCGTAACACATTAATAATAATAAAAAGAATGCAGAATTGGGTAAGTAACTTGCCTTTTTATTATCATTAATAATAATCCGATGTTGATGTTTACGTTACTAGTTACATGTGCAAACCAGCGTGTGGGGTACCCCAACCTTTTCCTGTTTTGCAAAATTTTAGACCTGTCCAAATTCAAAGGTATTGCAGACGAAAGTTTAAATTGGAGTAGGGTAGATAATTTTGTGGAAAAAGAAGAAATTGCTTGTTACAAGCAATTTCTTCTTTTTCGAAATTGTTTACCTCAAGTTTTATATCACAGTGACGTAAAATCCCGGGTTTGCACTGGAAAGGGTTAAAGTTCAAACCATGTGTTTCACAGATCCGATTGCAATCATCAGAGGAACTAAGAACCAGAGTATGATGCCCGGTATATATGCCGGTAACCGCGTAGCCGCTCTAGCCTGGTTCTACGGCAAAGGAAACCGGGGTCATTTTACTACCGAGGCAATTAACGCAGCCCTATATACCGGCAATGAACTTCATAGGTATTTGAGGTAAGTGCTTTTCGAAACAATAACGATCGAAAGGAATTGACCACAGTTGTAGAGAATTTTACAGCAATTAATTTTAAAGTTATATATTCAAACATACCTATAGCAAAACCAAAAAATTGGAGTTGTCCAAATAGAGAGGACGATTTTCCACAAATGAAGCTTGTATAAAAATTGGAAAATAGTCGCCAGCGGAAATATTTTAGGAATTGATTGAACAATTGCAACAAAGATTTTATCCTTTTCTCGCAAACGATTCCCGGTCCTTTTTTTTTCTGTGGCACACGAAAAATGTTCGATCGTGTTAGTGAATTTTAGAGACAATGGAGAAATCCATATTTTTTCAGAGGGGGGGGGGGGTCGAATTTTGTCAAAGATAATTATGGTACCGGTTTGTCTGGTATTTATCATCGTTGGACCAAGTTTTATAACTGTTGTTTAATTCAAGCTGTAGTCACGACTGTCTGGTCGCTCATCTAAGATACACACGCCAGTTTGCCTTAATCTAGACCAAGACAGTATATGATTACACCGTCGAAAATGAAAATAAAAAGGAGGGGGGGGGGGCATTTCGAAATGTCGACCTACAGAAACTACGAGCGGAAATAAGTCTACCTTTCTACCATACGGGGACTTCCGATTGGGTTTGAGTCAATAAATCTAGTGCCATGGCCAGTTGGAAAAACAGTAAAATAGTGTATTAGCCCATTCCCACGCTTTTTACGCCCCCCAAGTTAAAAGCTTAGGAAAACATTGTGAAAATGAAGAAAATAAAGAAATTTCTTGTACCGAGCAATATCTTCATTATCTACCCCAACTGGTAAAATTTTTTGAAGCTTCATCAACAAAATATGTCGTCTGCAATTTCTTTAAATTAACACCTGTCTAAAATATTGTCGTGTGGTAATGGATTAAGCGACCACTCATAGGAAGATCAAAAAGTGGTCGTTTAAGAAGATGGTTGCTTAAAACACATTTCTGTGAAATATATGAATTATTGATTAGATTGCATATACAAACTTCTATAGGATTCTCGCTACATCCTTAGTTGTTGAAACTCATCAGAATCGTCTCAGACTGATTGATTGATTGCGGTTTAACGTCGCTTTTAACAGTATTTCAGTCAAATAGCGGCGACTGGAGCACCTAACAATGGATTCCTGGTATTTCTCACACCAGTACTACCACTACATTCATCCCTAGCCTCCAGCTGCTATCCCACTTAGGTTTACGAATATCCACCCATTGGTGAGAGAGGAATCGTCTCAGTGAGACGATTCTAATTAATTCCAACAACAAAGGATTTATTTGTGATATGCGCTTATCAAATACGACCACTTCTTGTGTGAACTATGACCTTTTAATTAACAGTAGTTCTAAAATTGCGCGAAGCTAATTGGTGGGTCGTTGGCCACGCCCTCTGACCTACGTCTTAGCAACACAACTGAAGTATCAAAGGGTGTGACTTTTCAAAATTTATGATCAGGGACATAGATCTAAAACTAAATGATATAAGAATCTAATAGGATAGTGACCACTATATTTAAGTTGTCTTGAACAAAGAAAATACCAGACAAAAATGTCGGAGTTCACCGTTCATTGGTGGTCTAAATGAATGATTTGATAGATCTATCTCTTTTTGTCAACTAGCGACGTTTTTACAAGGGAAAATTTCACGTAGTTGTAAACTTCCTTGGGGTTACCAGTACTAGAAATTTTGATGGCCTATATGTCTTGTCCAGGGACAAAGATTAATAATTCAAACAAACGCCCTTCTCGAAAAAAAATGACGTAGGACCGCGTTATATCCGGAAGAAGACAAGTCATAAGCGCTGTGAGGAGAAAACCAATTTCAACTATTTAAAACTAAATTATGATATGTTGCATCTTACAGAGAAGTTGAAAAGGCCAGTATAGCAAGGGATCAACGGGTGGCGTTAGATGACTTGCCGCAATTTATGAATATTGGTGATGTCCAACTGATAAGAAACAAAGAGGAGGAGCGATTTGCACTTCTATTTCAACCTAATGAGGGCTTCGCAGGGTTTTTAATGCTAAAGGTATGTACATTTCCTAAATTTCGATTTCATGTTAACAGTTTTCTACCGATTCACTGAATGAAATCTTTTGAAGCTATATTCATATCTCTAAGTAGTCACTGTAAGCGGATTTTAAAAAAAAAACAACAAAAAACAAGAGAACAAGGGTCCACCCCTTTGACTTGTCTGAGCCTCCTTGCGTCCTGACAAAATAATGCATTTTCCAAACGGAATCAATGGAAATTGTCTTAACTCTTGTCGTGCTGAACGCCGGAATATTTCTGTTTTTGCAGGTGGTATACACAAAGATCAGCCTGCACATAATTATGTGCCGTCTGGTCTCAGTCTACATCGCCAGTTTATCCCCTTTGTAGCCAAAGGTGTTTATTGAAAGAATAAATATTCATCCACAAAGAGTGCCTAGAATGCTTTCATCTCTTTGATTTTGATGTATTTCTTTTGAGAATTATATTCAGCACGACACGGGTTAACGACTAGTTGATGCCTCTTGTTAAATACAAGTCTCTGGCTCGTGGAGGGGCGCTAGTCCTGTTCCATTTGTGAAATACAGTCAATTTATCCGTTGATGACCATGTTTCTATGGTATACTTGATAAGAACTGACTATCGAACCAAAGCATCTTACCAATACAACAGCGCAATATGGGATTGTATATATTTGTCATTCCTATCAAATGCAAAAGCTGGACAACGGATTTATGTATATGCCATTACTTTCCAAACCAATACAGACGCGTAATGGGGGATTTTATATGTTTGCCATTACTTTCTAAAACAACAACATGGACTGACTGAGTCTGATATGTCTTGCCTAAGGGCACATACAAGTCGACGTGGCCAATGGCGCGGAATGGATTCGAACCCTTGACCTCCAACATCTCTCCATAATCTCCGGTTTCTCTCTAGTCTCAAAATAACCGCCATGCCAACTAAGTAATGTGAAGTTTATATCGATAGCTCAGCGCGAAACAGTTTTAACTGCCTAGACGTGTATAGGCAGTTACAACTGTTTCGAGCTGACCCATCGATATGCTATTGTTACAGTGATTTAGTAGCCCACCACTGTCGAACACGACAATTGTATAATATAATCATGTCCTTCTGTGTAGTAAAACTTGGATTTATAGATTGCACAAGAGATCGTAAGAAAGCACAAGAAAGCGCCCATGCAACAATCCGTACATGTATATTTTTGTTTGGCAAATAAACATTGAATATTTCAAGAGTGTCTTTTTCTATTTGTTTTTGTCGTGTTCGAGAATCGTATATAGGTATTTTCTAATAAAAAATACCTTCACACGATTCGAGAACACGATAACAACAAACAGAAAAACACACTGTTGTAATGTTCTTTTATTACGTACCTTTTAGGACATGTCTCTTTATTGATTAAGAAATAACCAGCTTTCCGAAAAAAAAAACACAAAAAAACCTAACGTCAATACACAAAAAAGAAGCCCGTGTCTAATGGTACTCGACGAATACGGTTTTTTTGTACAAGCCGAATACGGCTTTTTTTTCTGTCAAGTTGTATTAGTTAGCCAGATTTTAATCCATATATTTTATAGGCACATGTATATAATAAAAAGGATTAATCGAGATCAATAAGCAAACATGAAATCAGGCACGCTCATTAAGGATCAGTAATGAAATACTACATTATTCTCAGAATTAAACCATTGATAAAACCGTGATAATATTTTTTTATGGTAATGTTTTTCTGTACACGTCAGAACGGGGCACGCTATATAATGAAAGTGGTCATTTAATAGATTTGGTAGCTTACTCTCTTGATAGAGGTTGTGGCTCAAGCAAGTCCTTATCCCTTATCTTATGACTTTCTATGAATTCCTCCATCAACACGCCATAGAATGTGCAAATCCTTTTTTTGTATCATTCCCTTGTCTTTTGTCTTTTCTTCTTCTTCAAAAGTATGTTGTAGAATGTGAAAATCAATTCAGTGCATCATTCCCTAATCATTTGTCTTTCTAGGACATCCAATACCAGTATGTCGTAGAATGTGCAAAAGCTTTCAATGTGTTGTATCCCTATATTTTGTTTTTTTTTTTTTTTTTTTTCAGGACCTCCTCCGTCAGTACGCCGTAGCTCCTTTCGGGGTCCTACTTACGGTTGGTTCATACTCCCAGGCCGTGTTTTACACGTGCAATGGTCGATGGGCCGTGTTCGACTCGCACGGATATTTGAGATACAAGTGCCGGCTCCCTCGACGATTTGCTTCAGTCTGGGAGTTTGATTCAGCAGAGGCCGTTGTAGCATTCCTGGTGGAGGTTCGGCGAGACGAGTGCCACTGCCAAGTTAACAGGCCCACGGCCATTTCTTTGTTTCCTTCACCGGAAATTAGTTTGCCACCACAGTCAAACTTGGCTTCTGAGAGGGAACAAGATACAAGAACCCAGACTGGAAGCCTTGGGTCTAGTCTGGATCTTGGTTTCGATGGTAAAGGGAACGAGGCAGTAGTATCTCCAACACAAATTCAGGTCAGCCCTGTAACAGAAGAAGATGACGACGAGAACCCATATGTCTGCCTCATGGGAGGGTTTTAGTCAAAGCAAGAAAGGTTAGTGTTTCGTCATCTTATTTTATTCAATCTTTAAAAAAAATCTTTCTAAGCTGTCTAAATTGACCAATCGGAGGCCCCGCCCACTTACTCCTTTGGAAACGCCCAATAACTCCGACAGGAAGTCCACTTCGATTTTAAACGACGTTATTTTGCAAAATTTGCCAGTAACATGTAACAATAAAATAGAATTGTTGGTTGGCGACCTATACGTCGTAACTACAGTTTGAATAAGATGTAGATACGACGATTAAGTCGCAAAATCAAGCAAAAAATTTCACACAAATGGCGGCCAATGTTGGAGTTCAAGTCTCAATTCCGGGCCGAATAGATTATCTGATTGGTCGACATATTCCTTGATTGGTCAATTAATTGCACAGTTACTTCTGAAAGACTTGATTTGGTCCTAAACAAAACGCCTGTTTTTTATACTTTTCAAAGTATCAACACTAACTTATCGATGTACTCCGTAGGCGTCCATCAGTGTTACCCGGTTTGGAAAATCTAGAAGATTAAGTAGTGCCCAGTTAGATTCTATTTATTATTTTTGCCCCAAACACCGTACATTTTGAAAATGGCGTAATACGAGGATTCTATATAATTCGTAGAACGCGTAATGATTCTTCTTGAATACGTAAACACATACCAATTACCCGCTTAGCGTAGATGCGGTCGCGCTTTCAAAAAATCGCGGAGTCTTTCAATTTGCATTCTACTTTGAGAACTCAGCTTACCAGTTGATTATCTCGGAAGTGATAAGCTAACAGTTACACATGTTCAAAGATGTTCATTATTATTTTGAATTAGACTTTTCAATCCATAACCAAACGACAAAATTTTGGGTTAGTTACAGGCGACAAATAAAATCGCTTTAAGATTGAAACTGAGGTCCAGATAGAGTTGAAAACGTGAAATAAGCAATTTCTCACAATATTTTCTTTCATGAAATTTTCCTGGGGCGTAAAAACGTGATTGTGTGGAAATGGGTTAAGCTTCTACTTTATCACGGAAGGTTTAAAAGATATACAAAAACATTCTCATTTGTTTCTCTCTTTCTTTCTCAATGAATATTGCTAATCTAATATTGTCTAAGTTTCTTAAATGATATCTTATTTTTTGTGGAAAGTCTTCGGAAATGGATAATCTCGGCAATGTCAAAAAAAAAGTATTAATCTTGAAAGCTAGTTAGAATGCGATCAAGTGAATTTGGTTTAACATGACTTTCAGTAGTATTTCAGTTAAGCCGCTGTTGGTAGGTGCACCCAACTATGGCTTCCAGTCATTTTTCACACCAGTAGCATGTACAACTGCTACAATGAATTTAAGCCATCACATGTGTAGTGCTCAGCCAACTTTACAGGCAAATTACTAATCATATTTCCATCGGCGAAAGACAAATTACGTTTGTAACAATGGCATTTTTTCTGAACTTATGATCGTGCCCAGGACTCAAGAATGGAAACGTACGTATTAAAGAGACAAGGCTAGGCGAGAGGTTATGCTTAAAAAAGTTTATATATATGGAAATTGCCATTTTGTACACCCAATCGGGCACATCAATCTACTATACTAACACAGACGTCCATCTTAGTACTTTTAGTACTTTAATTTTTAGAGAGCAAATAGCTCTCCTAAAGCATTTCCATTATGTAAATTTGATGTTGGAAAAAACAATTGTTGAACTACTCTCAGAAAATAGTTAGGGAGAAGGCAGGAAATAAAGACAAACAATTATCAAATATCCTCTCGATTCATGTTTGTCGTTATACTGAATGCAGTTGCTTGTTCGTTCGATATTTTTTTAATCAAACAAGTCTAAAAACAAAAAAGAAAACGATGTAGCACTTTGCTTTTACTATGATTCGGGTCATACGAGCGAGTTCACTCAAACCTGCATCTTTACTGTTATTTAAAAAATAAATGTGTACATTGTAGTATATTCTAAAAATGGTGTTGATTGGTTCATTGTAAGTAGTTCCATGATTAATCCATTCAAACAACAATGACGCTTTTTAATGCCCCCAAGAAGAAAATATTTGGAAAACACTGTTGAAAAATAAAGAAATTTCTAGCAATATCTTCATTAGTCACAATATTTTCTACCCCAAAAGACAAAATAATTTAAAATTTCACCAATTTCTTCTGGTAATGGGTTAAATGAGCATAATACATATGTCTGCTAGAATTTTTAAATAGTTATTTCCTTTACATGTTAGACAATGTAATAAAGTGTAACCTTATCAACAACCCATTATCTGATGACAAAAGTTTAGATTGATTCGAGTTAAATCTAACTTGTTGACGTTGGTGCAATATTAGAATCGTTCATCTACTGGAAAGAAAAAAATGTGGGAAATAATGAAAACTGCTTTTTGTTAGCAATTTCTCCATTTTCCATTATGGTTTTCAGAGATTTTTTCTTCAGGAGGCTTGTGTTGGAAAAAGGTTTAGCAATAGCATCTCTGAAATACTATTGAAACTTTCACACAAAGTTAGATTACAAAAATAGTTTCAGTAATTACGTAGACAGCAGGTTCATGAAAATTTAAAACACTCTTTTTTCTGGGTATAAAAAATGAACAAAATCTTAGACAGCGCTGTTATATGTATATAATCAAAGGAAAAAACAATTTATACTCTTCTTGAATAATTTCTGTAGATAGCTGCAAAGCATTTTAATTATGTTTGCCCTTCAACAGTAGTTTCAGTACTTTGATTTATGATAGGCCTGTAGGATCGTGTGGTTCCAATGTTTCTTGTTCTTACGGGGCCCGTATTCATCAAGGCATTTTAGATTGATTTAGTCGACTAAATCCAAAATCAAAGTACCGAAAGAACTGTAAGCTAGCAAAGCATGGTTTTGTTAAGTAATCTTCCTTGTCAAACAGTATTATGATAAATACACGAGGTTAAAGTAACACAGGAGTTAACACATTACAACACGACAAAATATTAGTTCTGATTTAATGAAGTTACAAACGGCAATTTCAACTTAGTCGAATTTAGAAAATATTCATTGTACGGTAGAAACATTGCGGACACTGTCCACAGTGTTTTCAACAGATTTTTTCTTAAGATGTATGAAAAGCGGGATTTGGTGGAAATGGGTTAAATAGCATGCTTTTGAAGGAGTTCTCTACAATCTGAATAAAGTTAATTCATGTGACCATACAAAGCAATGTGCCAAGTGAATACTCAGATCAGACTCATTTTGATCATGATATGCTAAAGCGAGCTAAAAATACCTCGGAGATGAATTTGCAATACTCCTGAAATACATAAGGACTACATTTTATGGCGTAGGCATTCATTTGACATAGTGGTTAAGCCTCCAGTGGCAGTTTGCACTTCCTGAACTGTGAGAAGACCTCAACCTTGCTAGCTAAAAGGGTTGAAAATTGAAAGTAGTACGTATTCACCAAACCATCCTAGATTTTCGAATGGACTGATTCTGAGAAAGTTCATAATTGTTTCAAGTCTAAAAATATGGCGGTCGTCGCTTTTTTTTTTTGTTTGAATGGGGTTTTACGCCGCTTTCAACAACCTTTCGGTTATATCGAGGCGGCTGGAGAACCTAACAAAGGATGCCTGGTCTTTCTCAAACCAGTACTACCATTACATCCTTTCCTAGCCTCCAGCTGCTATCCCACATAGGTCTACGATTATCGACCCATCGATGAGAGACAAATAGTCGGAAAGGATGAGTGCCGCCGTCGGGGATCGAACCCGGGACCTCTAGATCGACAGTCCGACGCGCTTCCAACTGCGCTATGACGGCGGCATGGCGGTTGTCGCGTGCTTTTTAAGCTTTTTAAATGTAAAAAATGACCGCTGTTCACTTCATTGTAGTCGAAAAATAATGAAAAATGAATTGATAATAGGTCTTCATTTCTAATTTAGGCCCTTTAAATTTTTATTAAACTTTTCGGCAATATGAAAAGTACATGTACTACTAGTAGTTTGTATAAAAGAAGAAATTGCTTGTTACCATTAAAACGTTGTCCCAAATGATAAAACAACTTTCTTGAAAACAAGCGATTGGTTTAGAAAGCGGCAAAAGAAGTGATTTGTTAAAACATACCCAAAGGACACGTAGCTTAGGAGCTTCGTCCAATCCTTCCTGGCCGTGGGCCCGTGGACTGGTACATGTGATAAGTCAACTTAGTTTACATGTACATAGACTTTGTAATAAAGAGATTCGATTTACATTTAATAAAATTTCTAACATCTCTAAAATTCATGTTATCTAATTTCAAGAAGTTTATTGTTAAATGAAAAAAATATACTAGATATTATTGAACCACCGCAAACGAAAGTAGGGGGTGTTACTGATGTCAGCAAGTTCATCTGTCCTTCCGTCCGTCCTTCTGTATGTCTTTGTCTATCTGTCCATCTGATTTTTTCATACAGCAATAACTTCTCTATGAGGGAAGCTTTCAACTAGTCTCTTCATACACTGGTGCAATGTGACTAGTAGAAGTGTAGTATGGAGTTTTCCGAGTTATGCCCCTTGGTCTTTATACCTTACCAATTTTGTTTCTTCCACTATTTCTCTAGTTAGTAAGCTGTCAGATGGTAACTTCATAGACTTAAACCATATGATATTGAGACGTGCAATATATAAGAACCATAGCTCTGTTATCCATATTTTTGAGTTATTTTTTTAACTGATTTTCTCAAATTTAAGAAATTCTATAATTGGTTACAGGAAACTTACCACAAATATTGAAAGAACTTCTGTAAGTTTCTTCCAATTATATCAATTCATTTCGAGAGATGAAGAGATCTTTTTTGTTTTGTTTTCATCTACGAAACGAAAAAACTAATCACACTATGAATACGCAAAGCGGATTCGTACAAATGTGGGATTAGGTTTTTCGTTTCATACCTTCATGGGGAAAAAGAACAAAAAAGAAACACTTCGTCTCTTATAATAACATGACTTTGGGCAAAAAAGTAAGTATTTTACAAAATTTGATACTTTTTATATAGAACAATTTTGTGAGAAAACATACAAAATAGCTACGTGCTCAAAATTTTGTTCATGGAGCTATGAAGTTTTTTTCTGCTATTCAGAACGCTCGTTTTTGATAGACGAGACTAACAATTAAATTATATGATTATGTATAGTAATGGGTATTTATGAACGATATACTTCTTATAAAATGCTTTTGAATTTTTAGAAATTCAAAAACTGAACCAGAAAAGACCATTTTTAGCTCAGCTGTTTTCGAAGAAAAACATAGGTGTTTTCATAGCTATAGTGATATCAGCATCTGGGTTGTCCTTGACGTCGTTTGTGTCATCTTCGTGTGACATCTTGCAATAGCTCTGTCATTTCTCATGACATTCACTTGAATCTCTTAGTAGGTCTGCGCCTTTAAAAAAGCAACCTGTCCTATAAGGGAGGTATAACTCTAAATGGATTTTTGTACGATTGTGGCCAATTTTATGTCCCGCTACGTAATGACATCGGCCATATAAAGTAACCTCCGTCCATGTATGAGCGGGTGCGAGTGGATGCGTGCGCATGTCCCATTCTTTTCCAGACCATAACTACCACATTAATGGATGGTACAAAAATAACTTGACACAGCTCTTCTTCTTGGTGATAACTAGTGTAGATCATGATTTTTATATACTCGAGATCGAGAGCAAAATTAACTTGACACAGTTGATTCCCTCGGTGCGTATTGCTTCCCTTGGTTCGGAAATACCCAAGTTCAAGGTCACAGTCAAACATCAGTTGACATAATTGACCTTATCCTGAGCACAGAACTCTGTTTCAAGTCAATTAACTAAGTATGCAAGGTAACATAGATATCTGCATGCCACGCTCTTCTTTTTGGTACTACTTAAGAATATTGTCTTGTTGAAATGATACATATTCATGACCCCGCCCTCTAACGTCCTTTGACTCCTACAGGAAGTCCCGCTTCGAATTCTTACGGCGTTATTTTTCAAAATTAATGGCTATTACCATGTAACAAAAAAAGAAGAAAAGTTGATTGGCGACTTAAACGTCGTAACTACAGCTTGAAAAAGCTGTAACTACGACGTTAAAGTCGCCAAGCCAACAAAAAATAGGTTAACAAAAATGGCGACCAATGTCGGACTTCAGAACTCATTTCTGATCTAAATGATTTATTTCATTGGTCGATTGGGTATTTAACTGACAGCCGCGATTGGTCAATTGTTCGCTTCGCTACCTACGACGATCACTTGTTTGGGGTATATGTCGGCTTGCGATAGTTCTTGTTTATTTCTGTGATGCCTTTGAACCGTCTATTAAACTAAAGTAGGGAACCCCCCCACACACACACACATACACACCCCGAACGGTTTTCCGTTCGATCTGGCTATTTTGAACGATGGCTTCCAAAACAAAGTTGATTGCTTGACAATACAATTTTGTCTTCTTTTCTTACAGTGTTTTCATCATCTTTTTCTGTAAAGTCCGTAACATGCTGGATAGCGTTTGATAGGGTTGTAGTGAGTATTTATTACAAAGTTGTGTTTTTTGTCTAGCTTGGATGTTTAAGGTCATTAGTATACATTATATAACATGTTTAACATCTATGCCTACAAAAGGGCATTCGAACCAAGTAAGGCCGCTTAACCGCATCTTGTCGTACCAAGGGCGGCGAACGTTCTACTGAAAAGATGATCTCGATATCCCTGATGCTTAACCGTGATCGCAAGAAAACGCTTAGTTAATGCATTTCTGACCCGACAAGCAAGTGGGGCTTCTTACACGGGAAACGCCGGTAAACATCGACAATGACCAGGGTCGAAACGAACTTTTCTTCCATGATGTAATCATGTAGTGGATCGCCGCTGTCAATCGAAAACAACCGATTAAACAATCAAATAATTCCCGGCGAACCAAAAAACTTCCGTTTGAGTAGTCGCATTTCGTCGTTGTCGTTCTAAAACGTCGTAACTACAGCTTGATTCAAGCTGTAATATTACATCGTTTTAGAACGACGACGACGATTTATAATCTGTGTTGTAGACGCGCGTTCAAATGTTGTGAAATTGCAAACTACATATGTTGTGAAATTACAAACTAATTAACACAGCAACCAATCAATATAGCTCAATAATTAGGACATGAGGTCGCATTAAATCTAGAACGGGTATTCAATATCGGAAATGAATACCGCGGTATTCACATATCTTTTCAAAAGAAACACTGGGATCGTCCATTCGGACATGTAGAATTAATGTACTTTAACCCATTCCCATACAGTTACGCTTTTGGACGCCTCTCAAGAAAAACAACAATTTCTTCATTTCACACAATGTTTTCTTCCGAGAAAGTTGAAAAAATATAAAATTTCATAGCCTTTAAATTGTCGTCTGCAACTCCTTTCAATTTGGACCAGCCTCAACGTAGGCCGTCTGGTCATGGGTTAAGACCCTAGTACCAACATAAACAACTTAAAATACTGTGAACATCCAATTTGGACAGTTCTAAATTTTTTCTCTCTGGCGAATGGGATAACAATTGTGACCCGCCACTCGAAATAAATAAATAAATGAACAATAAAAAAAAAAAATAAAAAAAAAAATAAAAAAAATCGCTCGTCCAAGTTACATGTATTTCCTTTTCGCAAAGCGTTTTACGAGTTATATAAAGTGCTTTAATAAACATGAACGGACTGAATTATCTATAGAAGCGATTAACCCATTCCTGCACAAGCCCTCCTTTTTACGCCCCTCAAGAAAAAAGCTTTGGAAAACATTGTGGAAAACGGAGAAATTGCTTGTATCAAGCAATTTCTTCATGATCCACAATGTTTTCTATCCAAAATGACATGGAAATGTAAAATTCCATCCACTTGAAATTGTCGTCTGCAGTTTCTTTCAATTTGGACTAGTCTAAAATTTTATTGTTTGGGAATGGGTTAAATCGATAAACCCAGTCAAGTGTTAACGTATGTTTCCATTTATAAGACTGAAGACATTGTTCAAACGAATTCTCAAATATAGACATGTCCAGTCAGTTATTGATTTCGGAGGAAATGTGAAATACACATGTTTTGAACGGGACTTTTTTTTAAGACCATAGGGCCGACTCTTTCAAAATGGGTATGTAGAGCATAACTTCTATTTCGTCAGCTGTTGCTTTTTCTAAGCTCGTGATCTCATTACTTTAATCCATAACCAGACGAGATCATTTAGGACTAATCCAGTTTCATAGATGTTGCAGACGATAATTTTAAGTTGATGGAATTTTTAATTGTATTGTATTTTGAGGTAGAACACACCATGTGGGTGATGAAGAAATTGCTTGTAACTAGCAATTTCTTATCTTCCACAATGTTTTCCAGATATTTTTTCTTTGACGTTAAAAAGCGTTATTGTGTGGGTCAAGTACTATTTATATATATTATCCTAGTTATTATATTATTACAGTCAATATCATATTATCAATTCAATTTTTCAATTTCATTTTTCAATTCATTATAGTATCAAGTACAAAGTACTTTTTACAATAACATAGTTTTTAAATGAAAGGTTTGTAACAATTCATACATATATTTACGAAATGGCAAGAAGCATACGATATTGACAGATTGTGACTGCCAATCAAAGAACCAGTCAACCAATCAAATCAATGATTTGGACCGCGCGTGTACTTTAAACTCCAAATTAGTGTGAAACATTTTTGTTTGTTTTGCGACTTAAATTCATAACTACATCCCAGTCTATTTTTCCATAATGTTTTCACAAATAAAATCAACTGTGTCCTCGAGGTTTAAAGTCGAGTGTTCGACTTATTGAGTTAATAGAGCTGACAATGGACTGCCAAACTCAACATGTCTGTTATATCACATTACCGTTATATAATTGAGAAAAAAAAATGAATAAAACACCGATTGTAAATTGACACCTTTATCTTCACGTCTCAGCTATTTCACTCCGACGAAACCCTTTCCGGTTTCGCGAAACTTTAGACCAGTTCAATTTGAAAGAAGTTGCAGACGTTAGTGTTTGTTTGTTTCTTAGTGTGTTTGTGATTTTTGTGTTGGTTTGTGTGTGTGTGTGTGTGTTTTCGGGGGGGGGGTCTAGGTTTTACAAATAAAAAAATGAAATAGTCATGACTTAGCACTTCAGATATCAAATCTACTCCCGGCGGGAGTCATAGGAACATATTCCACCAAATGCCGAGTTGTCAAATCACGTCCTGCTATTCATATTACACATAAATGAACATAAAATGAATATTTCAATATTATTCAAGATTATTCTAGGCTTACGAAGAACTTACCACACAACACACAATCTAGCTTTTCTATGGCCCTATACTTGAAACAAAACAAACACAAAACAAAAACAAAAAAGAATGTGGAAAACATAGTGGAAATGAAGAAATTGCTTGTCATAAGCAATTTCTTTATTATCGACAATGTATATTCTACCAACCCCCCCCCCCCCCCCCCCAAAAAAAAGAAGCTGAAATAGCCGCTTGCAACTTCAGTCTCACAATTTGGACAATCCTAAAATGTTGTCGTTTGGTAACGGGGTTAATGAGAGAGTAAACAAGATTTGAAATTTGAAACATTTGAATAGCCCACTTCTGAATACTAGTCTACTTTAACCTGCTCAAGCATGAATGATGATAAGGCAGCTGCAGCCATATAGCTCATGCTTAAGAGCGCCTCTTTGGATGTAGGAGTCCTAAAATTGGCCACGGTCTTAGACAGACGTGTCGAATTATGGTTACCACCATCATCATGGACTCGTCGTCGTCATCATCCCTCTCTGTTTATTTGTGTAGGGTCTATTTTATTTTACTTATTAGTGTTAGGCTACTAGAGTCTCGTATCAATTCATAATTACGAGTTTTGG
The DNA here is from genome assembly GCA_946902895.1 of Fragum fragum. Taxonomy (NCBI): domain Eukaryota; kingdom Metazoa; phylum Mollusca; class Bivalvia; order Cardiida; family Cardiidae; genus Fragum; species Fragum fragum. The sequence continues at coordinate 44,921,240 of OX336370.1, forward strand.
TCGCCCATCGGCAAAATGTGATAAGTCTATGTGGCTAATTTGGATTGCTTTTGATCTTGGTAATGCCATTTTAACAGTGAAAAACCTTGTAAGTGCAGAACTTTCTATCTAATTGCAAACACTCCATTTCTTAGACCCTTGTGAAATTCGGATGACAAAGCGTCGTTGAAGTAACCTAAAATAATCAAAGTACCGTGAGTAACCGACAATGAATTTAAGCCAGAGAGAGAGAGAGAGAGAGAGAGAGAGAGAGAAAGAGAGAGGTCGTGCCAGCGCGCGCGCGAGAGAGAGTGTGTGTATGCGTGCACCCATAAAGTTGACATTGCTAAGTTTCCAGTTTATCGAAATTCCCGGCATGCCCCAAACTCTTTTTGGCGGGAAATATTGAATTAACACATTGCTATTCAAAAGATTGACGTCAGAATGAACCGAGTGAGTGACGAGTAAGGAGGCGATATCAACTAAACATTTGTATTTTTAAAAGTGCATTGAACAACTATTTACGAAAAAAAATCTAGATCTATTCGTAGGCTATCACCTAGCTGCGATAACGTAGCCGTCTTTCTGATATTCTGTTGGAGAGACAGCCGTGTATCGACGCCAGCGTTATGATCTAATACAAATTTTCAAGATCATACATCATACAAATTCTGGATGGACAAACGTTTTAACACCGAGGATATTTATTTGAATAGTGTTTAACCGGGACCGGAAAAGAAATGGTGATATCGTCAAGGAGTAGCTTACAAGCCACATTGGCTTTCCTCGCTCCGAAGAGGACAGGTAACAGATATGTAGCCACGAAGTCTAACGAACCGACGGATAGCTTGTGTCAATCAAAGAATCAATCGTCAAATCAAATCATTCATTTAGAGTACAGAAGTGTCGGAGACTCGAACGCCGACATTTACGTCAGGCATTTTTGTTGGTTTGGCGAGTTATAAGCTGTAGTTACGTCATTTAGGTCACCAACTATTTACCCTTTTGTCACGTTACTGACTATAGAAATTTACAAAATAACACTTAGTAGTCCTATTTTCTAAGTAGAACTTCCTGTTGGAGTCAGTATGCGAGACCAGCGATCTGTCAATTCAATGAGTCTTATATTTTTACCCTATACAGGAAAGACAAGAGTTGGAGATTTTATCAGAGAAACTGACTTCTTTGGGATCTCGGAACTCGAAGCTAATGAACGAGGAAATCAAATGATTGATCTTTCGCATGAAGTGTCAAGTGACCTTGACCTAGATGAGCTGAAGGTAAGTCAAGTATTTATCATTATTAATCAATCTTAACTACTTGATAATTGATATTTGAAATTAAAGATTTTAGCAACCCAAGATGATATCCAGCAAAATCAGGGACATGGCTAAGACAACTTTTTATCTTAAAGCCTTTGATATGTTCTATTTAAAGTCTACTTACCTTCAAATCGGTACGAAGTACAAAATAAATGTTGTTTTTCATACTTGTCAAAATTATTAATGGGATGGGGTGAAGTCACCCCTGCCCTATTTTTACATGCTTATGTTTCTTCAAAATGTTTTTAATATATATACAGCATACCATAAAATATGTTTAATGCAAATTGATGGATTGTAACTGTCAAACAAGGAATTAATCTTTCAAATAATTCATTTAGACCAGAAGTGAACTTTGAACTCAGACATTCATATAGAGCATTTATGTTTGTTTCAGTTGAAACTTAAACTTATTCAAGCTGTACTTACACTATTTAAGTTGCCAAGCTATAATTTAACATTTTTGCTACATGGAACTGGCATCAAGTTACGCATAAATTCTGTGTAGAATCCTGTTTAAGGTTAGCGTTTGTTTGGGGCCAGTGATCAATTCAAATGACACTAAAATCTGATTAAATCAAAATTATGTATTACAGGATGGGTTTGCAGCTTATGCAGAGAAAGTGGGTGTGCCCAATTTTCCTGAGCGATTTTCAGATGGGTATAGGGCAGCATACCCATTGATTTGTCGGCTGAATGACTTTGTTGGGTAAGTAGCATTCAACAAGGAGGGGGATGGGGGGGGGGGGCGTTATTTGCTTGTATGTTGGTTTTTTTATACCCATAAGCAGATATCAGTCTTACATGTTTTTTATAATTTTTTTAACCCATTACCAGATGTCAGAGTCTTAGACTGGTTCAAATTCAAAGAGGTTGCTGATAAAAAATCCAAAAAGATAGAATTTTAGATTTCTTTGTTTTACATGTTAGAAACAATGTGGAAAATGGAGAAATTGCTTATCAGGACTGTACAATTTTTTTGTATATTGGCATCATCATCTGTCTGTCCGTACGTCCATCCGTCCATCTGTCCGTACATCCACTTTTCTCGTAAGCGCAACTCCTCCTAAGTTTCTGGATGGATTTTTTGAAACTTGGTCAATGTTATCACCTTAATTAGTAGATGTGCATGAAGTAAGGATTTTATGGTTCATTGATTTTTGCCTCAGTTAAGCCCCCTTAAAATTTAGTATCTGGGGCTTATTGAAATTGCAGCCTTGTGAATGCAACTCCTCCTAACTTTTTGTCTTGATATAAATGAAACTTAGTCAATGTCATCACCATAATTTGTAGATGTACATGGATCAAGGATTTTATGGTTCATTGATTTTTGCAAGAGTTATGCCCCTTGACACTTAGTCTCTGGGTTTTTGAGTGTTCATTAATTTTTCCCTGAATTATGCCCCCTGAAAACATAGTATCTGGGGCTCATTGAAATTGCAGTATTGTGAACGCAACTGCAAATGTTTTGAATTTGGTTCTGTCAAAATGAGTAGTGTCTACAATTAATTTCTTGAAACAGCAGCAAAGACGCGGCACGTATTGTGACTATGGAACTCTCGTTTTTCTTAGCCGTATTCAATATTTTAAACAGGAAATTTGACAAGGATGAAAATGCAAAGATTGAGCTCGGTAAAGTTTACATGGACACATGGCTGGCTTTGTTACAAGGAGGTCCAACTAGTGGTCAGACAGAGCTTATGAAATCTTTACAAACCAAAACGTTTGAACTATACATAAAGGTAATGATTGTATTTGTGAGGTGCCATTCCCACAAAATCCCACTTTTTGACGCTCCGCAAGAAAACAGCCCAGGAAAACATTGTAGAAAGACAAATTTAAGATGTTGAAGTTTTAAGAATATTTGTCCTTCTTCGCAAAAAACAATGTAGAAAATGTATTGGACTGGTCTTAATTTGTGTTATTTAGTAATAATTTAACCCAATTAGCAGACAAGAATATTTCAGACTTGCTCAAATTGACAGAATTCACAGACAATTCAAAGCAGGTTACAATTTGAAAATAAGATTAATTAAGGCAGGAGAACAATGCGACTAAAGGAGAATTGTTTGTGCAAGCAATTTCTCCTTCTGCCACATTGTTTTCTTGAATATAATTTCTAAATGCTGTAAAAAGCAGGATAATGGTTCACCCATTACCAAGATTGTTTTAATGGAAAACATTGTTGGAATAAGTTGAGATATTGTTTGTCACAATTAAACTGTCTGCAATAATTTCTATCCTATTTTGCACAAGTTACTTTTCAATATTTAACATTAAATTGTAGTCTGCAGTCTAAATTTTTTTGTCATCTGGTAAAGACCTTTTTAGCTCACCTGAGCACAAAGTGCTCAAGTGAGCTATTGTAATCACCTTTTGTCCATCGTCCGGCCGTCGTGCATCGTTTGTCAACAATTTCTATAAACCACATCTCCTCCCAAACTACTAGGCTAATTTGAACCAAATTTGGCAGAAATGTTCCTTAGGTGGTCCCCTTTAAAATTGCTAAATGAATTGAAATCTGTTAAAATCTCTGGTTGCCATGGCAACAAAAGTGATATTTTAAAATAATCTTTAAAAATCTTTTCTCCTGACCCAGGCGTAGAGCCTTGATATTTTGCATGAAGCATCAGTATTTTGACCTCTTTCAAAATAGCTAAAATCATGATCCTCGGGTCCCCAGGGGCGGAGCCCCAGGGGGGTGGGGTTTATATAGAAATAAAGAACAATTCTTAAATGACATCTCCTCCAAAGCCACTGGGCCAATTTGAACCAAATTAGGCAGAAATGTTCCTTAGGTGGTCCCCCTTTAAATTGCTAAAAGAATTGAAATCCATTAAATCTCTGGTTGCCATGGCAACAAAAGTGATATTTTAAAATAATCTTTAAAAATCTTTTCTCCTGACCCAGGCGTAGAGCCTTGATATTTTGCATGAAGCATCAGTATTTTGACCTCTTTCAAAATAGCTATAATCATGATCCTCGGGTCCCCAGGGGCGGAGCCCCAGGGGGGTGGGGTTTATATAGAAATAAAGAACAATTCTTAAATGACATCTCCTCCAAAGCCACTGGGCCAATTTGAACCAAATTAGGCAGAAATGTTCCTTAGGTGGTCCCCCTTTAAATTGCTAAAAGAATTGAAATCCATTAAATCTCTGGTTGCCATGGCAACAAAAGTGATATTTTAAAATAAACTTAAAAAATCTTCTCCTCCTGACCCAGAAGGCGAAGAGCCTTGATATTTTGCATGAAGCATCAGTATTTTGACCTCTTTCAAAATAGCTAAAATCATCATCCTCGGGTCCCCAGGGGCGGAGCCCCAGGGGGGTGGGGTTTATATAGAATGAAAGAACAATTCTTAAATGACATCTCCTCAAAAGCCACTGGGCCAATTTGAACCAAATTAGGCAGAAATGTTCCTTACATTATCCACAATGTTTTCTACCCTAAAAGACAAAGATTTACATCATATCAACTTAAAATTGTCGTCTGTAATTTCTTTGAATTTGGATTGGTCTAAAATTTCACTGTGTGGGAATGGGTTAAAATCGAAAACCTTTGAATTAGGGCAAGTCTTACATTTTGAAAAATAGGAAAGGGTTATGCTTGGCAATATCTCTAGAAACTTGGTATGTATGTTCCTTCTTTGACCAATTGTGGCTGTCAATCAAAGAATCAATTGACCAATCAAATAATTCATTTATACTTGAAGTGAACTTTGACATCTGTCATTTGGCAATATATATATATTTTTGTTGGTTAAGCATCTTTAACATAGTATGTACAGCTTATTCAAGCTGTAGTTACGACATTTAGGTTGTCAACCAATCATTTTTTTGGTTACATGTTACTGTTTAATATCTTAGGGGAACTCAATTTCCAGTTGAAGTTGTAATTTATACTGAATCATTGTTGTTTGTAGCAGTATTACCACAATATGGCGATAGAATTAAAAAACATACATGTCTCGTTTAAGAGATATTTTCTATTTCATTTCAGTCTTGTGGTACAGAACAGCTTGGAAAGATTTTCAGCAAGATGAAAATTACATTTAAATATGATACTAATATAGAGATAAGCCACAATGAGAGACTATATGCTGATTTTCTACATAAAGCTATCGCATATCTATTCAAACGTTTAGAGTAAGTTCTGGTTATCTCACTATTGTCATGTGCCTGGGGTGAAGAAAACAAGCAATTATTTTTTATTTTTCCACAATGTTTGTAGAGGTGTGCAAAAGGAGGTTTGTATTGGAATTGGTAAAGTGTCTCCCCAAACACCCATTATGGCCTTTTCGATGCTAGGGTATTTCATAGGCAGATATTTATGAATAGCCTAGTTCTTACCCCATACCAACACAATGACACTTTTAAGGGACCCTCAAAATGAAAGCTTTGGTAAAGATTGGGGAAAATAAAGAAATAGCTTGTTACAAGCAATTTCTTCATTATCCACATTGTTTTCTATCCTAAAAAGAAAAGGATTTTAAAGATTTCATCAACTTAAAATTATTGTCTTCAACTTCTTTGAATTTGGACAAGTCAAAAATTTCATTGTGTGGGAATTGGTTAATAAATCCATCAATAGGCTATATGGTGTAAGGCCTTTTTCAAAATTTTATGTTTACAGTTTGATTCTTACCTATTTCTTATGGAATTGTTGATAACAGAAAATCTGAAACTATAAAGAATCTTTTTCAAACTGACTTGTTACTATCTTTAATCCAAAACCAGATGACAAAATAATTGCACCATTCCAAATTTTAAAAGATGCGCAGACAACTTTTAGATTATGAAATTTATTTTTTTATCTTTCTGGGTAGAATATATTGAGGATAATGATGACATTGCTTGTTATAAGCAATTTTCATCATTTTCCACAATTTCTTCTTGAATCTTTTGTCCTAAGGGGTGTAAAAAAGTAGAATTGTGATAGAACAGATTAAAAAAATACCAAGATTATGCCTATTTACACACAAATAAGTATGATTATTATTTTACCATTTATTAAGACTTTTGGGATTTTTATGCCCCCCCCTCGAAAGATTGGGGGCTTATTGCTTTACCGTTTACTGTCTGATCGTCATTAAGTCTTTCAGTCTGTCGGTCTGTCTGCAAAACTTAACCAAAAAACTTACATTGTAAATTACTTCAATCTTATTCAAGATACAAAGTTCATATTTGGCATGATGATAGATCTCAATGATATGCATCTGCTGATACAAAGATTATGGTCATGTGACAATGTCAAGGTCAAACTTATGAAAAATTTGCTGTTTTGGGGGTATTCGTGTTTCACAAACACATCTTGTTTTTCTTTTTGTTTAAATCGAACAGGCAAGAACAGCTTGTAGCAGCACAGAAAGAGTTTATAGATCTGTATCAACACTATCAGAAACAACTCACAGGGCTGTCCAAAGAATTTTCCACATACATGAACTATCTACTTAGAGACATGAAATCTGGATTTCCAGATAAAAATCCTTTCATGGTAAGTACTAATGCAGTCAAGTCCTATATTTCCACATCTTGTTAACCCATAAATTTTAGGGATTTTCAAATTTCTTTGTAGAAAAAAGTTGTCGAAAATGAAGAAATTGCTTGTCACATGCAATTTTTTTATCTTACACAATGTTTTCCCAATTATTTTTTTAAGGGGTTTCAAAAAGCATCATTGTTTGGGAATGGATTAACCCATTCCAACTCAAACCCTCCTTTTTACGCCCCTCAATAAAACAGTTTTAGAAAACATTGTGGAAAATGAGGAAATTGCTTGTCACAAGCAATTTCTTCATTATCCACAATGTTTTCTATCCCAAAAGATGAAAAAAATTAAAATTCCACCAACTTCAAATTGTCGTCTGCAGCTTCTTTCAATTTGGACCAGTCTAAAATTTTGTCGTGTGGGAATGGGTTAAAAGAATATTTTTTAATCATTGCTATCAATAAAAAGTTTGATGGATTCATCAAAATTAATAATTGCATTGAGACAAAAGTGACCTTTGATCTCTGATAATGGTCTTCATTTATGTCAAGCATTTGTACAGTTTGTCGACTTAAACATCACAACTACAGCTTATTGAACCTGTAGCCTTGATGGTTAGTTTGCAAACCAACAATTTTCATCTTTTGTTACATGTTCAGGGATGTGAAAATACGGATGTTGTCCATGCACTTGTCCCCGGACAATTAAGAGGTGGTTTTCTACTAATCCAGAAACATGATGAAGTGGATAGGTAAATTTTGAGAAAACACTGGAAAACATCATTTTCTTCATTAACAACAATATTTTCTACTCTTTAATATAAACATTAGGATATATCTTTGAGATCTAATTTGAACATAATGCAAAGATTTGCCCTAGTATTTACTCATCCTTTGGAAAAGAGACCTAAAAAATGAACTTGTCTGCAAGGAGGAAAAATCCTGATATTTGTTACCACAAACATTGAAAAATAACGCTGTTTAATTAGCAGTGAGTCAAAATTCTTATTAGAACTCACTAGATGGAGCAAGTAATCTGTCACTTGACAAATCACAGCTGTGAATCAAACAAACAATTGACCAATCAAATCATTCATTTACACGGAGTGAAGTATGAATTCAAACATTGGCCGCCATTTTTGTGAAATATTTTTGTTGGTTTGACAACTTAGACAGCTTTACTACAGCTAAAGTAAGCTATGTCCAAGCTGTAGTTACAATGTTTAGGTTGCAAACTAGCCATTTTACTTTTTGGCTCACCTGAGCACTTGAACTATTGTAATCGACTTTTGTCCTGTGTCCGGCTTTCGTCGTCTGTCAACAATTTCTTTAAACAACATCACCTCCAAAACCACTGGGCCAATTTGAACCAATTTTGGCAGAAATGTTCTTTAGGAGGTCCCCTTTAAAAACGGCTAAAAGGATTGAAGTCTGTTTAAAACTCTGGTAGCCATGGCAACAAAAGTGAAATTTAAGAATAATCTTAAAAAATCCTCTCCTCCTGACCCAGAAGGCGTGGAGCCTTGATATTTTCATGTAGCATCAGCATATTGACTTCTTTCAAAACAGCAAAATTCATGATTCTTAGGTCTCCAGGGGGGGGGGGGCTATAGGAATGAAGCATCAGTCCACAGACTACTTTCTTATTTCTGAAATTATATACCATGGATCCAGAGGGAGGAAAAAGTTTTCTCCTTTCAATTTTGCCCAAAGCCTTTGAAAGTGTAAGTAAGACGTTTGGCTCCCCAGGTACATAGTTTTATATATATAAAGTATGGCCTACTTGTATCATAATCCTAACATTAACATGAAATTAGACTGTTGAAAGAAAAAGAGCCTTTATCTCAGGTGAAGGCCCCAGGGCCAACGACCTTCTTGTTTTTACATGCTATTGTTTATGGGTTTTGCACAATAATGCCAAATTAAATCAAAGTGTAACTTCCCGCAAGAGTCAATGGACGTGGCCTATTGAATAAAAGGGTGGGGCCAGTGATTGGTCAATTAAGCAGCAACCCCCCCTTTTTTTAGAGTGAATATGAGGTAATGTTATTATCTTGGCGTTACCTGTGTGCAAAGAATTGGACATTTGTAATATATCCTAGTTACTCATGAAGATATTAACTTGAAACTTTGCAGGTGTGTTTACTTAGAGAGATAACTCAAAGTGAATTTTTGTAAGAATTATTCCCTATTTGTTAATAGATATTTGCCTGGTTTTGATTTTCCTGGTTTTGCAAAGATTTAGGAACAATCAAAAACCAAACAGCAAAGTGTAGCAGGAGCATCTGTTTTCACCAGAAATTTTGCAAAAGAAGCAATTTCTACTGTATAATGACACTTAACAAATTTAACCAGACGGCAAAATTTTAGACTGGTCCAAATTGGAAGAAGTTGCAGACAGCAATTTCAAGGTGATGAAATTTTGGAAAAATTTAAAGATTTTTATACGCCCGTCGAAGACTGGACGTATTATGGGATCACCCGTGGTGTCCGGGCGTCAATTGTCCGTGGGTGTCCACTTCTTTGTCCGGAGCATAACTCTGTCACCGTAAGTCCGATTGACTTTAAACTTGGCAGTTATATTCTTCTCATCAATACGGAGTGCAGTGCTCAATAACCATAACTCTACCTAGCCTATTTTTTTGAGTTATTGCCCTTTGTTGTTTTTCATACATGAATCTTGTCCAGAGTATATCTCTAAAAGTATTATAGCTAGGATCATGGAACTTCATGGGTGTATAGATCTCACCAAGAGGGAGTGCAGTGCACAAGAACCATAACTCTACCTGGCCTATTTTTTGAGTAATTGTCCTTTGTTGTTTTTCATAATTGAATCCCTCCGGAGTATATCTCTAAAAGTATAATAGCTAGGATAATGAAACTTTATGGGTGTATAGATCTCACCAAGGGGGAGTGCAGTGTTCAAGAACCATAACTCTACATAGCCTATTTTTTGAGTTATTGCCCTTTGTTGTTTTTCATACTTGAATCCCTCCGGAGTATATCTCTAAAAGTATAATAGCTAGGATAATGAAACTTTATGGGTGTATAGAGCTCACCAAGTGGGAGTGCAGTGCATAAGAACCATAACTCTACCTGGCCTATTTTTTGAGTAATTGCCCTTTGTTGTTTTTCATAATTGAATCTTGTTTGGAGTATATCTCTAAAAGTATAATAGCTAGAATCATGAAACTTCATGGATGGATAGAGCTCACCAAGTGGGAGTGCAGTGTTCAAGAACCATAACTCTACATAGCCTATTTTTTGAGTTATTGCCTTTTGTTGTTTTTCATACTTGAATCTTGTCCGGAGTATATCTCTAAAAGTATAATAGCTAGAATCATGAAACTTCATGGATGGATAGAGCTCACAAAGTAGGAGTGCAGTGTACAAGAACCATAACTCTACCTAGTGTATATTTGAGTTATTGTCCTTTGTTGTTTTCATACTTTGTTTGACAAAAAATATTCATTCAAAATAACCTCAGTTCTATTCAAACCCCCAGTTAATATTAAGCAGTGTGACAGGCGCATCTTGTGACAATTTGGCACCTTGTTGTCTTTTGGGACAATGTGAATAATAAAGAAATTGCTTGCTACAAGCAATTTCTTCATTGTCCACAATGCTTTCCAAGCCTTTTTCCTTGGCAGCTTCAAAAAGAGTTGTGTGGTAATGGATTAAATAATAATCTTTTAATTGTTGTCAGCAAATTCTTTCAATTAGGACCAGTCTAGAATTTTGTTGTCTAGTAATAGGTTAAATTCCATGTTATATTATGTAAAATGAATTGCGGCTGGATGAGTAATGTTTTTTATGAATCAATTTTTTTCATATATAAAAAAAGGAGTTGTTTACCCTTGTCATGCTCAATAAAATCCTAATCTGAATTTGCATTATATCAAAGGCCTGAAGGTACTGGAAGCACTAGTTAACGTCAAAATTTACTTTGAAAATCAATTTTTATAATCAACTTTAGGTTGAAGGAGACAGACAGGAAGTGTAGAATAAGATAAGACTGCACTTATGTGCAGTCTGATTTTTTTCTATACTTCCTACCAAAACAAGAATATTCCAGCTTCGGTATGACAAGTTAAATATCAATTTATGGATTTCGTCCTATTACAATTATCTAAATACAGGAAAATTGATAATGTAGTCTTTGACAAATTTTTTGTCATTTAAAAGTGGAGGTAGTTAAACTTTCAATCTATATGTTGTGTTGGGTTTGATGAACTTTGATATCCTGCAATTGCTTTTCAGCAAAAAGCAGATACTGGTGGAGGACAGACAGACGTGGGCAGTGTGAGTTTTGGTTTAAACTTTTTTCTTTAATGCTTTCAGTCGGATTTTGAGAAATAACAGTAGATTATCATTTGATAAACTCATCGCCTATCCAGTTAAATTATCAAAAACTTATGCCTGGCTTTTATTCATTTCACCCTATCTGAGGTTATCTAAGCAGAGCCAAATAAGTGATGTCATCATAAGCATTGCGAAGCAGTCACCTGCAAAATGACGCGCTTTAAGAAAATTTGTCATAAAATTTTTGCATTTTTTCTAATTTTTGCATTAAAGAAATAGAACAATCGTTTGTTTTCGAGTAAGATCGATTGATATTTCATCTCGTGAACAACAAAAGCTACATTTTCACTTGTGGCTTCACCACTCGTGAAAATAAAGCTTTTGTTGTTCACTCAATGAAATATTAATCGATCTTACTATGAAACAAACGATTATCCTCTATATCTTTAATCCTATCAATGAGTTATTTATAATTCTCAGTATGGGATTATCAAATGACAGTCATATCATGTAAATGAAATTCTCATTTTTTTATTGCGTTAATCTGCTTTCAATTTGCCTTATTCAACATGAACAATGCAGGACAAGTCTGTATTGTATCAGTTACCCATTCTCCGATAATCTCCCTTTAGGTTAACTCTGTGAAAAAAGCTTTTGAAAACATTGTATAAATGAAAAAAAAAAATTGCTTGTGAAAAGCAATTTCTAGATTATCCTTTACCCATTATAAGACATCAAAATTTCAGTCTGATCCAAATTGAAAGAAGTTGCAGTCCACAATTTAAAGTTTATAAATTTTTAGATTTTTAGCTTGGCTGTTTTAGGAGAAAACCCGAGGTATTGCTATAGCCTTGTTGTTGTCAACGGTGGCGTGCTAAAACTTTGACATTTAGTGATATCTCTGGTTCTACTGTAGACATTCACTTGAAACTTGGCACACTTGTTCACCATCAAAAGAGCAACCTTTACTATAAAGGGGGATAACTCTAGATGCATTTTGTCCACTATCCAGCACCTTTCATTCTTGTTGTTGTCCCGCCGCCGTCAAAGGGCAGTTGGTAGGGCGTCAGACTGTCAATCTAGAGGTCCTGGGTGAGATCTCCAACAGCGGCACTATTTGTCTCCCCCCAATGGGTGGATAATCGTAGACCTATGTGGGATAGCAGCTGGAGGCTAGGAAGGGATTTGATGGCGGTACTGGTGTGAGAAATACCAGGAATCCACTGTTAGGTGCTTCAGCCGATAACTGAAAGATTGTTGAAAGTGGCGTAAACCCCCATTCAAACAAACAAAATCTTGATGTTGTCGGTGTGCGGAAACTTTGACATTTTAAGATAACTCTGGTTGTACTATAGGCATTCACTTAAAACTTGGCACACTTGTTCACTATCAAAAGAGCAACCTATACTATCAAGGGGGGTAAATCTATATACATTTTTCCCACTACCCAGCACCCAACAGTCTAGCGTAGCCCCCGTAGGCGGTGCTCTTGTTCCAACTTTCTGGCTAGGAAAAGTTTTGGACAATGAAGAAATGGCTTGTGACAAGCAGTTGCTTCATTTACCACAACATTGTGTGGGTATGGGTTAATTACTCTACCCCACAACAAGATGTCAGACTGCTGGTAAATTCATGCAATAATTTAGTTATGCGAAGACAGATGAATTTAAATCTGAAATGTGGAAGATGATTGATACATCAGCATCATTTTGGTATGGATCATTTGTTATATTTAGTTATTGACTGTTTAGCCCATTACCAGATGACAAAATTTTAGACTGGTCCAATTCAAAGGAGTTGCAGATGAAAATTTAAAGTTTATGAAGTTATAGATTTTCTCAACTTTCTGGGTAGAAAACGTGTAAAGAGAATTTAACACAATGTTTTCCCAATTATTTTTCAAGTTGGGCATCCAAAAGCGTCATTGTGTGGGAATGAGTTAATGACTTTCTTTATGTTTAATGATATTTTACATCTGATTGTTCTGACAGTTTACAGGGTTTTCTCTAGCTTTCATAATAGTTATCAACCCTTTGGCCAAAATATTCAAGAGTTAAAATGGAAATCAACATAAGGCTCTGTGTAAATTTTCTTAGAGTAAAAAATGCTTCCTTTTGATTTCCTGTGTGTCAAAACCCAAGGTCCTCTGTCAAATGAAATTTTAATTTGCAAAAAAAATTGGGACTAGGCATAGTCAGGCTTATTAGGCTTATCAGACTTAGAGAAATCATAAAATAAGAATCAGATGAGCAATGTAGGGCCATTTTTGGCCCTCTTGTTTCAATTCAAACACACTTTTTTCAATTTCGACCAATTAATTTTTTGTGGTCTTGTAATAGGCTAACTTATTAGCTGATTGCAAAATATGACATTGGTCCAAATTGAATGGAGTTGCAGATGACAATTTAAAGTTCATGGAACTTTAGATTTTTTCAATTTTCTGGGTTAAAAACATTGTGGAAAATGAAAAAAAATTCTTGAGGCAAGCAATTTCTTAATATATCTAAATGCTTTGCTGGTTGTTTCTCTTGAGATGCAGCTAAAAGCCTCTTTGTGTTGGAACGGGTTGAGAGTTCGCTTATTGGTTAATCTTTCATGCAGGTCAAAGCCACATTGGAGTCATTACAGTCCTTGATTTGTGACAAACAGATATCATCACAATCGCAATTTGATGCACTAAGAGCAGAGGAAACCATGAAGGGGGTGCTCAAATCTGTCAGGTAAAATGTGACTAATTGATCAATTACTGGCTCTGCCCACTTACTATTGGTCCCACCTACTGACTCCAAATGGAAGTTCCACTTTGGCTCTATTTTGCAAAATTTATAGCCAGTAGCATGTAACAAAAAAGTAGAATTAATAAGATGTAGCTAAAACTTCACTCCCAGTCTAAATGAATGATCTGATCAGTTGACTGTTTCCTTGATTGACTGGCATGATTGGTCATTTACATTTAAGAAAGAATATCCAAGCTTTCTACAATTGATAGGGATCACATATCCTTTCCAACAGTCGTCTCTCACCAATAGGTGGATAATAGTACACCTAAGTGGGATAGCAGCTGGAAAGGTAGTACTGGTGTGAGAAATACCAGTTATCCATTGTTATGTGCTCCAGCAGCCACGATGTGACTGAAATACAGTTAAAAGTGGCATTAAACCCAATTCATTCAACCCATTCTACAAATTTTTTATTTCATTTATGCTATTTATGTTCATGGCCAATGGTTTTTTGTAGGTGATTGCCTGAATGAAGTTGAATATTGTTGAGTTGTAAAGCAAGATATTTTATCTAGTATGTGTTTGTATTTTAACCCTGGTCATGCTGAACCCTGAATATTCCTGCTTTGACAGGAGGTATAGACTAAGATCAGCCTGTACATATATGTAGTCTGATCTTAGTCTAAACCACCTGTTTGGCATTTTCATCTAAAAGTTGTAAATTGAATTACCGGGTAATTAAGAAAAATTGATAAAACTTCACTCCCGGTCTAAATGAATGATTTGATTGGTCAATTGTTTCTTTGGTTGAGAGCCAGGATTTGTAAATTGTCTGATTGCTACGCCCCTCAAGAAATCAAAGTACTGAAAGTACTCTAAGCTAGCAAAGCATGGTTGAATTTAGAAAATGTTTCCTTGTTGGGTAGAAAACATTGTGGACATTGAAGAAATTGCTTATACAAGCAATTTCTTCATTGTCCACAATGTTTTCCATATCCTTTTTCCCAAGGTGGATAGGGAATGGGTTACATAGCGTGCTTTTGAGAGAGTTCAATACAATTTGAATAGAGTATGCAATATTCCTGAAATACTTGAGAACTACTTTTAATGGTGTAGGCATTTAATGGATTTAGTGGTTAAGCCTCCAATGACAGTTTGCACTCGTTGAACTTTGAGACGACCTCAAAATTTCGTCTGTTATCTTAAGATATCAAAGCTGTCGCTTTGCTAGCTAAAAAAGATTCTAAAAACCTCATAGAAAATGAAGAAACTTGCTTGTTACAAGCAATTTCTTCATTATCCACAATATTTTCCTTTGGTTTCATCTATTTAAAATTGTTGTATACAACTTACTTCAGCTTAGACAAGTCTAAAATGTTGTATTCTTTTTAAAAGCAGTAATGACTTTGTTATTTTTTATAAGATATTGAATTTTTTCCATATATTTTTTTTTCCCCAATCTGGTGAATTAGAAAGAGAGTTTATTCTGAAGTTAGAAAAATGAAAAATTATCTTCTTTTTATGCTCCCTGAAGGGAGAGCATATAGCTGCCGCTTCGTCTGTCCATCCATCATTCTGTCCGTCCATCCTTCCGGAGCGATTTCACCATAACCCTTGGGCCAAATCAAATGAAACTTACCATGTGAACTCCCTATGTGCTGATGGGTTTTTTCCTGGATTTTAGATTTGAGGCCTCGTCACTGTAAAAAGGGGACGTAGGGTAAAAAATATTGTTTTCTCAAATTTATCCTAGTCAATGAAATTTCATATTTGAGTAGCAAATAAGATGCCATTGACCATAAGGCATTTGAAATTTGCAGAAATAAGATGTGTCATGGATAAAAGGGGGCTTAATGTTTGTTAGCTTTACGTTAGCTCTCCATTTCTCCGCAACATTGGCCATAACTTTTGATAATTAAGAGATATAGCCTTCATATTTCACATGTGCATTGATTTTGACAAAACCTTTCTGATGATACTACTAAGGTCAAGGTAATCCGTTAAGGTCAAGGTTGTTTCTCGGGGTCAAAATTTCAAAATAAAAAATACTTTACATTGTCCATAAGTTTTCAATGGTAAATGATATAGCCTTCATATTTCAAATGTGCATTGCTTATGGCATGACCTTTCTGTTGGTTCTAAGTTCAAGGTCATCTGTCAAGGTCATTTCTCAAAGTCAATATTTGAAAATCCTTATTTTCATCATTGTTCATAAGTTTACAATGGTAAGTGATAAAGCCTTCATATTTCAAATGTGCATTGCTTATGACATGACCTTTCTGTTGGTAGTAATTTCAAGGTCATTGGCTAAGGTGAAGGTCATTTCTCAAGGTCAAAATTTTGAAAAATTTAACTTTAACATTGTCCATAATCTTAAAATGGTAAGTGATACAGCCTTCATATTCCAAATGCTTATTACTTGTGACGAGACTTTTAAGTAGATACAAAAATCAATGTCATTGGTCAAGGTCAAATTGTCAATAATTTTCAAATATACCTCCTTAACCAATTGCCAAATTTTCTTGTTACTTTACATATTTAACCCTTTACCGTATAATAATAGAATCCAAACAGATTCCTTCAATGTTTGTAAAACTTCCAAATTTCTTGTGAACTGAACTCTCAAACTATAATTGCATTCAATGGAAAGTTTTTTGTCCAATAATGGCATTCAGTTTTGTGACAAAGCCTTATTTAGGATTTAAATTTGTTATTTTGAGTCTTTAGCGCAAGGACTACAAGGTAGTATAAGAAAAAAAAGAAATGGCAATGCTAGGGCATAAGCTTTGATGAATTATGTAGGGCATAAGCTTACATAGTGACAACCATAAAATTCTTCTACGAAACCTATAAAGCCTTAAGCTCTGATACTTGGTATGTGACATTATCAAGGAGACCTCTACCGAGATTATTCATGGGGAATATAGTATATGTCATTGATTTTTGCCTCAGTAATGTACACTTAAAACTTAGCCTCTCGGGCTTATTGAAATTGCAGCCTTGTGAATGCAACTCCTCCTAAGTTTCTGGCTTGATCTAAATGAAACTTGGTGGATGTTATAACCATAATTTGTAGCAGAAGATGGATCAAGGATTTTATGGTTCATTAATTTCCCTGAATTATGCCCCCTTAAAACTTAGTATCTGGGGCTTATTGAAATTGCAGCCTTGTGAACGCAACTCCTCCTAACTTTTTGTCTTGATTAAAATGAAACTTAGTCAATGTCATCACCATAATTTGTAGGTGTAAATGGATCAAGGATTTTATTATTCATTGATTTTTGCAAGAGTTATGCCCCTTGACACTTAGTCTCTGGGCCCATTCAATCAATCATAACGAATAGTTTGAACTTGACAATTTAAAAAGGTAGTCTGCAAATGTTTTGAATTTGGTTCTGTCAAAATAAGTAGTGTCTACAATTATTTTCATGAAACAGCAGCAAAGTGGCGGCGTATATTGTGACTATAGCACTCTTGTTCTTTATTTTGCAGCCAAAATAATTCTAGAAGTGAGCACATTGAACCCCTTATGAACCTCCTCCTGGCATTTTCAAAGTCTCCTGGCGCAGTATATGGAAAGAGAGTTTTTGATGCATACAGATTTGATTTCTTTGAGAAAATGGACAAGGAAAAATATGTAAATATCAACTATATATTAACCCTTTTCCATTTTTAGCTCACCTGAGCACGAAGTGCGCTGGGTGAACTATTGTGATCTGTCATCGTCCATCCATCCGTCCGTCCATCTTTCTGTCTGTCTGTCCGTTCACAATTACAAAAAAATCTTCTTCTCCTTAACTAACCATGGAATTTCAACAAAACTTCAAATAATGATTCTTAGGTCATGCTCTTTCAAAAAACTTCAAAGAATTGAAATTCATGAGGAACTCTGGTTGCCAGGGCAACAGAGTGAAAAAACTTTGAAAATCTCCTCCTCCCAAGCCATAAGGCCTAGAGCTTTTATATTTGGTACAAATCATCATCTATTGACCCTCTACCAAAACATTTAAAAAAATTACTGTATACTGAAAATTAGCCTGTTTCTTGGCAATCCCTTATTATCCCCTGCCGTTGTAGGGGATATAGTAATGGCCTCCGTCCGTCATTCCGTCCTTCCGTCACTAAACTTGTCCGGGGCATATCTCTGAAAGTATAATTGCTATCAACTTGAAAATTCATAGATGTCATTGAGGAGAAGTGCCTGTGCACAAGAACCACAACTCTTGCTTGCATAATTTTGGAGTTATTGCCCTTTGTTGTTTTAAAGACTAAGATTTTGTCCAGTGCATATCTCTGAAAGTATAATAGCTATTAACTTGAAACTTTATAGGTGGATAGATCTCGTTGTGGAGAAGTGCAGTGCACAAGAACCACATCTCTTGCTTGCATATTTTTGGAGTTATTGCCCTTTGTTGTTTTAAAGTCTTAGATTTGTCCTGAGCATATCTCTGAAAGTATAATAGCTATTATCGAACTCATTGAGAAGAAATGCAGTGCCTAAATCTAACTGGCTTCAGTTTACTATCAAGCTTTTAAGGCGGCCGATGGCCATGTCCGACCTGGCTCTTGTTTTACATAGAAATAAAGATAGAAAACTTTAAAAATCTTCTTCTCCCAAACCATAAGGCCTTCTTCTCCTAAACAAACTTGGAATTTAAACCAAATTTCACAGAAATGATCCTTAGGTCATGCTCTTTCAAAATACTTCAAAGAATTGAAATTCATGAAGAACTTTGGTTGCAATGGTAACAGAATTAAAAACTTAAAAAAAATCTTCTCCTTCCAAACCATTAGACCTAGAGCTTTGATATTTTGTACAAAGCAGCATCTATTGAACCTCTACCAAAAAACTTCAAAGAATTACTGTATTCTGAAAATTAGCCCGTTTTTGTGTGATCCCTAATTTTAAATGAAAATAAGAAGGAAAACTTAAGAAATCTTCTTCTCCCTAACCTTAAGGCCTAGAGCTTTGATATTTTGCATAAATTATCATCTATTGACCCTCTACCAATACTTCATAGAATTACCGTATTCTAAAAATTAGCCCTTTTCTATGCGATCCCTGATTTTACATAAAAATAAAGAAGGAAATCTTTAAAAGTCTTCTTTCAAACTATAAGGCCATGGGCTTTAATATTTAGTGTGTAATAATACCTATTGACCCTCTATGAAAATACTTTATAAAATTACTGTATTCTGAAAACAAGCGCTTTTTGTGCAATCCCAGAAAGGAGTAATGAAGGATATCATAGAAAATGTTCTCCTTCTAAACCATTAGGCCTAGAGCTTTGATATTTGGTATGTATTAATGCCTATTGACCCTCTACTTAAGTACTTCATAGAATTACTGTACTCTTGAAATTAGCTCAATATGGTTGGATCCTCACTATGCCTAGGATTAAAGGGGAAAATCTTTAAAAAATCTTCTTCTCAAAAAGGATTAGGTGTAGGGCTGTGACATTTTGTATATTATCTCATAAAGCATTGAGCCACCATAATCAGGGGAGCGATATAGGACCATCATGGTCCTCTTGTTTTTTAAATTCTAGGCTGATGTCTGATAATATTCTTATATTGAGAAAACTTTGTGGTAAAAGGACCGGTGTCAAACAAAAAATATACCATTTGCAATATTTTTGTTATCACAAATTTGGTTGAAATTTTACCATATTTACTTTAAATTTTTCTTACTATCAAATAATTGGTAGTCGTAATTATGCGCTACAGAAAAATGCAACTATATATATTATATAACACTTTCCTGCACAATTCCTAATTTCTATGTCCAAGTGATTTTGTGTTTGAAAAAATATCATCTACAAGCAATTTTTTCTTTAGGCACAGTGTTTTCTCCAGTATAATATCTCAGGAACATAAAAATTAGAGATTGTATGGGAAAGAGTTAAGAAAGGGCCAGAGTTGTTTGCAAAATTTCATTAGAAATATTGATCTTCCAGTGCTTTCAGACCTTTTGTTTTAGATATTTTTAGCAACCATACTTTAAATTATGCCTTATTATTTGAGGCTTTGCATAACAATTCCGACCATTTTACGGTTGCAAGAAGTGCAGAAAGGGGGCAGCCAAGACAGCCACTATGGGCAGTTAGAATGTTAGCTGGTTGTCTAAAGTAGCTTTGGAATAGTATCTATCAACAGAGTGCATAGTAAAGACTCTGATCAGACTGGGCGGATGCACAGGCTGATCAGAGTCTTTACTTGGGGTTTATCTGTATCCAATGGTTGGAAATGGCATTCACAGACTTATTTAACCCTTTCCTGTTTTCTGAAATTTTAGACTGGTCCAATTTGAAAGAGGTTGCAGATTACAATGAAACTTAGATGCAGTTTGAAATGAATCCATCCTATGTGGTAGAAAATATTGTTGGAAAAGAAGAATTGCTTGTCACAAGTAATTTCTTCTTTTTCCACAATGTTTTCTCAAGTATAAAATCACAGCAACGTAAAATCCGAGCTTTGAACAGGAAAGTATTAATAATATGTTTATAAAGTAGAGTGAATAATCAAACCAGAGTCAAGAGGTTGCAAACAAGAATTCATAGTTAGTTATAACTACAATATAGGTTAGATAACTCAGTGAGAAAAGGAATGTTTTTTGGCAACTATCTTTTCTTGGTGCGTAAAAATGTGGTATTCTTTTATAATGGTTTAACCCATTCCCACACAACAATGCTTTTTGATGCCCCTCAAGAAAAGCAATTGGTAAAACATTGTTTAAAATGAAGAAATTGCTTGGTTCAAGCAATTTCTTCATTTTCCACAATGATTCTACTGGGTAGGTCCGGTTTGAATTTTAACAAAGAGTATATAAGGGCTGAGACAAAAAGCGTCCGTTTAGGAGAGAATTAATTATTTTTTCGGTATTTCGCACTTAAGAATATTGAGCACTTTTGTAATACTTATAGATTATGAAAATGTTTTGGTAGTTTTTATTTACGTTGACAAGTTTTGATCGTCTTCCCGTCCGAGTTTCATCCAGTTTTCATATTCTACTTCTCATTTTCGAAACAAAATTAGCAAAAGTGTCCTTCATGGTGAATTGTTGCTTTTATTTCCTTTCCTTGAGAATATCTATTGAAACAAGCAAACAGACAAAACAACAACGGTGGGGGGGGGGGACAAAAGTATTGCGATAAAAGGAGTATTTTTACAAGGAATTTCTCCAAATCTGAGCGATCCGTTATTTTTGATACAAATGCTTTTTTTATATTTCGTCTGTATCCTATTTCGTTCTGAGATTTTTTTTTAAGAAAGGTTTAAATGGTAAGTTAATCTTAAGAATTATCGATTTTCGTCCATAAACTCCTGTTTTAATCCAAGTAACTTACACGTTTTGAATCGGTATCTTTGATTACGCAATAGTCCACGGGTGGTATCCTGATATATCTCATAAAGATCGGCTATTTGCTTTGATTTTCACACGACTGCCCAGATGTCCTTCTTTTGACTAATTAACAAGGGAGTCGGTTGACTTATATTATTTGGAATTTATCTAGTTCTAAAGATTGATTAATGTTTTATCTTTCTGTCAATATTTTATACGCAAAATTATGTGTTTTGGTCCCTAAGTAAAAGTACACTATCAGAGGTCAATTGCTCCTATTTTCGTAGAATTAGATATTTTTTCAAAATTTGACAAAGTGGAATGTTGAGTACTTTTATAATACTCTTAGAATATGGAATTGTTGTTGTAGTTTATATCAACGTTCACACGTTTTAATCGTTTTCTCTCCCGACCTAGGAACCAATTTCATTCTCGTCCAGTTTTCATATTTTACTTCTCATTTTCAAAAAAAAATAAGCAAAGGTGTCCTTTGTAGGAAATCATTGTGTTTACTTTTTTAACTTAAAAAGACTTCTTAAAACAAGGAAACCACACAACAACAACCAGGAATAACTATATTGCGATGAAGAGTACTTTTTATGCCGATTTTCTCCACATCTGAAAGATCAATTATTTTCGGTACACATGGCTATTAAAATTCCATTCGCATCCTCTTTCGTTCTGAGATTTTTTTCTGTAAAGGGTTAAATGATAAATCAAATTTAAAAGTTAACGATGTCCTCTCATAAACTGCTGTTTTAATCCAAGTAACTTACACGCTTCTGATCGGTATCTCTGATTGCGTAATAGACTACGAGTGGTATTTTAGATATACACTGGATATATCTCATAATCATGTAATGATCGGTTATTTGCTTTTGATTTTCACCCTATATACAAGTAATAAAGGAAGTCGTTTGCTATTTCCCCTAATTCTAAGGAAATTACGAGTTTGTACATTTTAAATAGGATTATAAATACAAGAGGTAAAGGAAATCTATTTTAAACGTTTCTCATTTAGAAAAATTCGGAAAAATGTTTAAGTAAGAGAAATCTGAAGAAAAAAAACATGTTTAAGATCACCTTTTTACAACAAAAAGTTTTGAATATTCAGTACATATACATTGTATCATATATGTCATTGCATGATATATCTCAATATAGTAATAAGAATTTGGTATCAACTAAATGGATTAATACATTCAAAAAAATTGTCTTAGTATCTTTGTAACACTTCTTACGGTCATCTCTTTGATATTTCCATTTTTTTATTTCTCACTTTTTCTCAAATACTTAAATACATGAAATGATAAATAAAACACTAAATTATAAAGAAAAGAAAAAAAAACATTCAGCAGGGTAGAAATACCGTGGAAAAGGAAAAAATTGCAACAAGCATATTCTTTTTCTACAATTCATTCTCAATTTGAAAGCCACGGGGAACGTAAAACCAGGGTTAACCAGAATACATTTTTTATATGAAAAATATAAATTTGTGCACACATCTAGTATCAGATGCTAAAGCTTGTGCAGGTTGATTGAATTAGTTTGGTTTACCCATTCCCACACAATGACCTTATCATTTGCCGATTGGTAGGAAATTAATGATATATCTTACTTGCCAATGGTAAGAAACGAATGATATATCTTGGGAGGACCTACAGGGGCAGTACTCATTTCCACAAGCCTCCAGACACCACAAAGCTTTATGAGGATCACACAGTGAAATTCTGATTAAATTTATCTCATATTCATCAATTAAAAGGGTATTTGGTAAATTCCCATGGTCATGGAATGTAACAGTTCCCGTTTGTAAAATGACAGATATCTTATATATTCAAAGCCCCGCGTGACATGTGAAACCATTTGTTTAAAAAGGAAATAATGGAATGTTTTTCCGTGAGTATCATTATATTTATTTCGATCAAAAAAGCTCTTTTTATGGTAATTAATACGTATATCCGGAATTAGGGTATATCCGAAAAATACACTTTCATACCGGCTCATTTACGATTTTAAACACATAAAACGTCACTTAGCTCTAAAAATTAAGCTCAGCTGTTAAATAAAGTAGTCTCTGGATCATCTAGGGTTTCAACAATAATGACACATAGTAAGAGCTGGCAATAACCTGTTAATGTTTTCGATACCGATATCATCGCTTTTTTCACCGGAACTACCCAAAGATTTAAGGGAGGTCACTCTAATACTAAAACTAAGCGGAGTAACTCTGGATATCGGTAGGGGCCCATTGGACTAGTCTAAAATATTGTCATACATGGTAATGGTTTAAATGAGCAAAGACTTTTAGAAAAGCAACTTTAAAAATATGTGTGTATTTTGATTTATTTTAGAATTTATTCTAGCTTTATAATCTGAAACTCTCAGGACATTACAGAGTACATATACATGATTGATTTATTGCTGGCCTTGCCAACTGACTCCAACAGGAAGCTCAACTTTAGCCCATTCCCACTTAGAGACCCCTTTAGACGCCCCCATGGAAAAAAGCTTTGTAACAAGCAATTTCTTCATTTTCCACAATGTTTGTACCTAGAAAGTTGAAAAAATTCAAAATTTCATTAACTTTTAATTGCCGTCTGCAGTTTCTTTCAATTTGGGCCAGTCTAAAATTTGGTCATCTGGTAATGGGTTAATATATAATAGCATTATTTTGCAAAAATTTATCGCCAGTTCCAAAAAAGTGGTCAGTAGGTGACCTAAATGTTGTAACTACAGCTTGATAAAGCTGCCGTTAAAACATTTAAGTTGCCAAACCAGCAAAAAGGCTTTACATAAATGTTGAGTGATGTCAGAGTCCTACAATTCACTTCCAGTCTAAATGAATGATTTGACTTTGATTGAAAGTCCCTATAGTTAACTGTTTGGCGTCCAAAATTCAATCTAGGTCTAAATGAATGGTTTGACTTTGATTGATCGTCAGGTTCCTGATGCCAAGGTGTTTGAGACCATTCTGGATGCTGTCATAGATGTAGTTAATGAAGGAAGTCGAATTGAAGCAGTACAGTATATGATGAGAGAAATGTGCAAGACATGTCTCCTGAAATTTGAAAATGTGTAAGTTTTCACTTTCCACTGGGACCATTTTTTTTATACCAGTTAGGGGTTCAAGAAGATATGTTTACTGATTACCATTCAGTCCCATATCTTTGGCATGACTTAGAAATTTAGAGAGTGAAAACATGGCAGTTGAGATTTAAAAACGGGTTGTTACAGGCGATTTCACATTTTCTCCTAATGAAACATTGACGGAAAATAAAAAGAAAAAATGCCTATATGTAATTTCCCTGTTTCTCACTGTTTTCCTCCAATATCCTTAAATTTTAAGACTTTGAGTTTCCACTTTGAACTGTCTTTTAAATGGGACCAGTCTGAAATTATGTTGTCTTTTTTGTCGAAAAAAGGCTAAATTAGAATTAACCCTTTCCCGTTCAAATACAGGATTTTACGTTCCTGTGAATTTTTACTCAAGAAAACATTGTGGAAAAAAGAAGAAATTGCTTGTAACAAACAATTTCTCCTTTTTCCACAATATTTTCTACCACATAGGATGGTTTAATTTCAAAATGGCATCCAGTTTTGATTGTCGTCTGCATGCTCTTTCAATTTGGACTGGTCTAAATTTTCCAAAAACTGCTGTATAAATTACCTTACTGAATTTCTGTAAATCAAAGGGCTGGAAGCAATGATAGAACACGTTGTTCAAAAATCATTATTTCTTTTAGAAATCAATTTTATAAACACCTCTGGCAGGAAAAGTACATGCAGGAGGTGTGGATCAAGATCAGACTGCACTTATGTGCAACTGATCATGGTCTTCACCTCCTGCCAAAACCGGAATATTTTTGGTTCAGCATGACAAGGGTTAATTTGAATGTGAATTCTAGATAAGTTTCATACAAAAAAACAGTAAAATATCTGGATTGCCGTCTACTATTCCTTTAACCCAGTCTCACACAATTTTTTTTTTTTTTTTTTTGATCCACCTCAAGAAAAACAATTTGGAAGATTTTGTGGAAAATGAAGAAATTGCTCGCAACAAGCAATTTCTTCATTGTTCACTATGTTTTCTGCTCAGAAAGGTGAAAAAATGTAAAATTTCATAAATTTTAAATTGTCATCTGCAAATTCTTTCAATTTGGATCATTCTAAAATTTTGTTGTGTAGTAGTGGGTTTAAGTTGAAAAAAAAAATGGAGTGATTAGTTGTATTTTGACTTATTTCAATGATAGGTAATTTTTCCGAAGAGAAGCAATGTTGGTCAGTGCTGTATGTCATTTTATTTCTGTGATGTCCAAGTTCTGTGATTTTTCCTAAAAGAAGGGAGGTTAACGAATTTCTGCAATCATTTACCTACCAGAAGAAGGATTAAATTTCTGTGCTATGAAATAAACAAAGGTGTTTTGAATTTGGAAATTAAAGTTTAATGAAGTTAAGATTTGCCTGCTTACCAGGTAAGACTACCCTAAAATTGTATTGCTGGTAAAGTGATAATCCTACACAGTCTGCATGGGTAACGATGCTTACAAGTAGGTTTGAATAGACAGACATGTCAAACTGTTACTAATCAGCCAAACTTCTTAAATGATTGTTAATGGGGGGAACAAAATCTAGCTTAAGCTGAAATTAGGCTTTAGCTATGCTGTTTTGGTTGGCAAACAAGAACATGATTACTATAAAATTGCAACTACCAGAATTAGCTTTTAACCCTTTCCAGTTTTTGGAAATTTTAGACTAGTCAAAATTGAAAGAGGTTGCAGACGACAATGAAAACTGGATGCTATTTGAAATGAAACCATCCTATGTGGTAGAAAATATTGTGGAAAAAGGAGAAATTGCTTGTAACAAGCAATTTCTTCTTTTTCCACAATGTTTTCTCAAGTACAAAATCACAGGAACGTAAAATCGCGTATTTGAACGGGAAAGGGTTAATGTACATGAGAAGCGCTTATACAGGACCCATTATTGAACATCAACAGCCTCTATACTTAGGGTTAATTTTGTGCAGATTTTAATTCTGCGGTGCCATCTATGACCGGAGAAATGGAGTCTGCGCAGAAAATGAGTCCTTTATGGTATTTTGGTTACACAGTGATTTGAATCTGCTTACAAGCCAAACAAGGCAATAATTTTTCAAATGGGGTGGGGGTGGGGGGGCAATATAAAGTTGCTTTTAACCCATTCCAACACAACGGAATTTTTAAACTGGTCCAAATTGAGAGAAGCTGTAGGCGACAATTTCAAGTTGATAAAATCTAAATTTTTTACATGCCTTTAGATATAAAACATTGTGGATAATGAAGAAATTGCTTGATCCAAGCAATTTCTTCATTTTCCACAATGATTTCCAAAGCTTTTTTGGTGAGGGGCGTAAAAAGGAGGGATTGAGTGGGAATTAGTAAATTTAACCCATTTTTACAAAAGCCCTTTTTGATGCCCCTCAAGAAAGACTTTGGATAACATTGTGGAAAATTAAGAAATTACTTGTTGCAAGCAATTTCTTCATTATCCACAATCTGTTCAACCTCAAAAGACAATTAATATGAAATTGTCATCAATCAACGAAAAATCTTTGGATGACACATCTTTGAAATTGGACAAATCACCTGATAATGGATAAAAGCATTTCAAGTAGTAAATAAATTTCACTGTTTTTATAGTATACTCATATTCGTGTCGTGCATTTCGAGTTAAGAAGGATCATTTTTGTTTAGAAATTTGTATGAGCCATGATAATCCATAGTTCCATCAGTGGATGTGCCATTCTAGAAAGTAAGGAATACCGCAGTGGCATGGCCCGACCTCAAAGCGCGGGAATGGTAGAAAAAATTAATTAGCTCCCTTACAAAAGTTGTACCTATATTTTAGGACACCAGATTTAGCTAAGAAGATGGTTGAATTGATTATCAGTTTGTTGAAGACAGGAGAACCTACACTTATACACATAACAGAGTCCATGGTACAGGAGAAAACTCCTAGCAAATTTTTTGTTTGGAAGGTATGTTGTTGTTGCTTCATTCTATTCCTATGCCTCATCATTGTTTTTGTTGTCGTCACTGGCATGCAAAAACTTTGACATTTTGTAATTTATCTGAAAGCTTAGCTATAATTCTCACAGAATTTCTCATGCTTCTACTTCTTGATAAGAGCAAGTATGCTGGACTTGAAACAAGCTCCTCTAAATGTCATGGTCACACCTTGAGGTCAAGGTCAAATTTTGACCTTAACTTTATCTCTTGATCATGTGCTTTGATTCTCATCATTGGATTTCATTGGTTTTGGCACTTATCCTTTCCAATGTTTGTCTCTCACAAATGGGTGGATAATCGTTAACCAAAGTGGGATAGCAGCTGGAGGCTTTGAAAGGATGTAGTGGTAGTACAGGTGTTAGAAATACCAGGCATCCATTGTTAGGTGCTCCAGCCACCGCAATATTACTGAAATACTGTTAAAATTGACATTTAACCCCATTCAATCAATCAATGTCATGATACTTAAGGCACTTGTAGATATTAATGAGACTAAAGGTACTAAGGTTGATTAACCATTTTCTGTTCAGTCCCTGGTTTTTACGTCCCTGTGATATTAGGATTGAGAAAATACTGCACAAAAAGAAGAAATTGCTTATAACAAGCAATTTCTTCTTTTTCTACAATATTTTCTACGCTACTGAATGCTTATTTTTCAAATTAAATACATTTTCAATTGTCTTGCAAAACCATTGAATTTGGACAGGTCTAAAAGATTGCAAAACAGGAAAGGGTTGAGGCTCCTTCCTGCAAGGTCGAGGTCTCACTGAAATGTTTAGATTTGACCTTCCCATTATCTTGTTATGCTGCACTTGATTTTTGGCTCCTATAGTAGAGGTTATATCCAGAGTCAAAGGTCAAATTAACCTTTGCTTTATCTTTTGAATCTATAATTTGATTCTCATAAAATTTTACTCACTCATACATCTTTATGAGAGCAAGTCTACTGCTCTTGATTCAGCTTCCTATTTTCAAGGTCAAGTTCAGATCAGTACAGTATATAATGAGAGAAATGTGCAAAATGTGTGTGAAATGTGAAGGTCAAAGGGAAATTCCTTGCCGTTATCTTTAATTCACGAATTATTTCACATGTAATTACATCATCATAAGAGCATTTGTGATGAGATTGAATCGGGCTCCTATTTTGAAGATCATGGTCATATCTGAAGGTTATAAATCAAATTTTAACTTTGCTTTATATTTCTTTATCCTATGGTCTGATTCACACCATATTTTATGCATTTGTGCATCTTGATGAGAGAATAAGTGCTGGTTTTGATTCAGGCTCCTAACTTATAGGTCAAGGTTGCATCTTAAGGTCAAATTTCAAAATTTGACCTTGCCGGGGTTTCTTGATTCCAAGGCTCAATTCTCAATATATTTTAAACACTTTTACATCTGGATAATTCTGAGCTTGATGCAGGCTCATCCACTGAGGTTAAAGGTCGTAGAAGAAGGTCAAAGGTCAAATTTTTAATTTACATCCTTATGCCCCAATTCTTGTTTCACTTTGCAGCACCTATATATCTGAGCCTATTCAGAATACAATGCTCATATTTGGCATGATAATAGATCTGCATATACCAAGGTTGAGGTTGTGTGACAAGGTCAAGATCTATTGTCAAGGTCACATTTCCGAAAAAAGACTGTTACTGGGAAATGATGCTTCACAATCACAACTTTTTTATTTTTAATTTGGACTAATCTGAAATTCGTTGTCTTTTAAAGGGTTAACTGGGATCACAAATGAAAGGTGTCTGAAATTTTGAAATTTTACTTTAATGATTTAATAGTAAAATATCGAGAAAGAAGAAAAGTGTTGCCTGAATTTGGCTAAATAATAAAAATATTTTACAAACAGGATTACATTGAAGAGGTTAAGACAATGCTATACATAATTGGACAAATGCCAACTGAGGACATGGATAATAATGGTCCCAGAGACGCACTGTCAGCATACGAAGATTTTTGTGAATATCTATTGAAAGCCCTGAAGTAAGGAAAAATTAACCCTAGTCATGCTGAAACCAGAATATTTCTGTTTTGGCAGGAGGTATGGACAAAGATAAACCTGCACATAAGAGCAGTCTGATCTTAGTCTACACCTCCTGTTTGTCTCCTTCAACCAAGAGTTGTGTATAAAATTAATTTCAAAAATCAACTTAACTAGTGCTCCGGTGCTGTCTGGTCTTTGATTTTATTGCAAATTCAAATAAAATTTTTATTCAACATGACAAGGGTTAAGCTTTTTTTTACCCCCACCCACCCACCTAAAAAGTATAGGGGGGGGGTATATTGGTTTCATCATGTCTGTCCATTTATCTTTTCAATCTGTCTGTCCATTTGTCTGAATTAAATGACTTACAACCATTGAACTTCACACAATTGACCAATCGCTGGCCCCGCCCACTGACTCCAATTAACTTGGAAAGGAAGTCTCATCGATTTTAAAAGGTGTTATTCTGCAGAGTTTTTTACCAGTAGCATAGTTGGTTGACAACCTAAATGTCGTAACTACAGCTTGAATAAGCTGTTGTTTCGACATTTAAGTCCCCAAACCAACATAAAAAGTAACAGCCAATGTCAGAGTTGAAAGCTCAGGTTTGAGCTGAATAAATAATTTGATTGGTCATTTCATTCCTTGATTGACAGTCGCAATTTGTCAATTGTTCCCAATGATCCAAGGAGGTGCCCATGTGTCTTCGGTTCATGTAGGTCAAAGGTCAAGGTCATAATTGAACTTTGATTTGAAAATTTTTCCATGATCTGAGATTATATAGGTACCTTACACCTTGAGATCACCTGTGCTACTTGAGTGACAAAACGCTGGTGGTCTGCTTTGTGACAATTTTTGTTGTTTCTAGTACAATAAAGTTGGGTATTTTGATCATCCTTATATCAGAGATTTTGTATGCATGGTCAACCCACCATCAGAAGACACATTTTAAGCTGGTGAAAACTTAAAGAAAATGAAGATGACAATTCAAAATGCGTTGAAATTAAAAATTGGCCTGAAATAGAGTAGAAAAGTAATTTATTGATTCTTTTTTCCTTTTATGCTCCCCAAAAATTTTGGGGGGGGGGGGGAGCATATAGTCGCCGGCTTGTGCGCGCATCCATCCGTCCATCGTCGTATCTCAGGAACCTCTGGGCCTAATTGGATGAAACTTCATAAATACCTAATCTTCCTAGCAAATTTCCATCGGATTTTTTTGAATTTTATCAATTCAAGGTTGTGTCATGGAAAAGGGGTCTTAATGTAAAAATTAGTTTTTTGCCAATTTCTCCTAGTCAAATAGTCAGAATTTTAAGAAATTTCGTAATAGAGTAGCAAATCAGATCGTCTTGACCTTAAACTATCGAAAATTTATGTTTAAAAAAATGTGTCATGGGAAATGAGGCATTAATGTTATTAGTTTTACGTAAGCTCTCTTTTTGCAAAAAGCTGTAACTTTTGATTGGTTACAGATATAGTCTTCATATTTCACATATGCATTGCTTGTGACAAAGCCTTTTTGTTGGTATTCACTTCAAGGTCATCATTCAAGGTCATGGGTCAAGTTCAAAATTTCAAAAATCTTAACTTTGTCTATAAGTTTACTATTGTAAGTGATATAACCTTCATATTTCACATGTGCATTGCTTATGACAGGACCTTTTTGTTGGTTTTAAGTTCAAGGTCATCTGTTGAGGTCAAGGTCATTCCTCAATGTCAAAATTTCGAAAAAATTAACTTAACATTAACCATAAGTTTACTATTGTAAGTGATATAACCTTCATATTTCACATGTGCATTGCTTATGACAGGACCTTTCTGTTGGTATTAGGTTCAAGGTCATCTGTGAAGGTCCAGGTCATTTCTCAAGGTCAAAATTTCAAAAAAATTATCTTTAACATCTCCGATAAGTATACAATGGTAAGTGATATACCCTTCCTTTTTTACATGTGCATTGCTTATGACATGGACTTTCTGTTTTTACTAAGTTCAAGGTCATTGGTCAAGGTCAAATTGTGAAGATCATTAATATTGAAATGTACCTCCTTTACAAATTGCCAAATTTTCTTGTTACGTTACATAAATGTTGTTTTTTAAATGCCCTAGGTAATGTTTATTTCAATTTTGACCCAATGAGCCTTACCATGCTAAAATGGGGCTTAATGCCATGTAGCTTAACATTTTGTATATATCCTACTATAAAATAAACCAGTCTATTTTTCCTGCAAGACTACTCAAGCTAGAGTCTTCATTTTTTGAATGGAGACATTTTTCAATGATAACTTTGATAGTCAAGGTAAAATATTTAACCCTTTACCATATAATGGTATTTAATTTTATTAGAATCAGGCCTGTGAAGCCAAACAGATTCCAGCAGTGTTTATCAAACTTCCAAATTTTTTTATGAACTGAACTCTCAAACTATAGTTGCATTCAATAAAAACTTTTTGTCCAATAATGGCATACAGTTTTGTGACGAAAGCCTTATTCAGGGAGCATAATCCGTCTCCGACGGCTCCTGTCTCAGAATGTGTAGCTATTTTTATTCTAATGTAAAAATGCCAGATTGCCGAGAAATGGGTTCTCAGTTATAAGTTTGTTATAAGTACAGTTTTTTATTTTTCAAATTTGGAGTAAATACATTTATTGTCAAAGGAAAACATTGTTGGAAAAGTCATGATAATTGTCCAGATGATAACCAGACAGAATCAACTGATTTGTTTAAATATGTACCTAAATTGAGGTAAAGATTTATTTTGATATCAAGGTCTAGTTTTTGATGTCCTTCGACTTATTTAACCAATTACTGGATGTCAAAATTTTAGGCCAGTCTAAATTGAAAGAAGTTGCAGGTTACAAATTAATTTCAAGATGATGAAATTTTGAAATTTGTTGTCTTTTCATGTAGAAAACATTGTGCATAAAGAAGAAATTGCTTGCAGCGAGCACTTTCTTCATGTTCCATTTTGTTTTCCAAGGCATCTTTGTTGACAGCCTGATTGTATGGGAATAGGCTTAACATTTAAGCAAACTGTATATGGATCACTATTAGACATTGAATTGACTTGTCTACTTTATGTTTCCGTGGCAGGAGGATGGGGGGGGGGACTTTTCAAACTATACAAACAATCAATTCTCAAATATTCCACACAAACTGTCAGTTATAACTGTCAATACTTTTTCTTGTCAATGTTATGATTGATCATATTATTTTGTCAATATTTCAGAAAAGCAAAGCTAGAAAAGCAAATTCAAAAAGAGTTGGTAGAAACAATTTTTGACTGTATTGAACTAGATAATCCTGAAAAATCCCAGATTGCTGATGAGTTGTGCAGAGATTTAACTCTTATTGTAAGTAAAATCTATTAAAGGTGGTTCAATTGTAAATTCATTCTTTGTATGAATTATGCCCTTTTGTTCTCAGGTTTTTCATTTGCTGTCCAGCAATGCATAGCTCTTGATTAGTACATAACCCTGACCCCTCCTTACAAGGCAAGTGCTCTACCGATTGAGCAACTAGGCCACTAACAAACCCTCTGTCAGTTTAACCCATTCCCGCAAAATGACGCTTTATTACGCCCCTAAAGAAATGAATATTGGGAAAACATTTGGAAATATAAAGAAATTGCTTGTAACAAGCAATATCTTCATTTTCTTTGATGAATTCTACCTAGACAGTTGAAAAAATCTAAAATTTCATTAACTTAAAATTGCCATCTGCAACTCTTTTGGATTTGGACCAGTCTAAAATTTTGCTTTTTGGTAATTGGTTAACAATATCCCATTTTTGAAATTTTAGACTTGTCCAAATTGAAAGAGGTTGGGGACAGCAATGAAAACAGAATTCAATATGAAAATATTGTGGAAAAAGGTGAAATTGCTTGTTTCAAGCAACTTGTTTTTTTCTCACTATGTTTTCTCAAGCATAAAATCACAGTGAAGTAAAACCCTGGGTTTGTACATGAAAGGGTTAAATCTTTTTATGGAATAGATGACACCCACTATACTCTCCCCATGCAATTAAAAAATTGTCCCAAAGCTCAGTTACAAACTGCCTTGGCATCAGCACATGATCACCATGTCTTATGTTACTTACTTATGTTAGGAATCAGGGGAGAAAGTAGATACATGTAACAGCCAGACTGGGATTTGAAACCTGGACGCCCTCCATTACAGGGCAAGTAATTGACCATTAGTTTAACCCATTTCTGTATAGTCATGCATTTTGATGCCCCTCAAGAAAATCAATTCGGAAAACATTGTGTAAAACAAGGAAATCGCTGGCAAAAAGCAATTTCTTCATTTTCCACAATGTTTTCTACCAAGTTATTGTCTGGTAATGGTTTAAATCTATTTATCAAATAAATGATCTACTTATAAAAATAATTAGATCAGCCTGCAGAGTCATAGCAGAATCTTCACAAAAGTCTCTATGATAATTGCTGACTCAAAATCTCTTTCTCACAATCACACCAATCTATAACCGCCAAGGAAAGAGTTTGGAAAACAATATGAAAAATGAAGAAATTACTTGTAGCAGTAATTCCATCATTTTCTAAATTGTTTTCAACTCAGAAAGGCAGAGGTATTTAAGATTATATCAAATTTAAATGTCTGGTAAATGATCAGAAAATATTCTAAGTGCTCAGTAGAATTATAAAAGCTTATCAGTGTCTTTAACCCATTCCCTCACAATAAAATTTTAGACCAGTCCAAATTCAAAAAAGTTGCAGACGACATTTTTAAGTTGATGAAATGTTCAAAATCTTTGTCTTTTAGGGTAGAAAACATTGTGGATAATGAAGAAATTGATGTAACAAGCAATTTCTTCATTCTCCACGATGTTTTTGAAATCTCTCATATTGAGGGTTGTTTAAAAGCGTCATTGTGTGGAAATGGGTTAAACCCATTATAAGAAGACAAAATTTTAGGCTGGTCCAACTTGAAAGAAGTTTGCAAAAAGCAATTTCAAGTTCATGAAACTTGAATTGGTTTATCGTTCAGGGAGGACAACATCTCTCAAATGAAGAAATTGCTCATTCTGTTGGTCTAGATTACATGAGAAAGGGTTAATGTTTATGAAAAATTATTGGAAATTTTGTAAACATGCTCTAATTCTTCACCATCTTCTTTGCAGAAACCTCCAAAAGAGCTAGTTGTGACTTTTCTAGAAAGAGTTAAAGCAGACTTATTGAACAAAGGTCTAACATGGGACTCGGACTGTTCCAGCAGTATTCAGGAAATATTAGAGGCGATTATCAGATCTTACAATGAGTAAGTTAGTCTATTCAGCCTGGCAACAAAATTTTTGACTGGTCCAAATTTAAGGATTTAGGGTTGCAGAAGACAACTTTAACCCATTCCCACACAACCAATTTTTAGACTTGTCCGAATTGAAAGGAGTTGCGGATGACGTGTTATTGTTGTTGTTGTTGAAATTTTAGAATTTTTTCAATTTTCTGGGTAGAAAACATTGTATAAAATGAAGAAATTGCTTGTAACAAGCAATATCTTCATATTCTACTATGTTTTCCAAAGCTCTTTTTCTTGGGGGCATCTTAAGAGCATCACTGATTGGGAATGGGTTAAGTATGTTTTACTTTTGAAAAGAGTGTTGTATTATGCCTCTTATTACAAGCAGCTTTTCCTTTGCTCATAATATTTCCAAAGCTACTTTTCTTCTTACTACCAGAAATTTCTCTTGTTAAAGCAATATTTTCTTCAGCAAGTCAAAATGCAACCTAATAATGCTGTAAAAATTGTAAATTTAAAAAGAAAATAAAAAAGAAGAAGTAGTTGGAAATAATGAAACATTATTTAAGAGATGAAGAGAATATTTTTTGTTTTCATGGAGGTATGAACCGAAAAACCTAATCACACTGTATGAATACTCGAAGTGGATTCATACATTGTGTGATTAGGTTTTTCGGTTCATACCTCCATGAAAACAAAAAATATTCTCTTCATTTCTTATAATTTAATAGCATCAAGCGAAAAAAACAAAAGCTTTACAAATTTTGTTACCTTTTTGTATGGGACTATCTTGTTTGGAAGCATACAAAATCAATGCGTGCTCAAAATTTTGTTCATGGAGTTTTTTTTTCAACCAATCAGAACACTCGTTTTTGATCGACTAAACTTAAAACTAAATTATGCAGAAATGTTCTTGAAATTTTTTAATTTTCGAGAGTGCGAAAGTTTCCATGTTACAAACACTCTTGAAGGTCAAATATTTGTCCAGACTTCAATTGATAGACAATAAAATCCTGCATTTTGAAGTATGATAAAAAAAAATGGCCTATAGATATCATTTGAAAAATAGAAATTTCTTGTTACAAGGAATTTCTCCTTTTCTCACATTTTTATCTTTCTGTGTTGTTATTACCGATCAGTTTTGAAGCTCTCTGAATTGCCCATTGTAACTTCTTCCAATTTAGGATAATCTGAAATTTGCTAATATGATTATGAATGTGATGTTTTATTCATTTAAAGTCTTTTTATCAAAAATTTTTTTTTATTTTAGAAATGGTAAACTTGTGACCCCAGAACAACATAAACTATTCATGGACATATTCAACATTGTAATGGATGGTGATACGACTGTTGACCATTTTCTTGACGATGAAGACAGTCACACAGTCTTCTTGCGGATATATCAAAGTACAATCATCATGTATTACGTAACGGTAAGTTTTTGCTTACTCTCTATTGTGTGTTTTTGTCATATAACCCATTCCCATACTCCTCATTTTAATGTGCCTTAAGAAGAAAGCTTTTGAAAACATTGTGGACAATGAAGAAATTGCTTGTATAATTTTTTCAAAGTCTAAAAACTCTAATATTTAAAATTTCAACAACTTTAGATTTTTGTCTGCAACTTCTTTGAATCTGTACCAGTCTAAAACCGTGTTGTTTTGTAAATGGTTAATTCTTAAATGTGACCGACAAAATTTGAATTGGAAAACAAAGTTTTTGTTGTTGTTTTTTCATATTAACTGTACAATATTTAAAAATCTCCTTCAGATTTGCTTCAATTGTTTTGAACCTTGCTTAACCCATTCCAACTCAATCCCTCCTTTTTACGCCCTTCAAGAAAAAAGCTTTGGAAAACATTGTGGACAATGAAGAAATTGCTTGTAACAAGCAATTTCTTCATTATCCACAATGTTTTCTATCCAAAAAGACAAAAAATTCAAAATTCCATCAACTTGAAATTATCGTCTGCAGCTTCTTTCAATTTGGACCAGTTTAAAATTTTCTTGCGTGGGAATGGGTTAACCCATTACCAAACCATAAAAGTTTTGACTGGTTGAAATACATTGTAGTTGCAGACAACAAAACAAAAGGTATTTAACTTTAAGACAAAAGCAAAATATTATAAAAAAAATAATTTTGAGAAAAGGAAAAATTGCTTGTTACAAAAATGGTTTTTTTTAGATTTTGTAGAAATAGTTAAGCCATCATATTATGAATTTTGAAAATGATAAATTATTACATACATCTTGTATAAAAATGAGCCCACAGAAATTGCCATCGAACTTTAGTACTGAAATGTTAAGAAGATTTGCAGACAAAAAAACCCAACAATTTCTAGAAGTACTGTAAGGACAAAATTATTTTAAGCCCTTTAGATCCTTTAACAAATATATAACTGTTCTAGACTGTAGAATTGTATAGTCTAGTCAAAAATTTAAAAAAAAGATGCAGACGATGTTTAAAAATTCATGTAAGGTATACCTCTCCTCCACATTAGTACTTTAGGCTGGTCCAAATTGAAAGAAGTTTCAGACAACAATTTTTATTTGATTCATATAGAAATATGTATCTTTTTGGGGAGAAAACATGGCCTACAATGAAGCAATTGCTTGTAACAAGCTTTTATCAAGAAGGTCATAAAAACAGAATTTTGTTGGAATTAGTTAAAAACAAGATACTATTTTCAGCATGAAGCATTTTTCAAAAAGGAAAAAATGACTTGCTGTTTTCCTTTTGGAAAGCATCAGAGAAAGTGTTAATAAGTAAACAAAAATGTTTTATCTAGAAATTCCTTTACTTTCAGCACAGAGATTCATCCACAACAGACTGCCTTATTGGGTTGATTCCAGGGCTTATCAAATGGGCTAAAATCTCAACAGAAGAAAATTGCGAGGTTGTACGAGACACTACCTTCAATTTGTTACAGAATTTTTCACTAAAGCCACCCACGGGAACAGAGAAATATTTGAATGACATACTGGACCTGATGTTTGAAGCAGAGCAGTATCTCAATTTACACAGTAATACAAATTATATGCTCAACTTTGTCTCCTATGTCTTTCTGAGCCTATTTTTTGTCTTTAACCCTTTTCTGGTTAATCCCTGGATTTTACGTCCCTGAGTTTTTATACTAAAGAAAATATTGCGGGATAAGAAGAAATTGCTTGTAACAAATTTCTTCTTATCCCACAATATTTTCTACCCTATAGGTTGGTTACTTTTAAAATTGGGCTCACTTTTAATTGTCGTCTGCAACTTCTTTGAAATTGGACAGGTCTAAAATTTTGAAAAACAGGAAAGGGTTAAATAAACCCTTCCATCCTTGATTGTAATTTCAATCCCAAGCTAGATTAACAGTCCTCCTGATATTTGACCTAATTTACCAGCAAATGCAGCTGTCGATCAAAGGATAAATTGACCAATCAAATAATTTATTTAGAAGTTAACTTTGAAATCCAACAATGGCTGACATTACTGTGAAGTATTTTTGTTGCTTTGGCGACTGAAACATGGTAACTACAGCTGCTTGTCAAGCTGTAGTTACAATGTTTAAGTCGGAAACTAACAATCTTACTTTATTGTCATATACAACTTGTCATAAATTTTGCAAAATTTTATTATTGAAGAGTCAGAGGGTGTTGCCAACAGAGTCAGTCGGTGGGTTGGTTGATCTGTCAAACCATTATGATACAAGATGCAAAGTCCAATCATGACAGACTCTTCCATTATCTTCTGTAATCATTATCGAAATACCCTACCTTCATTTGATTGAACTGGATCAAATATCTTTTTTAAATATTTTTACGGGAATTCCTGGATAAGTACACTCTGCTTAACCTATTTCTACTCAATCAAGCAATTTGACACAGTAAAGAAGGTATGAAAAATGTGAAAAAGTAGAAGTTGCTTGTAATAATGGTAAGTTTTCGTGAAGAGATAAACATCTTTTTTTTGAGATCTAGACAAAAGTTATACCAGATGATTTGTCAAAATTGAAAGAAGTTCCAGACAACAATTTAGATGTGGCCAAATCTGGGATTTTGTAATATAACATTGGAAGAAAATGTGGCAAGAAAAGAAGAAAAATGCTAGATATCAACATTTTCTTCTTTTTCCATAATGCTTTGCCCAGTTTTTTTCCTACAGCACATGAAAATGCAGGATGGTGTGCAGGATGGGTAAAGAGTTTGATGAAAAGATATATTTTGGTTTTCAATGATGTATATAAACTTAATCCCACTGTTAAAAGCCACAAAGCATTTCATACAGATGTGTGTTAGATCTGATATTCATACCTCCATGAAAACAAAAAATTATCTTGATTTCTTATAATATAATTGTATCAAGACATGTCTCATAAAAAGATAAGCTAAAATCATACTAGTTTAATCCCCCCTCACATATCTA
The DNA here is from genome assembly GCA_946902895.1 of Fragum fragum. Taxonomy (NCBI): domain Eukaryota; kingdom Metazoa; phylum Mollusca; class Bivalvia; order Cardiida; family Cardiidae; genus Fragum; species Fragum fragum. Next base: position 44,960,100 of record OX336370.1, read on the forward strand.
CGAAGTAGAGGGGGTATATTGGTTTCACCATGACCGTCTGTCAGTCTTTTCAACAGTCTGTTTGTCCTTTTTGTTTCCATGCTCTTATTCTATAACCAATTAACATGCAACCATTAAACTTCATAAATTTCATGTAAATTACCCAAGGAGGTGCCCTATTTTTGGAGGCCACATAGGTCAAGTTCAAAATTGAACTTTTATTGAAAACTGTTCTGTGCCCAAACTCATAAGCCATTTGACCTAGGACTTTCAAACTTTATAGAAATTGTTATCCATGACTCAAGAAGGCTCCCTTTTAACTTGGGTATTGTAGGAGTTCAACTGTGCTACTTGACCCATTCCAACACAACCAAACTTTAGACTGGTCCTAATTGAAAGGAGATACTGCAACAATTTAAAGTTAATGAAATTTTAGATTTTTTCATCTTTCTGGGTAAGAAATCGTTGTGAAAATGAAGAAATTGCTTGTCACAAGCAATTTCTTCATTTTACACAAAGTTTTCCCCAATCACTTTTCTTGAAGGGTGTCAAAAGGTGTAATCATGAGGGTTTAGTAACAAAATCCTGGTTGAGGGTATAAGGCCAGTTTGTGACAATTCTTGTTTGAGACTGTTTGCCAAGGAACTACTTTGTGTGCAAGCATACAAGCATACTTGATTGATTAAATGGGGTTTAACGCCCCTTTTAACACTATTTCAGTCATATCACGGCAGCTGGAGCACCTAACAATGGATTCCTGGTATTTCTCACACCAGTACTACCACTATATTCTTTCCTAGCCTCCAGCTGCTATCCCGCTTAGGTGTACGGTTATCCACCCATGGTGAGAGACAAATGTCGGAAAGATTATGTGCCGTCACCGGGAATTGAACCCATGACATCCCATGATTGAAGATTAGGAGTCTGATGCGCTACTGACTGCACTATGACATCATACAAGCATATAAAAAACATGAACTTTCATACTCAATTTTTGTCATGGAGATTTGATACCTTCTTTAGCCAATCAGAATGTATGAGTTTTCATAGATGCAAGTGAAATTAAATTACATGTTATATAAACAAAGTGCAAGCCCATTTTCCAAATTACTTAATAGATGAAGAGAATATTTTTTGTTTTCATGGAGGTATGAAACAGAAAAACTAATCACACTGTATGAATACGCGAAGCGGATTCATACATTGTGTGATTAGGTTTTTCTGTTCATACCTCCATGAAAACAAAAAATATACTCTTCATTTCTCATAATTTAAGCACCGGGCGAAAAAAACAAAAGCTTTACAAATTTTGATACCTTTTTGTAAGGGACTATTTTATGCGGAAGCATACAAAATTGCTGCGAGCTCAAAATTTTGTTCATGGAGTTATGAATATTTTCTTTTCGACCAAACAGAACGCTCGTTTTTGATAGACAAAACTAAAAATTAAATTACTTACATTTGATTTTGTACATTTTTTTTGCAGTGTTGATCACCAAGCTATATCCAGACAACCCTAAGGCTCTTCATGATCGACTACCAGACATTTTTGAAACTTTTCCAACATTAAAAGATGACAATCAGACAATGATCCTCAACATACTTATGCCCATAGCTTCAACAAACCCACAGGTAATCGGCGAATTATTGCTGTCAATCAAAGAATCAATTGATCCATCAAATCATTCTTTTAGAATGGAAGTAATCTTTAACTTTAAATTTCTCCATTGACCAAAACTTCTGTGGTTAGACGACTTAAAACATCATAACTCCAGCTTAATCAAGGTTGCCAACCAACAATTTTACTTTATTGTAACATTTTATTGGCCATTAATTTGCAAAGTTATGCTTTTCAATATCAAAGTGGAATTTCCTGTCAGAGCTTGGTGTGTAAGGCTAGCCATCCATCAATTATTAGAGTAGACAGGTTGTGTATGAAAATATTAACCCATTCCCACATGAAAAAGTTATAAACTGGTCAAAACTGAAGGAAGCTGCAGACAACAATTTAAAGTTGGAATTATAATTGTTTTCATTTTTGGGGGGTAGAAAACATTGTGGAAAATGAAGAAATTGCTTGTAACAAGCAATTTCTTTGTTTTCCAAAATGTTTACCTAAGATTTTTTCCATTGGGGCGCCTAAAAGTGGCACTGTGTTGAAAAGGGTTCAATAGTTTCTTTGTTCAATATTTTGAAGTGTTGTCAGCCGATAAGCTCAGTAGGCAGAGCACTTGACTTCAAACCTCAAGATCACCGGTTCCAGCCCCGGGCTGACCTTATCAACTAACAAACTAATTGTCTTTCGGATGAGACGTTAAACCAATGCCTTGTGTGACGGTGCTATCCACTGAGTACGTTAAAGAACCAGGCAGAGCTCTCAGCAGTTTCGTCCTGTATCCTTGCACTATCTGCCATAACAAGTAACTGTCTCTTAGGGGCGCTACTCATATGGGCATGTGCTACAGTAACAACGATAAATAAACTGAAATGCACCCAAATTTTCATGTGTGGGTGTAGGCATCTTACACCCTAGCTTAGATCCCTCTAGCCTAAGCTAAATTTTCTAAATCGAGATTCTTAAATGCCTTTCTTCTCTTAACAGGCATTTTCCAAAGAACAAATCAAGACTTTGATAGACTGGCACCTGAACCCAGGTCAACATGACAGTCTGTTGTTGGTGATAATTCGATACATATCAGACAAGAAACCCAAGATGTTATTATCACATGGCAGACAATTCCTAAAACCTGACAAAGGCACAATGCCTATGGTGTTCAGTATGAAACTGTATGTGATTGGAAATGTGGCAGTTTTGGATCAGGTAATTTTGCTTGTTTGTATCGGTTTAATGCAACTTTTAACCCTTTCCCGCTTTTTGAAATTTTAGACTGGTCCAAATTCAAAGAGGTTGCAGACAACAAGAAAGATGGGATTTAATTTGAAATGAAACCATCCTATGTGGTAGTAAAAAAATTGTGGGAAAAGGAGAAATTGCTTGTCACAATGTTTTCTATGGAAAAAGACAATTCTTTTGTTAAAACAATTATCACATTAAAATTGTTGTCTCTTATTTCTTTCAACTCTGGCTAGTCCCAAACTTTCGTCTGATATTAGGTTAACCCATCTTGGACCAGTCTAAAATTTGTCCTCAGGTAATGGGTTAAAAGAATGACCATCACATGAATAGAGACTTCTGTTGAATAATAGAACAAACGCATGTACTTGAAAAATTATCAGATCCATGATCTTTTGTTATCAAGGTACTGTAAGCAGCTGGTTACTTTTCTCTATGTGGGTGGCTGGTTTAATCAAGGTGGCTGGTTATCTCAAGTTGGCTGCTTATGTCAGGATGGGTTTATAAAGGAGGGGATGTCTTAAAGGAGATGTTTAGAAATAAAAAAAAAAGTAATTAATGAATGATAAATGAGTCTCTTTATTAATTACCCATATCACTTTCTATACCAAAACCAATGAAAACTATTCAAAACCTACATAGAAATAGATATTAACACAAATTTTACAAGTAATTTCTTCAATGTCCATTATGTTTCCTACCCTATAAGGCAAAGATTTTTTAAACTTCACCTATTTAAAATGTGGTTTGAAATATTTCCGTTTGATCTAGTGTTAGATTTTGCTGTGTGGTAATGGGTTAAATATGAATGTAAAGTAAAGCTGAAAGACTGTTATACCTCCTGAAAATTTCCAAAACACTAAAAGTGTTAGGTCTTGTTTGGCTCAGTGGTTGGAGCAGCAGGCTCATAATTGTAGAAAAGTCGAGGGTTGCAGGTTCAAATCCTTGCCCCACTGCTCATTATATGATAATGTCCTTTGGCAAGACATTTCAGAGCCCCAGACTAGTTTTGGTGATAACAAGGGAGCACATGAACATAGCCATGATGTAACTTAAAAGACTGTTTAAAGCAGCATTAAACACCAAGCAAACAAACTAAAAGTGTTAATCCCAGTCACACACAGTCTAACCTAGGCGTCTACCAATTATACTGAATAATGAAATGGTTCTGTTTTTTCTCAGCATCATGTATGATTTTCGTTTGAATTTTTTTATATTTGAAATTCTGAGATGAATGGAACTTAATTAAAAAAAAATATCTTTAGAAATTTGTGATTTACTCTATAACTAATTTTGCTAATAATCTCATTGAAACAGTCTGCTCAGAATGGGCTGTAAGATTAAAAAAAAAGACTTAATCTTAACCCATTGCATGATGATCAAGGATTTGGATGTTTTGAATAGAAATTATTTTTGAGACAGCATTGTAAGAAATAGGGATGTTTTCTAGACACTTTCTCCCTTTCTAGTATTGTTGTGTATCTGAGATGGTACTTTGGAAAGTGCCTGTTATCCCCTTTCTATTTTGATGATTCTAACTACTTTGTTGCCTGGTAATGGGTTTATCACATTTTCTTTCAGAAATTAGCAGAGGATTCCTTGGATTTTATGGCAAAGTGCTTTAATCATCCTGATCCAAGTACACTTCACGTATTAACAGGACAAATTTACACAGTTATGAAGGCAAGTCCAAAATACATGAATAAATATCGAGGTCAGGTGGAGAAATTGGAAGTAAAGGCAACAACTCCTGGAATACGGGATGGATGTAGAAATATTCTCAACTTCTTGGATGGAAAAGTGTAAGTACTGGTTCAGTAAATCTTTAACTGTTGACAAGGAACAGAAATTGGTTTGTAAACAAGAGGGCTAGTGGCCCTTGAGCTCACCTGAGATAAGGCCCTTTTTCTTCAAGGCTTAAGACCAACCGGGTCTGTAGACAATTTTTTTTCAAATTTAACTAATGTTGCCATGGCAACCAAGGCTTTCTACTGATTTCATATTTTTCAGTAATTTTTTAAGGGGGCAACCTTAGGATAATTCTTGCAAGATTTGGTTTAAATTTGCCTTGTAGTTTGGGAAGAGTTGTCATTTCAAAAATCCTCTTTTTATTCTTATATAGACCCCAACCACCTAATGCTCTGCCCCTTGGAACCCAAACATAATAGTAAAAAGAAAGAAGCAATTTTGAAAGAAGTTAAAATATTGGTGCTTTATGCAAAATATCAAGGCTCAAATTTTCTGTGTCAGGTGGAGATTATTTTAACGATTTTTTTTTAATTTCACTTGTTGTCATGGCAACCTGAGCTTTAAACAGATGTCAATTCTTTAACCAGCTTTAAAAGAGGGCCACCTAAGGATTGTTTCCGCAAATACACAAAGTGTTCGTCTTGTCAAAGTTGATAGCAGACATTCACACCTTATACCCGGGATGCATGTCGAGGTGACAACCTGACGATTTATATTCTGTACAAGCGTGTCGATACCTATTGCTTTGTTCACTTAAATTTGATCATACAGTGTCATTTGTCCTTTAATTTTTTTCTCACAGAATTAAAACCAGCACTTTCTGAGGCCGCACTATTAAATGTCACCACTTGTACTGTCAAATTTGTCACCAACAAGTTAAACCCCCAATCTCGAAAGTTTATTCGTTGCAATAAAACGGCTCATTTTAGGGAAATAAAAGCTTGTTACCTGACAAAAAAAATTCATCCAAAGCTTTCTTATCAAATGAACAAGACAAATGAATATTTTAAGTTTTATGAGGTTATTCGCTTACTCCGGACAAAACTAAAGTGTTCGGATTAACTCGTCATGACTGTATACTGATTCTTCATGCAAAATATCAAGGCTCTACACCTTTTGGGTCAGGAGGAGATGATTTTTAAAGATTTTTTTTTAATTAACTTTTGTTGCCATGGCACAGAGTTTTAAACAGATTTAAGCAATTTTTAAATGGAACCATCTATGGATTATGCCTGAAAAATTAGTTTGAAATTGGCCCAGTGGTTTTGGAGGAGATGCAATTTATAGGAATAGTTGACATGTGATGGACAATGCACAACAAACACAAGACAGAATGTGATCACAATACCGCAACTTGAGCACTTCTTGCTCAGGTGAGCTAAAATAGGTGTGTGCAATTCTGTACATTGTATATGCATTTAGAACAGTCTTGTGGTAAACCCTAGAATGTTACTGTGGTAAGCATGGAGAAAAGTATTTTGAGGGGGTCAGTTCAAGACTATTGTAAGATCCTATATATAGATATATTATCCTTCAAGTTGATGGTAGGTTTTGGGTTTTTTCTTTTAGCTCACACCAAATAAGTTGTCAGTGCATCATCCACCATTGATTTCTTTAAGTGACATCGCCTCCTATGCTACTGGGTCAATTGCAACCTAATTTGACAGTCCTGAAAGTTCCTCAAGTTGCCCTCTTTCAAAATAGCTAGAATGAAACCTGTTGAAAAAATTGCAACAAAAGTAAATTTTTTGGGGAAAAAAAACCTCTTTCAACCTGATTCAAAATACATAAGCCTTGATATTTTACATGGAGCACCAGTGTATTAAGTTCTTCAACAATTGCTAAAACCTATGAGTTCCTTTGAGGCATATGGGGTAAGGCCCGTTTAAATATTTCTTAACAACATCTCCGAAACTACTGAGCCAATTTCAACCAAATTTGGCAGAAAATCATTGGCCTAGGACCCCAGGGGACCCAGAGGTCTTTATAGAAATGATGTTTTTTTGGTTTTTTTTGAATGGCATTTCCTTCCAAACTACCAAATAGCCAAATTAGACAGAAATGTTTGTTATGTTGTGCTCTATCAAAATAGCTAAGAAAATTAAAATCAGTTCAAATTCAAATTGCACTGTAGTAACATCAAATTTGACTGCTGAAAGAAAAAGATCCTTTGTCCCAGGTGAGCGCACCAGGACGAATGGCACTCTTGTTTGTTGTGGAGAGGCACTTTTGTGTAATGGGTTCAAAGTTTAATTATCTGTCCCCACAGTCTGTCAATTCCGAATGTCCATAAGACAACAACAATAAGAGTGCTAAATGATGTCATCTAGATGGGTCAACATGAAACAGTTGTGACTGCCTATATGTTAATAAGTAGAGACAAATGTTTTGTGCTGAACCATCAAAATTCATTCTGTTGGTGTGCTCTCAAACCCCATTCATTTATTGTAAATGAAAGTCATTTCAACCTAGCTCAAAAAACTTTATGTTTGTTCTTCTAGTATAGAGGAAGTGTATGAAGACGTACAACAAACAAAAGAAGATGTTGAGGAAATCGACAAGAAAGTTGGAGCTACAATAGATACAGTTGTGTCTCTTGGAGAGCATGTGGTTGAACATCATAAAGACATTTCTAAACTCCGAACAGATGTGGATGATCTTGAAGAAAGAGTTGATGATGTAGAAGAAGATTTGGGTGAAACTAAAGTCAAAGTGGAGGAAATTGATAATAAGGTAAGTGATTAAGTCAAATAAAGGGAAAGTTAACAAATGGTTATAAGTAAACTGAGGGAAACAGTAGATTCTCAGATGAAACTAAAGTCAAAAGTGTCCCTTTTAAGACAAAATATACATAAAAAAAAATTTCCAAAGTAAATATTAACCCACAGTGTTTCCAGTCCTTTTAGCCTTTTAATTGGAATGCAATTCTGTAGCAATTCTTATTCAGCATGACAAGGGTAAACAGTTAAAAATAAAATCAGGATAGTGACAATTGACAATAATGTAAGCCTTAAAAAAATTCTCACAAAAGGTTCAGAAAAAATATGCAATTATCTAATACTTTTCTGATTTCTGATACATTATTGATAAATAAACAGTACACTTTGCAGAATGAAATAAAAGTCTTGTTCACTCTATTTTCAGACTATGACAAATGCACCCAAATGGTCAAGAGATCTGACTAGACTAATGAATCCACAAAGTGACGCTGATTGGCGATTACTAGCACAGAGACTAGAATACAGCAATGATGATATACGTGCCTGGGCCCAGCAGAATGATCCGTGCATGGCCATGCTTAGTGAATGGTATGCGACACACAAGACAAGTGAAGCTACGCACGCCATCTTGAAAAATCTAGAAGAAATGAACAGAGAAGATGCGGTCATTATTGTGGAGAATGCAATGAAAGCTACAGGTAAAGAAAACCCCCCTTTTAAGTTCAATGCAATTATTATTGCTAGAAACCATTTGGGCTCATGTTTTAAGCTTCGGGTCAAAGATTAACTTGAAAACATATTTCATCATCTTCAAGAGATTTTCTGTAAGTCCCACACAATAATGCTTTCAAATGCACCCAAGAGAAAGGACAGAAAACTTGGGAAAACATTGCAAACAATGAAGAAAATTGATCAGAATAGGTCTGAATGTTTGTCATTACATTTAACTAAGGTGAGTGATTTGAGACCATTATGGCCCTCTTGTTCATCATTGTTAATCATTATTTCTGTTTTCTTACAGAGGGTGTAGTAGAAGATGAGGAGTTTGAATACCCGAGTCCTCCACCCATCTTTCTCAGTTATCAATGGGGCATGCAGGATGAAGTCAAACTTCTAAAACAACATTTACAAATGGCCGGCTTTGAATGTTGGATGGACATTGGACAAATGGGAGGAGGGGATAAGTTATTCAAGAAGATAGATAATGGTGTGAGAGCTGCAAAGCTTGTGATATCCTGTGTAACAGAAAAGTATGCCAAGTCACCAAACTGTAATAGGGAGGTAGGTTTCTAATGCAAAATAGTATCTTTTAAACTCATTAGCACATAAAACAATTTTTAGACAGGTCCAATTGAAGAAAGTTGCATCATTTTCCTTTTGTTTTTTAAAAGCTTTTAACCCTTGTCATGCTGTATAAATTATCTTATTGAATTGCTGTCAAATCAAAGGGCTGAAAGCACTGATAGAACTTGTTGTTAAAAAATCAACATTTCTTTTAGAAAACAACTTCATACACAACTATGGCAGGAAAAATACTAGCAGGAGGTATAGACCAAGATCAGCCTGCACATAAGTGCAGTCTGATCTTAGTCTACACCTCCTGCCAAACCCGGAATATTCCGGGTTCAGCATGACAAGGGTTAAAAAAGTTGAATTGCTTGGGGATGAGACTGAGGTAAATAATTATATCATTTTGTAAAATACATTATTGCTTACATAAAACATGTAAACTGTTGGTTGCATACATAAAAAAATGCAAACTGTTGAGTGTTGGTTGGAAACCTAGCATCGCAACTACCTGAATAGGCTGTATTTACTATGATTCATTTACAAAACCAGCAAACAGCTTAACTTAAATGTGGGGGTTCAAAGTTCTTTTCTGGTCTAACCCATTCCCACACAATGACGCTTTTTGATACCCTTCAAGAAAAACAATGGGAAAAATATTGTTGAAAAAGAAGAAATTGCTTTTAACAAGCAATTTCTTTATTTTCCACAATGTTTTCTACCCATATAGTTTAACAAATCCAGAAAATCAAACACTTGAAATTGTCGTCTGCAAGTTCTTTCAATTTGGACCAGTCTAAAATTCTGCTGTTTGGTAATGGGTTAACTGATTGATTATTTTGGTCCATCAATTTTTTTTGATTGACAGTTTGATCTGTCAATTGAACAATCCGTACTGGCGTATTGTGAAATTTATATGTGCTTGTAGTTAGAAAGGTTTTATAAAATGATCTGAAACCAGAATTTTAGTTTAGTCTTGAGCTTGCTAAGTTCATAACTACTTAAAAATGTGAAAAGGCTTTTGTTATTTGTTAAAGAGTGTCTTGAAACCATAATGTTTATAGACAAATTCTAACTGCTTTCCTAAATTATATATATGTTTTTCGTTCTTTAATTTCTCCTCTCTTCCCCCCCCCCCCACACACAAAAAAAAAGACGCGCACACAAACTCCCCTACCTCAAAAATAAAAGACCCCTCTCCCTTCAAAAAAGAGAGAGAAAAAAAAAAAAAAAAAACAGACATAAAGTGAAATTACTGTTTTTCTGTCAGTTCATACTTTCTTATTTTGAGAGCCTGATCCATCTCTGAGGTTGTAAATAAGTAATGTAAAAGGAGTAATAAGTTTTCCAGGATGCAACACAGAATTTTGAGGGCAATAATATTTCAGATTTTTTAGCCATTCCCCCTTATAACATTTTCAGAAACCTCAAAGAAAAAAGAATTAAGAAAAGATTGTGATAAATGAAGAAATCGCTTGTTACAAGCAATTTCTTCATTATCTGCAATGTTTTCTACCTAAAAAGACAAAATAAAATTAAATTTTATAAACTAAAAACTGTCATCTGCTACATCTCTAAATTGGAACCCAATCATCCACCAAGGCTTTAGAAGTAAGGGGACAATGTCCCAATGGTCTAAAAACGTGGGGACATTTTACAGAACTGATTGGTTCAAATAATCCAGCTATCAGGGCTTTCAAACCAAGGGGACAGTGTCCCAATGGTCTTTAACCCTATCCTGTTTCGCAAAATATTAGACCTGTCCAAATTCAAAGGTTTTGAAGACAAAAATTTAAAGTGGATTTAATTTGAAAAATGACCATTCTGTAGGGTAGAAAATATTGTAGAAAAAGAAGAAATTGCTTGTTACAAGCAATTTCTTCTTTTTCTACAATTTTTCTCAATTATGAAATCACAGAGACGTAAAAAGCAGGGATTGAACAGGAAGGGTTAAAAACTTTGGACATTGTTGATGTTTTGTAGGCAATGGTTCAAAGATGCTGCCTGAGCAAGTCACTGTAGGCCAGTCAAGACTGATGCTGTCTGGTAATTGGTGACTCATTTTCTGAAAATCTAGTGATGGATTCATTGTATTATTCCTTGCAGGTGAACCTATCTGTAAACCTTGGTAAACCAATCATCCCTCTTTTAATGGAGAAGATGCCCTGGCCCCCAGAGGGGTCAATGGGGCCCATATTTGGAGAGTACCTGTTTATTCGATTTTTCCAACGAGATGGAGAGGAAACCAAAGACAACCGATACTGGCCTTTACCAAAATTCAAAGAACTCCTGATGCAGATTAATTTCTTTGTGATCCCAGATCAAAAGCTTATCACCAAAGGTGAATTCTTTTCTGTAATACTATTCTGTCTTTAAAACCAATTAGAGATGACAATATTTTGGATCGGTCCAAATTGAAAGAACTTGCAGAAGACATTTCAAAGTGTGTGTGATTTAAAAAATGATGACTGAATCTGATAGAAAACATTTTGGGGAAAGGAGAACTAACTTGTTTTTCTTAGTATCATTTAAGATGGGTGTCAAAAGGCGTTACGGAATGTTAATGGGTTAAACAATTTTTAGACGACAAATTTTAGACTAGTCCAGAGAATTTGAAGGTGATATTGAAAGATAAGGGTCAAATAGTAGAAAACATTGGGAGAAATACAGAAATTGCTTGATTTAACCAATTTCTCCTTTTGTTGTGATGGTTCCAATACTTAAGTTGCCTACGAATACTATTGTACCGGTATATCATATTGTTGTCTGTCTACCAGTCTATATGTCTGCTAAACTTAAACAAAAGACTTGACATTTGTAATTACTTTAAACCTGTTCAAGATACAATACACATATTTGGCCTGATAACAGAGCTCATCGATATGCATCTTCAGATACCAAGGTCTAAGTCACATGACAAAGTCAATGTCAAACTTCTGCAAAAACATTTATAAATACTTAAAGGTTATTCAAGATACAAGATCATATTTGACAAGGTGATAGAACTCATTGATACCCATCTGCAGATACCAATGTTAAGGTCAATTATCAAGGTCGATTTAAAAAAAAAGGCTGTTTTGTGGGCATGTTTTACAAACACATCTTGTTTGAGTTGTAGTTCAAAGATATTGCTTACTTTATGATCCTTCATTTCCTCGCTGTGATCATATGATGTAGTGGTAAAAGCTGTTTGGGATTATTGCTCATTTTTAGCTCACTTGGACAACAAATACTCATGGTAATCTTTTGTGATTCTTGAATTTCTGTTGTTTGACCTTCATTGCCAACAATTTGGTCTTGCCGTATTACAAGTCACAATTTTGGCTCAATCTTTCTCAAACTCGCTGTAAATTTTTGTATAGTAATGAGGAAGAACCCTATGGAATATGGTGAAATTATGACCAATATCAAGGGAAAAAGAGCTTTATTGACAATTTCCTTGTTACCACTCTAGAGGTAACAAGTTTGGATCAAGCTTTCTGAAAATATTTTTATGGTCATTGGGAAGAACCAATTGAAACTGATGACATTCTGAATTATGTCAAGGGAATAAAGGACTTATTTTCATATTTCCTTGCTACCTCTCTAGAGGTCACTATTTTGGCTCGACCTTTCTCATACTTACTGAAAATATTTGTAAAATCATCAGGAAGGTCCCTATTAAATATTGTGACATTATGACCAATATCACTGGTAAAAGGGCCTAAATGACATTTTTATACGCCCGTCGAAGACGGGACGTATTATGGGATCACCCGTGGTGTCCGGGCGTCCGGTTGTCCGGCGGTGTCCACTTCTTTGTCCGGAGCATAACTCTGTCACCATAAGTCCGATTGACTTTAAACTTGGCAGTTATATTCTTCTCATCAATACGGAGTGCAGTGCTCAATAACCATAACTCTACCTAGCCTATTTTTTGAGTTATTGCCCTTTGTTGTTTTTCATACTTGAATCTTGTCGGGAGTATATCTCTAAAAGTATTATAGCTAGGATCATGAAACTTCATGGGTGTATAGATCTCACCAAGGGGGAGTGCAGTGCACAAGAACCATAACTCTACCTAGCCTATTTTTTGAGTTATTGCCCTTTGTTGTTTTTCATACTTGAATCTTGTCCGGAGTATATCTCTAAAAGTATTATAGCTAGGATCATGAAACTTCATGGGTGTATAGATCTCACCAAGGGGGAGTGCAGTGCACAGGAACCATAACTCTACCTGGCCTATTTTTTGAGTTATTGCCCTTTGTTGTTTTTCATACTTGAATCTTGTCCTGAGTATATCTCTAAAAGTATAATAGCTAGAATCATGAAACTTCATAGATGGATAGAACTCACCAAGTGGGAGTGCAGTGTACAATAACCATAACTCTACCTAGCCTATTTTTTTAGTTATTGCCCTTTGTTGTTTTTCATACTTGAATCTCGTCCAGAGTATATCTCTAAAAGTATAATAGCTAGGATCATGAAACTTCATGGGTGTATAGATCTCACCAAGAGGGAGTGCAGTGCACAAGAACCATAACTCTACCTAGCCTATTTTATGAGTTATTGCCCTTTGTTGTTTTTCATACTTGAATCATGTCCAGAGTATATCTCTAAAAGTATTAAAGCTAGGATCATGAAACTTCATGGATGTATAGATCTCACCAAGGGGGAGTGCAGTGCACAAGAACCATAACTCTACCTAGCCTATTTTTTGAGTTATTGCCCTTTCTTGTTTTTCATACTTGAATCATGTCCGGAGTATATCTCTAAAAGTATTATAGCTAGGATCATGAAACTTCATGGGTGTATAGATCTAACCAAGGGGGAGTGCAGTGCACAAGAACCATAACTCTACCTGGCCTATTTTTTGAGTTATTGCCCTTTGTTGTTTTCCATACTTGAATTTTGTCCGGAGTATATCTCTAAAATTATAATAGCTAGAATCATGAAATTTCATAGATGGATAGAGCTCACCAAGTGGGAGTGCAGTGTACAATAACCATAACTCTACCTAGCCTATTTTTTGAGTTATTGCCCTTTGTTGTTTTTCATACTTGAATCTTGTCTGGAGTATATCTCTAAAATTATAATAGCTAGAATCATGAAACTTCATGGGTGTATAGATCTCACCAAGGGGGAGTGCAGTGCACAAGAACAATAACTCTACCTAGCCTATTTTTTGAGTTATTGCCCTTTGTTGTTTTTTTTACTTGAATCTTGTCCGGAGTATATCTCTAAAAGTATAATAGCTAGAATCATGAAACTTCATGGATGGATAGAGCTCACCAAGTGGGAGTGCAGTGTACAAGAACCATAACTCTACCTAGCGTATATTTTGAGTTATTGCCCTTTGTTGTTTTTCATACTTTGTTTGACAAAAAAATTCATTCAAAATAACCTCAGTTCTATTCAAACCCCCAGTTAATATTAAGCAGTTTGACGGGCGTATCTTGTGACAGTTTGGCACCTTGTTCCCCTTTACTGAACTATCATAGCTTGATCTTTTTTAAATTTGCTAAAAATGTTTATTGAAGAGATGAAGAGAATGTTTTTTGTTTTCATGGAGGTATGAACCGAAAAACCTAATCACACTGTATAACTACGCGCTGTATGTTTATTGTCACTATTGTAGCACTTGCTCATATAAGCTACACTCCAAGAAGATGATAACATTATCATATAAGCTATACTCCAAGAAGATGATAAGTTGTTACAGGGGATAGTGCAAGGATACAGATTAAAAACTGCTGAGAGCCCCTCTTGGTTCCCTAATGTGCATCATGGATAGCACTGTCACACATGGCCTAGGTTTAATGTCTTATACGTAAGACAAATAGTTTGTTAGCTTGGTCTGCCAAGTGCTCGAACTAACAATCTTGTGGTTTGAAGTAAAGTGCTCTACCAACCTAGCTAATGGGGTTGACTCTCTCCATTGAAAATGGTGACTTCCCATTGTACATGAACTAAAAGGGACCTTGGTAGCAACATCAGTTTTCTGCCATCCAATCATAATCTTTTGCCTTTATATCCATTTTAATCTAACATTTGAATATATCTGCCTTGTTATCAAAGTTGAGTTTATTAGTTGAATTTAGATAGTAAATTCAGGGGAGCGATCTATGGCCATCTCAGGTCTCTTGTCTTTAAAGATAGTTGCTATTCACTTAACCATTATCAAATCTAAGACTTGTCAGAATGGAAAGAAGTTGCAGAAAAAGATGTGGACAATGAAGAAATTGCTTGTTGCAAGTAATGTTATCACTATCAATAAAGTTTCAATAATGTTCCTTGAGGGAAGAGAAAAAGTGGGATTTCAAGGAAATAGTTTAAGACAAGCCTTGTACACTAACCCTTTCCAACACAATGACACTTTTTGATGGTCCCAGAAACAAAGCTTTGCAAAACATTCAGGACAATGAAGAAATTGCTTGTTTCAAGCAATTTCTTCATTATTCACATTATTTTCTATCCCAAAAGATAATTATTATCAGAATTTCATCAACTAAATTTGTCGTCTGCAGCATTTTCGAATTTGAAGTGGACTAAAGTTTGCTTGTGAGTTAATGGTAAACTTATTACAAAGTTAATGCCAAGAACAAAGTTAAGGGTAAAAGTAATGTTAGGATGAGAAAACCTTGAATCAGTCTCCCTTTTGCTATAGGCAATGTTTCCAAAGGTTGATCATGAATTAAATCATTTTCCGTATTGCAAAACATTGAAGAAAAATATTTCTTCCAAAGGTAAATGTTTGAAGAAAACCTAATATCCGGCAGCTGCAGCATAGTTAGTAGCATGTTACACTGCGAATCATGGAGTTAACCCATTACCACACAGCAAAATTTTAAACTGGTCCAAATTCAAAGGAGTTGCAGACGACAATTCAAAGTTTATGAAAATTTAGATTTTTTAAACTTTTTTGGTAGAAAGCATTGTGGAAATGAAGAAATTGCTTGTCACAAGCAATTTCTTCATTTTCCACAATGTTTTCAAAAGCTTTTTACCTTGGGGGCATCTTAAAGCGTCACTGAGTGGAATAGGTTAAAGTTTCAACCCCTTTCACTGATGGATTTTTTATTGAGGAATTTAAGCATACTGAGAATTGGCCCAATTATGTTGCCTTTACAATGTTGAATGATTCCGTTCAAAATGACAAAAACTGTTCTTTAATTAACCCTTGTTGAATAAAAATCAAAATGATATATTTAAATCAAAGGACTGGAAGCACTGGAAGCTCTTAAAGAAAACTAATATTTCTTTAGACAAATAATTTCATGAACAACTCCTGCTCATCAGGGGCAAGCTGGTGGTGTAGACTAAGATCAGACTGCACATATGTGCAGGCTGATCTTTGTCTATGCCTCCTGCCAAAACAGGAATAGTCCAGGTTCAGCATGACATCTCAAAAATCTTATTTAGTGGGAATTTTCATCTTGACAAATTAACTCGGCTCTGATGCTCCTACTGTTTACATGAAATTCAGATATGATATAAAAGATGACTTATGATTTTTTTAAAAAATTCTCGATTAACACTTTCCCACACTGATGCTTTATGATGCCCCTCAAGAAAAACAATATGGGAAAACATTGAGTAAATGAAGAAATTGCTTGTAACAAGCAATTTCTTCATTTTCCACAATGTTTTCTACCCAGATTGCTGAAAAATTCATAAATTCCATAAACCTTAATAAATTGTTGTCTGCAACTTTCTTCAATTTGGAACAGTCTAAAATTTTGTCGTCTGGTAATGAGTTGATACTTTTTATTATACACCTCGCTGTGAAATCTTGGGATTTCACAGTGTAATAAATTTTGATAACGTCACTGGAGTGACGTTAACACTTTTTAGTTTCACTTCCTGTAATAAATCTTTAATCATGTATTCATCCACACTTTTTCCAATAGACCTTCTCTCTGTCAAAAAGATTGGTTTTGATATTTTAAGAGAAAAATTATATTATAAGGTATATAATAAATAGAATAATCAACTGGTTATTCCAGATATGAAAAAATATTTCACTCGGATGTGCTGTTAGGCGTTAAAAAAACTTGTGCTGCACACTCGTTTTTTCAACGCCTAACAACGTATCCTCGTGAAATATTTTTTAATATCTGGAATAACAAGTTGATTATTCTCTCTTTCCGATAGATTACAAGAACTGGTGGATGCCAATGACAGAAGAAATCGTCATAAACAAGAATAAAGGCAAGGGAAAACAACCTACCTCACAACCGAAGACTGAATCTAAGGTAAGAACTGACATACGTTAAAATATAACAGGGTTGTCATTCCCTGTTTGTTGGAATGAGAATCATTATATAGGAGATTGATTGATTGAATGGAGTTTAACACCACTTTAAACAGTATTTTATTCATATGGCGGCGGCTGGAGTACCTAACCATGGATCCCTGGTAACTCTCACACAAGTACTACCATTATCTCCTTTCCGATCCTCCAGCTGCTCACCCAACTTAGGTTTATGATTATACACCTAGTGAAGGGAGACAAATGTTGGAAAGGATATTTTCTGAGATAAGGGTTCGAACCCCGGACCCCTTGATTAGGAGTCCAACACTCTACAAACTGTGCTATGGTCACGGCCCTTATAAAGGAGAGTCTCATGTAAGGGTGTCTTTGAACAGTCAAAGTTGTTTACTATTTTTCTTATCTATTTTTAAACATGTTGTGTATGTAAGTTCAAATAGCAAAAATCAATCCATTCAGCAATTTGTTTCATAATACAGTTCAATTGATTTTTTTTTTCTTATTATTATTAATCAATTTCCAAGTGAGCCCATTTTTGATACCCTGAAGAAATTTGATTACTGAAAACTTTATGGGAAATGGAGAAATTGCTTGTACCAAGCAATGTCTCCTTTTCTCACAATGTTTTCTACCTTATTTGGCACTTACTTAACCCCCTTGGAATTGTCGTCTGGTAATTCATTAACAGCTAATATTCTGTTTAGGTAAAGTCTAGGACTACATTATTGAGTTCTTGTTCAAGATTAGATTCTAACTTGGCTTAGATCTACAAATATATCTGAAACAAAGTATTTTAATGTTTACTGGAAAAATATTCAATATTCACTTTTTGAATTCAGTGGCAGATTTTATTATAACAATTATAGGAATTAAAGAAGGTAATTCCTAAATTTAGTTTAAGCCATTAAGAGCGCTGTACCGTAAGAAAAAAATGTTTGTTTTATATTTGTATTTAAAGCCCAAAGAAACCACAAGTTCACCAGAAGTATTTCTCTCCTACCAATGGGGTAAACAACCAGAAATCCAAGCATTATATCAACGACTTACATCTCTTGGGTATACTATATGGATGGACATACATCAAATGGGTGGAGGTGATTCACTGTATGACAAAATTGATCGAGGAATGCGGGGATGTAAGGCAGTTGTATCCTGTGTCACGCCAAAATATTCGCTGTCAGCAAACTGTAGAAGGGAAATAAGTCTTGCTGATGCCTTAAAGAAGCCAATCATTCCACTGCTACTGGAACAGATGAAATGGCCACCAGATGGACCAATGAGTATGGTGTTTACAGAGCTTCTGTATATCAACATGTATAAAGATCCCAACTTACAAAAACAGTGGAAAGGAGAAAAGTTTGATGAACTTTTACAGAAATTACAACAACATATACCTAGCATTCAGTCAATACCTAATGGTCAAGTCAAAGAAAAAGCTGATCCCAATAAAGGAAAACCGACAAATGCAAAACCAGCCAGCGCAAAGGAGGCTAAAGCCAAACAGGAACCAGATTCATCAGACAATAGAACAAAACTTGTTAGACAAGACAGTGCAAAAGGATCAGTTCTGGCACCAAAAAGCACTTCTCAGCCAAACAAAAAGCAAACAAATATAGGAGCAAACACTAAACCATCAAGTGCCAAACAAGACAAAGCTAAGCGAGAACAAGCACCTTGTGACTCTGAAGCAATACCTGATACTAAAAACAACACAAACCATGTAACAGTGAAACAAACAAATAGCAACCACACAAATGACAAGAAAACCAATATAGGAGAGGCAAAGACGAAACAAGAGCCAGTAGCAGACACAAACAATAAGCCTGATAAAGAAGCCATAAAGCAAACCAATGATAAACAGCCAAGCACGAAACAAACCAATGATAATCAGCCAAGAACTAAACAAACCATTGATAAACCAGCTAATGCTCAAGAAGCAAACACAAAACAAGAGGCACCTTCAAAGTCATGTGTCCTGTTGTAATGGCTGGGTTCTTTCTCTGAAATTGATCAATTGCTCACCCCTCCAAATTACTACGTTGACTTCATCCATTGACTGACAGGAAGTCCTGTTTCAGTTTTAAATAGTGTTAATTTGCAAAATTTATGAAACAAAAAAGTGAAATGGTTGGTGACCTAAACGTTGTAACTGCAGCTTATTCAAGTTTCAGCTGCCAAACCAACAAAATTATTTCACAAAAGTGGTGGCAAATGTTGGAGTTCAAAGCTCAATTCTGGGCTGATGATGTGATTGGGCAATTGATTCCTTGATTTATAGCTGTGATTGGTTAATTATAGAATTTGCAGAACGGGTACACTGTTCACCTCTGTCACAATATTTTCAAACCCTTTTTTTTTTTAAATTCTTAGAGTATAGGAACTATTTTGTGATGTGTTACATGTAAGATTTGTATTGGGTCAGCATTATAACTTCCAAAGTTTTGAAACTAGATATATTGTCTTTCTTTAATGCTTTCTGGTGGATTATCGAGAAATAAAGGTAGATTATCATTTGATAAACTCACCACCTATCCAGTGAAATTAACAAAAACTTATGCCCCGCTTTCGTTCATTTTATCCTATCTGATGTTATCTAAACAGAGCCAAATAAGTGACGTCATCATAAGTGTTACATAGCAGTCACGTGCAAAATGACGCGTTTTAAGAAAATTTGCCGTAAAATTTTCGGATTTTGTCTAATATTTGCATTAAAGAAATAGAACAATTGTTTGTTTTTTGAGTAAAATCGATTGATATTTTATTTCATGAACATCCAAAGCTAAATGCTTTTGTTGTTCACTCAATTAAATATTAATCTATCTTACACTGAAACAAACGATTATCCTCTATATAATTTGTTAGTGTTTTCTGTCACAATTCACACATTGCTGGCCATACCCACTGAACTCTTATTGAAAGTTTGACTTGCATATTAACCCATGCCCACACAATGACACTTTCTGACAGCCCAAAGAAAAGAATATTTGGATAGCATTATGGAAAAAAAGAAATAGTTTTAACAAGCAACTTGTTAACACTCTAGAGTCCACAGTTTTTATAGGATTCTCTTTCACAGAAACACAGGAAAAGCGGCCCTGATAAAAATCTTATTAAAAAATCCTTGTTAACGCTGTAGAGTCAACAGTTTTCATTGAACTCCCCTCAAACTTTCACAGAGTGATTGTACCATCATAAGGATCGTTCCTTTTGAAATTGGGTATGATCTGTCAAGAAACATGGGAAAAGGGGCCTTTTGAAAATTTAATTAAAAAATCCTTCAAAAATCCTCGTCAACACTCTAGAGTCCACAGTTTTCATCGGATTCTCTTCAAATTTTCTCAGAATGATTGTACCATCATAAGGATAGTTCCTTTTGAAATCCGGGCAGATCCAGGAAAAGGGGCTATATGAAAATCTAATTAAAAAACTCTGTTAACACAATGAAGCCTACAGCTTTGATCAGATTTTGTTGAAACTTTTATAGAATGATTTAGCGTCATTATTAAAAGATCATTCTTTTAATAACAGTGTTTGAACTGTCAAGAAAGACAGGAAAAGGGGCCTTATGAAAATTTCATTTATAAATCCTTGTTACCAAGTCCAGAGCTTTCATCGGATTTTCTTCAAACATTCACAGAAAAATTGTACAATAATAATGATTGTTGATGTTGACATAAGACCTGATCCGTCAAGTATTACAGAAAAAGGAGCCTTATGAAATATAATTTTAAAATTCTTGTACCACAATTAAGTCTACAGTTTTCATCAGATTCTGTTTAAACTTTCACAAAATGATTGTAGCATCATGAGAATTGATTCTTTTCAAGTAAGGCCTAATCTGTCTAGTATCATAGGAAAAGGGGCCTTTTGAGATTTTTATCTATAATCCTTGTAACCAAGTCCAGGGCTTTCATTGGATTTTCCTCAAACATTCACAGAATGATTGTATGATAATTACGATTGTTGATGCTGACATGAGACCTGATCCTTCAAGTATAACAGGAAAAGGAGCCTTATGAAAATTTTATTTTAAAATCTTTACACCAAGATAAAGTCTGCAGTTTTCTTCCATCATCACTTACACAGAATGTTTGTACCATCATCAGGATTGTGTCTTTCCGAATTGGGCCTGATCTGTCTCATAGGAAAAGGGTCTGTATGAAAAATATTACCAAATCCTCATTAATACAAGAATGTCCTCATTCTTTTCAGGATCTCTTCAAACTGTAATAGAAAGATTGTACCATCATTATGATTGTTCCTTTATAAATTGGGTCTGATTTATAAAGTGACACAAGAAAAGGGCCTTATCAAAATTTTATTACTTTATCATTTTCTTCAAACTATCTATCATTAGGATTGTTCTTTTATACATTTGGTCTGATTTGTTAAGTTTCACGAGAAAAGGGGCCTTAGGAAAATTTTAATACCAAAAATTCTTGACACATTTCAGTCCACTGTTTTCATTGATTTCCTTTAACTTTTACAGAATGATTGTACCTTCATTAGAATTGTTCCTTTTGAAATTTGGTTTGTTCTGTAAAGTATTATGGGAAAAGGGGCCATATGAAGATTTCACTATAAACTCATTAACACAATAAATTAGAAAGATTACTCGTATTTATTTTACCATCATTACAATTGTTGATTTTGACAGTGGATCTGATTATGGCAAGTGTCATACAAAAAAGGGGCCTTATGGATTTTTATTCAAAACAATCCTGTTTATGTGATAAAAATCCACAATTATTGTCAGATTCTGATGTAAATTTCACAGGATGATTGTAGGGTCATATGGAAACTTCCCTTTGGAAATGGGGTGGATCCGTCATGAAACATGTGAAAAGGGGCCTTGAGGATTGTTGCTCAAAATAATAAAGGGGATAAAGTCCAATTATTTTCCTTTATGCATTCTTCTTTAAGCCATTAACTTGAAAACTTAATAACCAGTAGAGCGTCTCAGGCCCTCATGGGCCTCTTGTTTCAATTTTTCTGGGTAGAAAACATTGTGTAACATGAAAATTAACAAGCAATTTCTTCATTTTCCACAATGTTTTTGCCCTCAAAAGACAAAGAATTTAAAAATTTCACCAACATGAAATTGTTGTCTGCAGTTCCTTTCAGTTTAAACCAGTGTAATATTTTGCCATCTGGTAAAAGATTAAATTTTGCTGTTTCCTAGTGGTTAAGCAGATTTTTAGTTAGCAAAGGGTCAGCTTTGATAGCTTAAGTTAACAGACAAAATTTTGAGGTCTTCTCAGAGGTCAATGAGTCTAAACCGCAATTGGAGTCTTAACCACTAAATTCATTGAATGTCTACGCAATGAAAAGAAGTTCTTCAAAAGCGTGCTATAAAACCTATTCCCACTTGATCCCGCTTTTTAAAGAATCCCAAGAAAAAGCCTTGGAAAACATTGTGGACAAAGAATAAATTGCTACAACAGTATTTCTTCAGTGTCCACAATGTTTTCTATCCTACAAACGACAAAGAAGATTACTTAACAAAACCATGCTTTGCTAGCTTACAGTTCTTTCAGTACTTTGATTTTATTTGTTTTAGAAGAATGATAATAGATTGCATGAGTGTTCATTGACTATTACCCTTGAAAACTTTTCAGGGGAGCATATAGTAGCCAGCTTGTGCGCACGTTGTAGTTTGTCCGGCCGGCCTTCCGACGTCATATCTCAGGAACCTCTTGGCCTTATTGGATGAAACTTCATATAAATTTTTCCCAGGGAATTTCCAAGAGATATTTTTTTGAATTTTGTCAATTCAAGGCTGCGTCATGGAAAAGGGGGCCTTAATGTAAAAGTTAGTTTTTTGCCAATTTCCCTTGTCTAATCGTCAGAAGTTTATGACATTTCATATTTGAGTAGCAAATCAGATACGCTTGACCTTAAAGTAGGGAAAATTTACATTTAAAAAAAATGTGTCATAGGAAAAAGGGCCTTAATGTTATTAGCATTACGTTAACTCTCTTTTTATCCTGCAAAAACTTATATTGGCCATAACTTTTGATCTGTTACAGATATAGTCTTCATATTTCAAATATGCTTTGCTTGTGACAAACCCTTTTTGTTGATACTAAGGTCAAGGTCAGAATTTAGAAAAATTTAAAATTGGCCATAATTTTGCAATGGTAAGTGATACAGCCTTCACATTACTTGTGACAAGACCTTTTAGTAGAAGACTAAGGCAAGGATTTCGCCCAAGGTCAAATTGTCAAGGTCAATAATTTCCGTCATTAAAACTCAAATTTGGCCATAACTTTTAATTCGAATGAGTTGTGGTCTTCATATTTCACATGTGATTTGCTTGTGATAAGACCTTTCTGTTGGTTCCAAGGTCAAGGTCATTTCTCAAGGTCGAAATTTGGAAAAAAATGGCCATTATTTTGCAATGATATTGCCTTCATATTTCAAATGTTCATCACTTTTGACAAGATCTTTCAGTAGATATCTAGGACAAGTTTTTTGGTCTAGGTAGATTTCCATCATAAGAACTCTAAATTGGCCATAACTTTTAATTGGAATGAGATTTAATCCTCATATTTTACATGTTTATTGTTTGTGAAAAGATCTTTTTTGTTGCTACCAAGTTCAAGGTCATCTGTCAAAGTCATATCTCAAGGTCAAAATTTTGAAAAAAATAACTTTTACATTGTTCATAGTTTACAATGGTAAGTGATATAGCCTTCATATTTCACATGAGGATTGCTTATGACATGACCTTTCTGTTGGTATTAAGTTCAAGGTCATCTGTCAAGGTCATTTTTCAAGATCAAAATTTTGAAAAATCTTAACTTAGAAATTATCCATAAGTTAACAATGGTAAGTGATATAGCCTTCATATTTCACATGTGCATTGCTTATTACATTCGTTCTGTTGGTATTATGTTCAAGGTCATCTGTCAAGGTCAATGTCATTTCTCATGTGGATCATTATTTTTTGTTAATCAATTTTATTTAAAGTTCTAAAATCAAAATGCCAAACAGATGGCTTAGACTTAGATCAGTCTGCACATATGTGATCAATGGGATGAGGGATGGATCTTTCATTCTTAGCTCACCTGAGCACAAAGATATTGTGAACACATTCTGTACGTCATGTGTCAGCAATTTATTTAAATGACATCTCCTAAACCTCTGAACCAATATCTACCCAATTTAGTTTGAATGTTCTTTAATTGACCCCTTGAACAATTTCTAAAAGAATTGTTATCAGTTAAAAACTTGTTGTCGTGGAAAAAAGAGTCAAGTTTCAAAAAATATATTAAAGAATTATCTTCTGGCCAAGAAAGCGTAGAGCCTTGACATTTTGCTTAAAGCATCAGTACATCGATCTTTTTAGAAATGTTTAAAATCTAGACCCAAGGGGTGGAAGCCAAAGAGGTGGACCTTTTTAGAGGTAGAGAGGGTTTTTTAAAACGACAACTCCTCTCAAACTTCAATTTCAAACAAATTTGATAGGATTTTTTCTTAGTGATTCTATTTACAAATACCAAGAGGACTGAAATCTGTTTATAAAGACCTGGTTACCATGGCAACAAAAGAGAAATTTTCGAAAAAAATCTTTTTAAAAAACGTCTTTCTCTGGCCCAGAAGGCGTCGAGCCTTGATGTTTTGCATGAAGTTTCAGTTAATTGACCTCTTTGACAATTGCTTAAATCGGAGCTTATATAGACATAAAAGTGTTTTTTACAATGACAACTCCTCCAAACTAAAAGGGCCAAATTCAACAATGAGAATGAGTGCTTGGCCCATGCACTTCTACGTATATCAATTTTGAGCGTAGATGTGTGTTTTTTGTAGGGGCGGGGGACTAGTCGGTCTGTTTGAAAAACTGACCCCTTGTAAGAAAATTTAAATGATGTTTGGTTATGCCATTTTCTAGCAATTTATTACGCAATCAAAAGAAATAGCCCCTACCCACTCATATTGTCAATTTACACACAAATCCAGTGATCCATGCTTTGAAAAGCATTTTTGAAGATAATTGTCTACATCATGTTCCGCTGCCGTCGTAGCGCAACAATCTGATTAAAATCAGATCCACCATAATAGCACATGGCTACGTCCCTACATAACGGAGAGATAACGTAGTGGTTTTTATAGAGAAGATTTTAATGAGATTAGTAGCGCATCAGACTCCGAATCTTCAGTCATGGGTTCGATCCCCGGCGGCGGTACATATCCTTTCCGACATTTGTCTCTCACCAATGGGTGGATAATAGTAAACCTAAGTGGGATAGCACCTGGGGATATGAAAGGATGTAGTGGTAGTACTGGTGAGGAAAATACCAGGAATCCATTGTTAGGTGCTCCAGACTCCGCGATATGACTGAAATACTGTTATAAGTGGCGTTAAACCCCACTCCAATCAATCAATCTACATCATGTTCCAACACGAATGTCAGATGGTCACGGTCAATCAAAATATTGGTTGACCAATCAAATCATTCATTTATACTTAGAGTGCAACTCTGATATGTATGCCTATTCAATGCCATTTCGATTGTGAGATAACGTCTTGGCTACAGCTTAACCATGCTATAGCAACGACGTTAAGGTCGCACCCAAACGATTTTCTTTTTGTGGCCAAATGTCTACCCCGACAAAGAAAAGTAACCAATCGAGATTGAATCATATTTACACCAAAATTCATACACGGTGTAAAAAGTATTATTTCTGACATTTTATGCCCCTTATAATTGCGAATAGTTGCCTCAATCCGTTGGTGGATGTGTTTACGTGTGTCCAATATTTCCATTAATTGGTGGTTTTCAAAATAATTTATTACGTTTGTTCCCAATGAAGAATACAAGTGACATGCGTAAAGATCGGCTCCCAAGGTCACATTTGAAGGTCATTTGACAACCAATTATGCTGGGGTATCTACGTGTGTGATTTAACTTGTCATTGATTATTCCTGCGTGCAATACAAAGAGCCCGAAAGACACATGAAACATGAGATATTGCGATTCAGTGACATTCGAGTTGCACTGATCATAGCGGCAGCAATTCTCAATAAGAAGGAAAACACACACACACACAAATGCGTCAATATAATGAGACAAATGAAAACAACAGGAAATTAAGGAAATGGCTGTTAGTATTAACAGGAAGGTGTTTGACTTAGAATGGTTGTCGATTTTTTTTAAGCTAATCACATATCTCATGTTATCAAATCAATCCGTAAAGTTCTAAACAAATCTCAAAATTTTATGTTCTGGCATTTTGCTCGCCCCAATAAGTGTGGTTCGGAATAGTTTGCCGGAACTTGCCAACCAAAAAGTTACTCGGGCATGTGTGTATATTTCCGTTTGTTTATCGTCGCTACCGTCGCACATGTTCATATGAGCGACAACCCCCCCCCCCCCCCCCAGAAGACGGTTGTTACGGGGGACAATGTAAGGATGCAGGACGAAACTGCTGAGAGCTCCGCCTCGTCCTTTAACGTGCTAGATGGATAGCATCGTCACACAGGGTCTCGGTTTGACGTCTCGTCTCGTCTGAAAGACAATTGGTTTGTAAGTTGATATGGTCAGCCAAAGGCTCGAACCCGTGATCTGCTTAGAGCCCCGCCTGGTTGGTTTAACGTCATCGATGGATAGCAACGACCCCAGTCTAAAAATTTGCCGTCTGGTGATGGGTTAACTATAACCACACGACAAATTCTCGACTAGTCGAAATTGAAAGATGTAAGTTTCAAGTTGGTAAAATTAAAAATCAAAGTACTTAAAAGTACTGTAAGCTAGCAAAGCATTGTTTTGTTCAGTATTCTTCTTTGTCAAAAGTTATCATAATTAAGAAACGAGGTTAAAGTAATCAAAGAGTAAACCCATTCCAACACAATCTCTCCTTTTTATGCCCCTCAAGAAAACAGTTGTGGAAATCAATGAAGAATTTGCTTTTTACAACCAATTTCCAGATTTTTCTACCTAGAGAGATAAACATTTTAGAATTTTCAACAATTTGAAATTGTCGTCTGAAACTTCCCTGAAGACTCTGATCAAGTGAGGTAAAAATACCTGGGAGATGAACTTGCATGCAGAGTTTGCAATATTCCTGAAAAACATAGGAACTACGTTTTATGGGTAAGCATTTAACGGATTTAGTGGTTAAGCCTCCAGTGGTAGTTTGCACTCGTTGAACTTTGAAACAACCACATAAGTTTGTCTATTAAATTAAGCTATCAAACTTGACGCTTTGCTAGCTGAAAATATTTGTCATTTAGGGTAGAAAACACTTTGGAAACCGTTCTTCATGAGGGGCGTAGAAAGGATGGGATTGTGGGGAAACGGGTTGAATCAATCATTACTTATGCGTGTTTTTTTTCTGTTGTTGTTGTTGTTGCTTTGTTTTTGTTTTCTTTAAATTTCAGAAAACATACCAATAAATGCCACTGGTTTGATACCCGTCACGTGACAACGAGGCCGCGGTATAAGCCCGTGCAATTATTCATATTCATATCCGTCATATTCGATTAACCCTTGACCAGAAGACAATATTTTAGACTGATCTAAATTGAATTTTGTTGCAGATGGCAACATACTTGCGTGTGGATTCTAAAAGATGAGCGCCGATTATGATAGAAATTACGAGAAAAGGAAAAATAGCTGGCCACGAGTAGTTAACTCTTTACCCTCAATGTTTTCCGAGATTACGATTTTTCGATGTCGTAATGGTTGGTCAATTCGTCCATCAAGTAACCGCCATGATGCAATTAACCCATTCCAACATAGCAAAATTTTAGACTTGTCCAAATTGAAAGAAGCTGCAGACAACAATTTCAAGTTGATGGAATTTTGAATTTTTTCGTCTTTTTGGATAGAAAACAAATGCGGATAATGAAGAAATTGCTTGATACAAGCAATTTCTTAATTTTCCACAATGTTTTCCAATGCTGTGTTATTGAGGGGCGTAAAAAGGAGGGATTGAGTTGGAATGGGTTAATTCATAGAAAGGTCATGTTAAAAATAGGACATGCTTTATCAATTGATTTGTCAATATTGATCACTTTATTAAAGAATAAACAGATTAGAAACGTTTGTGGAGTTGTACAACATGTGCTTTGAATAATCTTCCGATCGGTCCCTTGTTAAACGATCTTTTTTATCTTCTTAACTTTTTCTTGTATAAACTCATGATTTTACGTCGCTAGGATTTCATACCTGAGAAAACATTGTGGAAAAAGAAGAAATTGAAAGATGGTTTCATTTTAAATTGCATACAATTTTGGTTGTCGTCTACAATTTCTTTCAATTTGGACCAGACTAAAATTTCAAAAAAGTAGGAAAGGTTTAGAACACCCACGCACTCACAACTACGATACACCTCCTCCATTATATAATACATGTACATTTCTTTAGCGGTCGACCAACAGTCGTTAATACATGTCGGGGAAAAAAATGAAAAAATGGACATGTTGCCAGTTACAAGCAATTTCTCCATTTTCCAAGTTCAAAATTCTGTCTTTTTTTAATTTTCGTTCAAAACTTCTTGAAATTTAGAACAGTCTAATTTTTTGCGGTCTGGTAAACGGTAAAATATTGTCGAATAAATAACTCTAAAAGTTGACTGAGATCTAAGCCATTAACCCTTTAGACTTGTCCTAGTTCAAAGGTTTTGCAGACGACATTTGAGGTGGATTTACTTTAAAATAATCATTTAGTAGGGCAGAAAATATTTTATACAATGTTTTCTCGCTTATAAAATCACAGGGGCGTAAAAATCAGGGATTGAATAGGAAAGGGTAAACAGAGGACAAAATCTTAGACTGGCCCAAACTGAAAGAAATTGCAGACGACCAGATAGGGTAGTAAAAATGTGAGAAAAGTAAAAATTGCACGTAACAAGCAATTGAAATATGGGTTTGAGTGTAAATAGGTAAAAAGGAACAGTCGTCTGCGATCACTTTGAATTTAAACCAGTCTAAGATACTGTCGTCTGGAGTTGATTAGTGCAGATAAAGAAGATATGATCAATATTTCAATCCGTACACCTTGGCATAAGTGGGTCCAATATTTACATTATTTAAGAATTTTCAAAGGTATACACACGTCCCGTTAGGTTATTGATTATAGGAAGAAATGTGAACTCGACATACACGTTCATTCTAACAAGACTAATTTGGGACCTTTCAATATGGGTAAGCGTTCACTATTTTTAGTTCGATTTATGGTTTAATTCTCGGTGGTTCCTTCGCCACGCGATCTGGCAGTTTAATATGTAACGGTAGACTTAATGAAAATATTGTATGTAAAGGAAATATTTTTTCTAACTTACAAAGTAAAGTATTCGAAGTTGCTCTGATAGATTCAAAAGGGTCGCGTCAGGAATTATGATTCAAATGAAAAAGTGTTTAAGTACTCAATGTGGCCTGTATGGTACGCTTGTTTCAATTACAACTAATTACGACACTCGGATCGACTCGTGTAGGATGTTTTATATAAAAAAGTGGGCAATTAAAATACCGTAATATTAACATGTTCAAGTTGTATATACGGCATTTTGGTCGCCCGCCGACAATACGACATTATCGTATATATAGAAATTGCTTGTCCGACGATCTCATAAGAGGTAGAGCGTCGGCTTCCCGATCAAGAGGTCCTGAGTTCGATTCCCGGGAGCGGCTATTGATCTTGGTTCTGACATTGGCCCACACTTTCGGCGCGAGTACTGGTGCATTTTCCAGGAAGCAGATTCGAGACGGATTACTCTAAGTTGGAAGAACTTATTTCCCAATCGATGCAAAATAAATAGGTTTAAACCAATCTCATAAGTCTACAAACAATGTTCCAGTACTACTTTTAACACAAATAAATAACTTAAGTCTTCTGATCAAAGGGACGTCTCAGTTTTAGATTCAGTTTTATCACCCTTCTTATTTAAAAATTCTGCTCAAACACTTACTGTATATTTGTCAATCGGGTAGAGACCACATGATTTTTATCATTCGAAAACAAAACTTTGTGGTACAAAAACTAAATGCTGTTGGGCTTACAGAATGCCGTAACTAGGGCTTTATTCAAGCTGTAGCTATAACATTTTACTGGCCCAACGACGAATTGTTGTCGGTAAGCCGAACAGGTATGAGTTTTTAGAGCCTGGTATCTCTCGAATTGTTCTGAAAGCGATAACTGATTCTCACTAATGGTTGGATAATCGTAAAATGAGATGAGCAGCTGGAGCCTCGGAAAGGATGTTGTGGTAGAAATACCAGGAATCCATGGTTAGGTGCTCCAGCCACCGCGATATGACTGAAATACTCTTAAAAGTGGCATTAAGCCTCAACCAATCAATCAGTTAATCAATCAATCAATCAGACAATCAATCAAGCATGCAATCAAGCATGCAATCAATCAGTTTCCCGCAATCAATCAGAAGGAGATGAATAAGTTAATAGGTCATTAAATATGCGTTGTTTCAAAATAAAATCAGGGTTTTCCCTGACCCTCTCCTACTTTGAATTTGGACCCCCATTTTTCAGAAATGACCCCCAAAATATCTAGACAGCCTTCTTTTTCTTATTTTATAGAGGTCATAATGTGGCAAAATGACCCCCTGTTTTGAAAGTCAAGGGAAACCCCTGTAAAATGTCCTCATTCCTTCATTGATTAGCATTTCAATGGCGAGGTACGCCGATAATCGGAATACCGGGAAAATTCCTACGGTTATGTTTGCGGAATATGACAAAGCGATTTATGCCAATGCCTGACATTTCCAACATCAGATTGGCTTGAACGTCCTCATGCAGTCTGTAGACGGTCAGCTTATATTTCAATGTAATGTATGGGTATACATGCGCTTCTTTACCCATTCCCACACCACAAAGTTTTAGACTGGTCCAAACTGAAAGCAGCTGCAGACGACATTTTAAAGGGAATCAATTTTTAGGTTTTTTTTTTTAACTTTCTTAGTTGAAAATATTGTGGAAAATGAAGAAATTGGTTGTAACAAGCAATTTCTTCATTTTTCACGGTGTTATCCAGAGCTTTTTTTCCTTTTGGCGTCTAAAAGCACCATTGAGTTGAAAAAAGTTAAAATGGCAGTTCGCTGTCCCAGCTTGAATAATTTGTAGCTACGACGTTTACTTTACTATACCACCGAAATGCTAGATATGAATGCTGGAACCTCGGAGGTCAACATTCATTTCCAGTCTTAATAATTGATTTGACTGGTCAATCGATCGTTTGACAGTGGCGATTCCTCTGTTGATAGAAATGTAGGCCTGTGGACCCGATCGAAACCGGTTTTCAACCCGAGCCAAAACTCATTTTATACTTCCGGTCAAAGTGAATGATCTGATTCGTCAATCGATTCTTTCATTGTCATCGCGATCCGCCAATTGGCCAGTAGCCTATCGATATAGGCCCTCGCATTGATTGAGCGATCGTCATTTCAGGGAAGTCTTTGAAACTGCAAATGCCTTTTAGTCCCTTCCTATTCAATCCTTGGATTTTGCATACATGTGATTCTATAACTGAGAAAACATTGTAGAAAAAAGAAGAAATTGCTTGAAACAAGCAATTTCTTCTTTTTCCACAATATTTTCTATCTTATTGGAAGGTAATTTTTCGAATTAATTGCACTTTAAATTTCTGGATTCAGAACCTTTGAATTGGGACAGGTTTAAAATTTAGCAAAACTGGAAAGGGTTATTGAACATTATATTGAATTATTGTAGAATATCCGTAATATGTTTTTCGGAATCGGCGCGGCATCGGGAAACCTCGTAACATTTCCTTTCTACTATGATTTTTATAATGACGTATTTACTACGACAAGCAAATCAAAATTTACGAATTTACCCGAAAATTTCCGATGTTCCAAAATGGCGCATAACGGGTATTTTTTTTTTTTTTTTTTTAGGTACCCCCAAACTCTAACAATCTATAGGTCTATTGTTTAAGTTCAATCTATTCAGTCAAATATGTCTTAATCCTATTAAGGCTAACTGCTTTTACATACCTTTCCTATCTTTGTCTGCAAAATAGCTTTCGTCATACCTTAACTGACCAACCGCGCTGTCAATCAAGGAATCAACCGTCCAATCAAATCATTTATTTAGCCCGAACCTCGGCTTTAAACTCCAACATGGTCGCCAATTTTTATTAAACTTTTTTGTTGGTTTGGCGACTTAAACGACGTTTAGGTCACCAACCAACCATTGAATATTTTTTTGTTGCATGCTACTGGCCATAAATTTTGCAAAATAACGCCGCCGGTTAAAAATCGAAGCGGAATTTCCTTCGGGGACTAATGAAGTAAATGGGTGGAGCCAGCGATTTGTCAATTCAATGAAATAATTTTACGAAAAAAAAAGGGGGGAGGACTGACGGATCGCTGGCCACGCGCGCTTACCTCCAACAGGAAGGTCCATTTAGATATAATTTAATTTTTAGTTTCGTCCATCAAAAACGAGCGTTCTGATTGGTTGAACAAAATTATTTATAACTCCATGAACAAAATTTTGAGCACGCCGCAATTTTGTATGCTTCCGAACAAGCTAGTTCCATAAAAAAAGGTATCGATTTTGGTTCACGTATTCATACATTGTGTGATTAGGTTTTTCGGTTCATACCTCAATGAAAACAAAAAAATATTCTCTTCATCTCTTAAATAATTTAATTGTTAGTTTCGTCTATCAAAAACAAGCGTTCTGATTGGTCGAAAAATTGAATTCATACCTCCATGAACAAAATTTTGAGCACGCAGTGATTTTGTATGCTTCCGCCCAAAATAGTTACATAAAAAAGGTATCAAAATATGTAGGGGGTCTTGCTTTTTTTTGCTCAAACAATTAAATTATAAGAAATGAAGAGAATATTTTTTGTTTTCATGGAGGTATGAACCGAAAAACCTAATCACACAATGTATGAATCCGCTTCGCGTATTCTTACAGTGTGATTAGGTTTTTCGGTTCATACCTCCATGAAAACAAAAAATCTTCTCCTCATCTATTAAATAAAACGGCGTCATATTGCAACATTTATGACAAGTAACGTGTAATAAAATATAAAACGATTCGTTGAAGAACTAGGCTTTGTAACCTCAGCTTTATGATAAGCTGTAGTTAGTACGTTTAGGTCACCAAACCATCAAACATGGTTCATCTCGGTGTCGGGCATTGTCTGAGTTCGAAGTTCATTCACGGTCTAAATGAATGATTTGATGGGTCGATTGAATCTTTGATTCACAGGCGCGATCCATGAATTCAAAGAAATTACAGACAATTGCAAGTTGCTGGAATTATCACTTTTTTCGTCTTTTTGGATAGAAAACATTGTGGATAATGAAGAGATTACTTGATATAAAATTTGAAAGATTTATCTTTACAAGGCCGTGTTTAAAAAAAGCTTTGTTTCAAAACATAGGTTGGCTGACCAGTTAATGCATCTTTCTTCAGTGTTGAATAGATGATATTTGAAACATATACAAAGTTATATGATAAACGTTAAGTGTGAGACAAAATCAATATCAGGGAAAAAAAATATAGCCTCCAGTCTATCTAATTACCCGACATGCCATTCTCTAGTTTTAGTTATTATAGTCACATCGTATTATACACTAACAGGTAAAAAGAGAATTGGTGACTTCATACGAAAAACTGACTTTTTGAAAATCTCGGAGGATGACGCAAACGAACGCGGGAATCAAATGGTTGACCTTAACCGTGAAGTGTCGGATGACCTTACGATAGACGAGCTGAAGGTAAGCCCAGTTTATGAATAACTAAAAACATTGTCAAACAATGTTTTATTTCAACACCTAGTCCAAAAATAAAAGAAATCGAAGACGACAATTTGAATAGCTTTGAAAATGAAAAACAATAGTCGTGTAAGTTAGAAAACATCGTGAGAAATGGAGAAATTATCAAGAGAAACTTTAACTTTTTTCATAGTACTGTAGATCTATTTTTCATCACTATTATGATCAAACTTCAACAGTCAAAATGTGGGAGAGTGTGGTAATGAGATAAATAATATGAGGAATTTTTCTATGAAATGAATATTATATATAGGTTGTTATAGTGCTTGCCCAATATCTATTATGGCAGAAGAAAATCTCAATGCAGAGAAACAAGATGACCTTTGTCATTTGCTTTCAACCTTTCAGATCTATGATAGCATGATTGTAAGGTGGCTTTTTGATATTTGTGGCTGTCTTATTGACCTTATCCTGTTTAATCCCTGGTTTTTACGCACCTTTGATTTTTAAATTGAGAAAACATTGTAGAAAAAGAAGAAATTGCTTGTACTACTGAATTATTTCTTTTAACCCATTCCCACTCAGTGATGCTTTTAGACGCCCTCAAGGAAAAAAGCTTTGGAAAATATTGTGGAAAATGAAGAAATTGCTTGTTCTTCATTTTCCACAATGTTTTATACCCAGAAAGTTGAAAAAATCCAAAATTTCATGAACTTTAGATTGTCGTCCGCAACTTCTTTCAATTTGGGCCAGTCTCAAATTTGGCCATCTGGTAATCGGTTAAATTGAATCAACTTTAAATTTTCGTCTGCAAAACCTTTGAATTTGGACAGGTCTAAAATTTTGTAAAACGGGAAAGATTAAGGTTTCATGTCAAATTGACCATTCTGTGTGTACAGACAAAATCATCATTCTGATACTTTAATCTCAGTAGCTTCAGTCATCACTGATATGAAGTTAAATCTATGTAAGAGCGTCCTAGCTCTTAGGAGTGCATTTCGACGTAACGTAGCGTCGCGCCGTACTAAAATACACTCGACATTCACGCGACATCAAAATGACGTAAATGTTTTGCAACGA
Source organism: Fragum fragum (assembly GCA_946902895.1). Taxonomy (NCBI): domain Eukaryota; kingdom Metazoa; phylum Mollusca; class Bivalvia; order Cardiida; family Cardiidae; genus Fragum; species Fragum fragum. The sequence continues at coordinate 44,994,733 of OX336370.1, forward strand.
CCGTTTTTTCAAATCAGTTTTTAGTTGTGCGGGCTTGAAGAACGGTCAGCTCAATTGTTGAGAATCATCAGCTTTCTGACATTGATAACTAACGAAGATTATTAAAGATGCATTAACTCAAAAGAGCGTTTTTTGATATCCGAGCCCCACTACAATCTAAATCAAAGGACTGAAAGTCCTGACTCCTGAGAGCAGTTTTGCTGGCTTATCAGAAACCCCGCTCAATAATGCCAGCATGTATCATCAAGATGAGTGAGTAAAGGTACACACACACAAGATGTATTTTTATAAGTTTTCTTTCTTTATAATTGAACATTGATTCCCTGCATAGGTAATCATCAATGTGCAATAAAGAATCGTAAGCAGTGTGGCTCAAATCTAAGTTGAAGCCATAATTACAGAATTCATGGGCTGTTTTAGTTTTCCGCGCCAAATCGAATAGGACTCCTAGTCAAGGGGTCCCTGGTTTGATCCTGGGTCGCAGAAAATGTCCTTTCTGACATTGGTCTCTCACCAATGGGTGGATAATCGTACAGCCAAGTGGGATGAGCAGCTGGAGGCTCAATAAGGATGTAGTGGTAGTACTGGTGAGAGAAATACCAGGAATCTATGGTTAGGTGCTCCAGCCGCCCGATAGAACTGAAATTCTATTAAAAGTGGTATTGAACCCCATTCAATCAATCATGACCCTTTTACCGTTTACCCAAATTGCTATTTTGATTTTATCACATTATCCTTGATATTATTTCATCAGTGCGTGAAAATTTTTGGTTGTTAGGGAATGGGTTAAATGATAAAAGGAAAAGAAATCAAAGCTTACATTCAAATCTTTTTGCGTTGAGCATATTATTATTACAATTGAAGTACTACATGTCCGTTTCAAAGATATAGTCGAGTTCGAGAGGTAAAATTGTGTTTATGCGGTGGGGTTGAATTGGTGCTTGAATTGCGAATATATAACTTGTAACATATACTGTGTATACGGGGGTCTAATTTGCTCGGCCCTGCCAGATCAAACTAACAGACATGATTAGGAGTTTGTTTGTGTTCCCCAACTTCACTAACCACTGACCTAGATTCTATCTTGAGACACAAGGAAATTATTTCTCTCATTTAGACAATTCATTAGACAATTTCCCATGGGTATACTTAGTCCAAGTTTTAAACTATTTTCCTTGTTATTCACAACTAAAGGGAGGATGTTGGCTTTCAGCAAGTAAGTTATTTTCTTCATCAGCGATGAAAAAAGATGGAGGCGATCACATAGATTTTTACTTCAAGTTCATGAGCATGCATGGAAATGAGCGGAAATGTGTGAAAACTTGTTTCTGGTTGATCGATTTGAAATACCGTTTTTGACCTACAAAACCACTAATAGCACATGATTGTTTCAGTTATAGTTCTAATCCATTTCACTTTCAGATATATAATTGTTTTTTGGTTAAGCTGTTATTTACAGAATTCTCCCATTTATGCCCAAAAGTTGCAACTGGTGGCTTAGTTAGACAGAGCAAGCTCTATTACAGGTTCATCATATGGTATTTTCCTAGGATAAATTTTGAGGAATTTAATAAAACAGATGGCAGGGTTTTAATTTCACTTTCATTCTGGACAAGTAGAAAATCATCACTTACTATCTTAATGTAGAAAGTATGTATTTTTACAGCACTGGCTTATGACTTTTTTTGTCCCTTGGACCTCAATTTGTTAATGTAACATTAACCAATTCCTATACATTGGCACTTTTTGACACCCTCCAAAAAAAAAAAAAAAAAAAAAAACAAATGGGAAGATATTGTGTGAAATGAAGAAATTGCTTTTAACAGACAATTTCTTAATTTATAGACTTTTCTACCCAGTCATTTGAAAAAATCTGAAATTTCATAAACTTAATATTGTCATCTGCAACCCTTTTCAATTTAAAATTTTGTCACCTGGTAATGGGTTAAAAAGCTTAGAGGGGTCTCTTATACAAATATATATAGTGATGCCAAGTCCCCTCAGTTTTAAAGCCCTGGTATCTATAGTTAGTGTGTTCTATCAATTTTGTGAAATGTCCCCACTTTCTTTAGAGATTTGGAACATGGTCTCTTTGTTTTTCTACAGATCTCTGTAAAATGGCACAATTTCTTGAATTGCAGGATGGTTTTGCAGCTTATGCAGAAAAAGTTGGTGCATCTAAATTTCCTGAACGCCACTCCGGGGGATATTGGGTAGCATACTCTATTATCTGCTCTTTGGATGACCTTGTTGGGTGAGCAAAGAATAAGCAAATAATGTATATATGAAAAATTTTCATTAATAAATTCCCACACAATCTGGCTTTTTATACGCCACTGGAGGTGGTCGTATATTGGCGTCATCTTCTCTGTCTGTCCTTATGTCTGTCCTTTCTTATGAGCACAACTCCTCCTAAGCTTCAGGTTGGATCTTTTTGAAACTTGGTCAATGTTATCACCTTAATTGGTAGATGTACATGAAGTACGGATTTATAGTTCATTGATTTTTGCCTCAGTTATGCCCCCTTAAAACTTAGTCTCTGGGGCTTATTGAAATTGCAGCCTTGTGAACGCAACTCCTCCTATCTTTTTGTCTTGATTTAAATGAAACATGGTCAATGTCATCACCATAATTTGTAGATGTACATGGATCAAGGATATTATGGTTCATTGATTTTTGCAAGAGTTTTGCCCCTTGACACTTAGTCTCTTGTGTTTTGAGTGTTCATTTATTTTTCCCTGAATTATGCCCCCTTAAAACTTAGTATCTGGGGCTTATTGAAATTGCAGCCTTGTGAACAAAACTCCTTCAAACTTTTTGTCTTGATTTAAATGAAACTTGGTCAATGTCATCACCATAATTTGTAGATGTACATGGATCAAGGATTTTATGGTCCATTAATTAACCTGAATTATGCCCCCTTAAAACTAAGTATCTGGGGCTTATTGAAATTGCAGCCTTGTGAACGCAACTCCTCCTAATTTTTTGTCTTGGTTTAAATGAAACTTGGTCAAATTTGGACCAGTATAAAATTTAGCAATTTTGTAATGGGTAAAACTAAATATATTACAATGCGACAGTACACTGGGTTCTTCTTGAGTAATTCACCAATTCAGTTTATCATGTTTCTAAAATTTGAGTCTATTGATGGAGGTAAAGCTAAAGATCAGCCTGCACTAATGTGCAGTCTGATTTTAGTCTATACCATCTGTTTGTTACTTTTTAAGACAGAGATGTTAATAAGATAAAATTTCAAAACAGTTATTAGTCCAATGAAAGTGTTTCAAGCGCTATCAGTCCTTTGATAGAAAAGCAATTCTGTGGAGGATTTTATTCAGCATGACAAGGGTAAAAATCAGCTCAACCTTTGGCTTCCTTAGGTGACTATGTAACACTTTTGTATCACAGAATGTGACAGTTTTATGACAAATCAAACTTGTTAATAACTCCTTGATAGCAATTTAGAGAGTTATGTAATATTCGGATATCCCCTGGGCAATACTGGCAACGTTCTGATTTCAAATTTCCAATTATGCTTCTTAAACCTAAACCCATGACCAGACAACAATATTTAAGACTAGTTCAAGTTGAAGGAATTTACAGTCAACTATTGACCTATAGCTGACCCTGCCAACTGGTTCCGTAGGCCCAGCCCACTGACTCTGACAGGAAGTTTGCTACGATTCTCAATGGCGTTATTTTGCAAAATTCATGGCCAGTAGCATGTAAAAAAAAAGGTAAAATGGCTTGTTGGCCACCTGAACATTGTAACTACAGCTTGAATGAGCTGTAGTTAAGTTTAAGTCGCCAAACCAACAAAAACTCTTAAAAAAAGGCGGCAAAATTCACTTCTGGTCAAATTAAACAACTGCATTGGTTGCCTAATTATTTGACATGTGATTTGACAATTACAAGTTGATAAATTCCTCAAAACCTTTGTCTGTCTAGACAGAAAACATGATGACAAAGAAGGGAATCCATCATGTATCTCAATGAATTATTGAGGGAAAATAGAAAACGCTTGTTCTTATCTTTCTACAATGTTTTTCTGAGCTTTTTTCTTGAGTGGCATAACAAGGTGACCGGGACTGTGTGGAAATGAAGAGTCCTGGCATTATTGTATGGTTACTTGTATTTGACCTCCTATAGGAAGTTCAATTTTGAATTTAAATGCTGTAATTTTGCAAAAATTTATTATCGGTAATTTGTAACAAAAGTAAAATTGGTGGTTGGAGACCAAAATGTCACACTGCTGTAAACTAACAAAAATGTCTTGAATTTAACCCATTCCCACATGATAAAATTTTAGTCTGATCCAAATTAAAAGGAGTTGCAGACAACAACTTAAAGTTGATGAAATTTTAGATTTTTTCAAATTTCTCAGTAGAAACATTGTGTAAAATGAAGAAATTGCTTTTTACAAGCAATTTCTTCATTTTACACAATGTTTCCCAAATTATTTTCTAGAGGGGCGTCCAAAAGCTTCACTGTGAGGGAATGGGTTAAAGTTCACTTCCAGTTTGAATGAATGATTTGTCAATCAGCTAATTTGGTTGATAGTGTCAATCACTTCTTTTGTTCTAATTGAGCAGGAATTTTGATGAGGATGAAAAGGTGATGAAGGAATTCGGTAAAATCTACATGGACACTTGGTTGGCTTTGTTAAAAGGTAGACCCAGCTCTGGGCAGACTGACCTAATGTCTCAGCTACATAAAAATGTGTTTGAAGACTACATTAAGGTACAGTCTTATATTAGAGATATATAAAATTTACATAGACACATAGTTGGCCTATGAAGATGTGTTTGAAGACTACATTAAAGTATAGTCTTTTATTAGAGACATATAAAATTTACATAGACACATTGTTGGCCTGTGAAGATGTGTTTGAAGACTAAATTAAGGTATAGTCTTATATTAGAGATATATAAAATGTACATAGAAACATTGGTGGCCTGTGAAGATGTGTTTGAAGACTACATTAAGGAACAGTCTTATATAAGAGATATATAAAATCAACATAGACACTTAGTTGGCCTATGTCTCAACTACATAAAGATGTGTTTGAAGCATACATTAAGGTAAGTCTTATATTCGGTGTAGATTATATATAAAATCTACATAGACACTTAGTTGGCCTATGTCTCAACTACATAAAGATGTGTTTGAAGCATACATTAAGGTAAGTCTTATATTCGGTGTAGATTATATATAAAATCTACATAGACACTTAGTTGGCCTATGTCTCAACTACATAAAGATGTGTTTGAAGCATACATTAAGGTACAGTGTTTAGTAAGAAATAAATACAACCTACATGGAAGATATATAATCTACATGGGAAATATACACACTCTTTATGGCCTTGGTAAGGGGGAAACCAAGCTCTAGGCTGACTGATATCATTTCCCAACTAGATAAAGATGTGTTTGAACACTACATTAAGGTATAGTGTTGTGTTAGAAATATATGACATGAGTTGTCTAGTGAATCTCAGTGTTTCCCCCGAGCGCATTTTCAGCTTTTTTGAGGCAAGTAAAATGTCAGCAACGCAAAAAATTCACCATGTGTGTTTTTTGTGACTCAACCTAAATTGACTTTGAAATATAAATTTTGTATGATGTATTTGATGGCACTGAAGGATCTTTGAGCTAAACTGTATAAAACAAGTTCTTTCTACTGCAAGGGAACGGCTTAAATTGAGTTTCTTGGTAATCTGTCAACCCTGTTGTTGTTGTTCTATTTATACGATTGGTTTATTTTGCGGCTTCCTGATCCTAGTTTAATTAGATGTAGATACGCCCGGAAAAGGAACTTCTATTGAGATTTTATTTTTTATTTTTTTGAACTCGTTTTAATGGAAGCAATCATTTTGAATTACATTTCGAGTCTCGATAATCATAGACCTATGTGGGATAGCAGCTGGAGGCTAGGAAAGGATGTAATGGTAGTACTGGTGTGAGAAATACCAGGATTTCATTGTTAGGTGCTCCAGCCGCCGCGATATAACTGAAAGATTGTTGAAAGCAGCGTAAAACCCAATTCAAACAAACAAACATTACATTTCGAGTCAAGTTAAATTTAATGTTAAAACTGCACCATCAATACTTTTCCTTCTACAGTTTATCCTTCTACTAAACATTTTTTTACGGGTAACCTGGTTGCTTTTGTAAACAGACGACGAAATTACGTAATAATGGCAGATGAACCAAAACCAAAATAGGCTAGCAGATTTTTTTCTTTCTGTCCCAAAATCTAATGATAGTTCTAGCACTAGTAAAGATTTGTCAAATGTATTTACAATTTGTTTATTTCTTTTAATTCAAGTGATTTGATCATTCTGTCCCCAGATACTCTGTTTGAAAGCTTGATTTAGTCATTTAAAAATTGACCCCCAAATTCTAAATGACCCCCAGAAATGAAGACGGGGTCACAAATGACCCTCAAAAAATCAATCCTGGCAGAAACACTGAAATGTACATGGACACTTAGCTAGCCTTTGTTAGGGGATTATTATTATTAGGATATATTATCTTTTGTCTCAGCTACATAAAGATGTGTTTTCAGACTACATCAAGGTATAGTGATTTGTAAGTTTTATATACAACCTATAGAGAAATATAATCCACATGAAAATATGTACAATCTGTATGACCTTGCTGAGGTGGAGGCTAAGCTCTGGGTAGATTGATATCATGTCTCAGCTACATTAAGTTGTGTTTGACTACATTTAGGTACAGTGCTATGTTCTATATAAACAACCTGCATGGACACATGGCTGGCCTTGTTAAGGAGTAGACAAAAAAGCTTTGGAGGACATGGAAAATAAAGAAATTGTTTCTTCCACAATGTTTTCTTCCCCAATGACAAAGACTTAAAGAATTTCATGAATTAATAATTTTCATCTGCATCTGCAATGCCTTTTAATTAAGCCCAGTCTAAAATTTTGTTCTTACGGGATTTGAACCTATTCAAATCCCGTAAGGGTCAAATGTCATATTTGTTCTCCACTAGGGTTTAAAAGACAAGAGCCACTGCCATAATTGAGAGTAATCAATATCATATAAATAGATATTTTGTTGACTGGTAATGAGTTATGGTACAGTGTTTTTTGCTCGCCTCACTACAACATGCTCACAGTGAACTTTTGTGATCATCCTATTTCCGTTGTGCGTCTGAAGTCGTCAATCATTCTTTAACAACCTTCCCTGTAACCATTAGGCCAATTTCAACCACACTTTGTTCATTGGAGACCCTTTCCAAACTTGTTCACATGAAAAAATGTGGGAATGGCAAGGCAGTTATCAAGTTATCAGACAGAAAATCATGAAAAAGGTTTAGAAAATCTTCTCCTCCTAAGCCAATGGGCCAATATAGATGAAAATTGGCAAGAATTTTCCTTGGGCAATCCTTTTTCAAACTTGAGCGCAAAATTTTGATTCTCAAAAAATTGGGAACATGGCAGATTGATGTTTATAAGACTTGAAGAAATCATGGATTCATCATTTAAAATCCTCTCCTGAACCGATTTCAACCAAACTTAGTAGGAATGATCCTTTGGCAACTCTTTTCGAAATTTTTACTTGTAAATGAAATTTTGATTAGCAGTTAAAAGGAGGCATGGCAGAGTGGGGCTTATCAGATTTAGAGAAATGAAATAATTCTTTAAAAATCTTTTCTTGCTAAGCCACTGTGCCTATTTGTTCCAAACTTGGCAGGAATGAGCTTTTGCTGACCCTTTTCTAAACTTGTTCATGATATTTGAATCATGATTTGCAGATAAAAATAGGAGTGGCAGAGTTGGGCGTATCAGATTTAGAGAAATGAAATAATTCTTTAAAAATCTTTTCTTGCTAAACCACTGTGCCTATTTGTACCAAACTTGGCAGGAATGAGCTTTTGCTGAACCTTTTCAAAACTTGTTCATGATATTTGAATCATGAAAAATTGTGGGCATGGCAAGACAGGGCTGGATCTTGCCCAGAAATCAATTCATCTAGAAAAATGGCCCATTAAGTTTTAAAAAAGTGGGCCGTTTCAGGAAATATTTGGCCCTACTGATAAACTTACAATATTCTCAATAACTATAGGGTTTCAAGCCAGCATTGCGAGTATTCAAGGGTTAGTAAGCCTTTGGACTTCTTGACTGTGCTATGTTATTTTCCAGTCACTAGCTCTAAAATCCAAAGCGTAGAGATAATGAAACCACTCATTTACTATCTACCTGTTCACTATCTACCCATTTTCTTCTGTATTTCAAGTGCAATTTTCAAATTTCAGAACACACAATAGCAGTACTCAAGTCTCAATTGGTGTATGTTGTGAATGGTTTAACTTTTTCTTCAAACTGCAACCAGTTATATTTAACTCCTTGTGGGTATATAAAACTCCGCTTTTCTTTATTTTTCTGGTCTGCCGTGGACGCAGTATAAATGTCAAAAATAGTCTAAGGATTTCTTGAGTTTGTTCCGTCACTTATAAACATGTACACACGGTATGATCCGAAGCATTTAATTTCCAATGATCAATAACCATTTAGACTGGTGCTTCTGTCAACAAAGCCGAAAGGTACTTCCCGAATAATTCTATCATGAGATTGGCTAGTGGGCATTTAATAATGTATACCTTAACATTGAATCTGATTGTGAATTTCATGTGGATTATAAACTTCAAAATAGCAGAGATATCACAATTACAGGGATCATCTGCCCTGAAATCAAATTCATGGGGACAAATGACTCACTGGCCATTTCATAAAATATCGGGCCCTACTTATAAATTTCCAATATTCTCAATAACTATAGGGTTTCCAGCCAGCATTGCCAGTATTCAAGGGTTAGTAAGCCTTTCGGACTGCTAGACTCTGTTACTTTCCAAACACTAGTTCTAAAATTCAAAAATGTATAGATAATGAAACCACTCATTTACTATCCACCTGTTCACAATCTACCCATATTCTTTTGTATTTCAAGTGAAATCTTCAAATTTCAGAATAAACAATTATGGTGCTCAAGGGACCAGTGCTCAAGTCTCAACTGGTCTAAGTTTGAGATTATGTTAACATTCTCGTCAAACTGCAACCAGTTATATTTGACTAGCTATTGGTATTAAAACTGCTTTTTCTTTATTTCTTTGGTCTGCCAAGTCATTTACTTTGGATGTTATGTCTGATGAAATTTCAGTGGAAAAGATTTCCTGAGAATCTGTGACTTCGGAGGGTGACAAACTGTATTGTCAGACACATCCAATTGATTTAATATAACTCAACATTTCTCTGAAATAAGAGATAATGGCTCTAGATCGGTGCTCTTATGTTGATATAATGTGTTTTATTTGCAGACTTGAATTACTAAATGAAATTATAAGTTGAAAATGAAGAAAACAACTTCAAAAATGGATTTAAAACTTATTATTCAATACACGACGTTTCAGCCATTAGCCTTTTTCAAGTGTAAGATATAAACAAGTAAACAGGAAATGACGTCAACGTCACTTGACGTCAATAACAACGACGTCAAAAGGAAACACATCAGTTGGCGTACAAAATATCAAATAAAGGATCTGTGTAAGATACAAATTACTAGCAGAGATACAGGTTATATGTATGAAAAAGAATGAAATTATCAAAATTAAGATACTGATGAAGATGGTTTAAAACCCTCTACAAATCTTATATTGAAAAAATCTTAATCATTGAATTGTAATCTTTTTCAGACTTGTGATAAAAAACAGCTTGGTGAAATTTTTACTAAAATGAAAATTACATTTAAATATAATGCAGCCATTGAGAAGGACCACGATGAAAGACTGTACGCTGATTTTGTACATGATGCTATTGGATATCTATTTAAGTGCACTGAGTGAGTCCTAAGCTTCATTCTTTGTTTTGCTATTTAGAATTTTTTCAAAAATTCAGAAACCATTTAATCATTAAATGATTCCAACAGCATTATGGAAATTGCAGGAATTTGCTTTAAACCATTCCCATTCAACAAAATATTAGACTGGCCCAAATTGAAGGAAGTTACAGCCGACAATTTTTATTTGATGGAATTCAGAAAATCTTTTTGTATTAGGGAAAAAATGTGGATAATGAAAAAATTGCTTGTAGCAAGCAATTTCTTCATTTTCTACAATGTTTTCCAGAGTTTTTTTCTTGAGGTGCTTAAAAGGTGGGATTGTTTGGGAATGGGTCAACAAGCAATTTCTTAATGTACCATATTTCTTCTGGTGATAACTATTTTGTGACATTTTCTGGTAAAGTGGCATTTTTTTGTCAAAATTATCTCAGCAACATCTAATCACATTCACTCGAAACTTTGTACAGAGGTTCAACAAGTTCTGCTTCATCGCACTTACTGAAATTAGGCTTGCAACTTATACTTCCTGTTTTAAACCTCATATTATTTTTGGACATTGCCTATTGTATCTAGCGGTCTGATTTGTTTTGTTTTTCACATCAATTATAAATAGCATTGACTTGAAACTTGTATGGAGGTTTGACAAGTTCTGCTTCATTGCCCTTTCTGAAATTTGGCTACTTCCTGTTTTAAACCTTAGATTATTTCTGGACATTGCCTGTTATATCTAATTGTCCGTTTGACCTTCTGTGTAGGTTTGCAAGTTATTACCAAACGGCAAAATTTTTGACTGGTCCAAATTGAAAGGAGTTGCAGACATCAATTATAAGAATATGAAATTCTAGATTTTTTCAACTTTCTGGTTAGGAAACATTGTATAGAATGAAGAAATTGCTTGTTACAAGCAATTTCTTCATTTCGCACAATGTTTTGCCAATTGTTTTTCTTGATGGACATCAAAAAGCATGGATTATATTCTGACATTGCCTTGTATATCTAGTGGTCTGTTTGGTCTCATTTTTCACATAATAATCATAATTATTAGCATTGACTTGAAACTTGGTATGGAGGTTCAATTAGGTATGCTACAATATGCTCATTGAGGGTCAAATTCAATTTCTAAGTAGTTTAGTTGTAAATGCAAATGAGGGTATACTCAGTGTTGACTCACAAATTTCTTCTTTGGACAGGCTAAAATGATGTCTGGTAATGGGTTAATCATCAAAACAGTATCCAGTATCATTCAGGGTGGTAAATTCAGTTTATTCTTTTGTCTGGTAATGGGTTAATCATCAAAACAGCATCCAGTATCATTCAGGGCGGTAAATTCAGTTATTCTTTTGTCTGGTAATGGGTTAATCATCAAAACAGTCTCCAGTATCATTCAGGGTGGTAAATTCAGTTTAATCTTTTGTCTGGTAATGGGTTAATCATCAAAACAGTATCCAGTATCATTCAGGATGAAAAATTCAGTTTATTCTTTTGTCTGGTAATGGATTAATCATCAAAACAGCATCCAGTATCATTCAGGGTGGTAAATTCAGTTTATTCTTTTGTCTGGTAATGGGTTAATCATCAAAACAGTATCCAGTATCATTCAGGGTGGTAAATTCAGTTTAATCTTTTGTCTGGTAATGGATTAATCATCAAAACAGCATCCAGTATCATTCAGGGTGGTAAATTCAGTTTATTCTTTTGTCTGGTAATGGATTAATCATCAAAACAGTATCCAGTATCATTCAGGGTGGTAAATTCAGTTTATTCTTTTGTCTGGTAATGGGTTTATCATCAAAACAGCATCCAGTATCATTCAGGGTGGTAAATTCAGTTTATTCTTTTGTCTGGTAATGGGTTAATTTTCAAAACAGTATCCAGTATCATTCAGGGTGGTAAATTCAGTTTATTCTTTTGTCTGGTAATGGGTTAATCATCAAAACAGTATCGAGTATCATTCAGGGTGGTAAATTCAGTTTATTTTTTTGTCTGGTAATGGGTTAATCATCAAAACAGTATCCAGTATCATTCAGGGTGGTAAATTCAGTTTATTCTTTTGTCTGGTAATTGGTTAATCATCAAAACAGTATCCAGTATCATTCAGGGTGGTAAATTCAGTTTATTCTTTTGTCTGGTAATGGGTTAATCATCAAATAGCATCCAGTATCATTCAGGGTGGTAAATTCAGTTTAATCTTTTGTCTGGTAATGGATTAATCATCAAAACAGTATCCAGTATCATTCAGGGTGGTAAATTCAGTTTATTCTTTTGTCTGGTAATGGGTTAATCATCAAAACAGTATCCAGTATCATTCAGGGTGGTAAATTCAGTTTATTCTTTTGTCTGGTAATGGGTTAATTATCAAAACAGCATCCAGTATCATTCAGGGTGGTAAATTCAGTTTATTCTTTTGTCTGGTAATTGGTTAATCATCAAAACAGTATCCAGTATCATTCAGGGTGGTAAATTCAGTTTATTCTTTTGTCTGGTAATGGGTTAATCATCAAAACAGTATCCAGTATCATTCAGGGTGGTAAATTCAGTTTATTCTTTTGTCTGGTAATGGGTTAATTATCAAAACAGTATCCAGTATCATTCAGGGTGGTAAATTCAGTTTATTCTTTTGTCTGGTAATTGGTTTATCATCAAAACAGCATCCAGTATCATTCAGGGTGGTAAATTCAGTTTATTCTTTTGTCTGGTAATAGGTTAATCATCAAAACAGCATCCAGTATCATTCAGGGTGGTAAATTCAGTTTATTCTTTTGTCTGGTAATGGGTTAATCATCAAAACAGCATCCAGTATCATTCAGGGTGGTAAATTCAGTTTATTTTTTTGTCTGGTAATAGGTTAACCATCAAAACAGTATCCAGTATCATTCAGGGTGGTAAATTCAGTTTATTCTTTTGTCTGGTAATGGGTTAATCATTAAAACAGCATCCAGTATCATTCAGGATGGTAAATTCAGTTTGTTTTTTTGTCTGGTAATAGGTTAATCATCAAAACAGCATCCAGTATCATTCAGGGTGGTAAATTCAGTTTATTCTTTTGTCTGGTAATGGGTTAATCATCAAAACAGTATCCAGTATCATTCAGGGTGGTAAATTCAGTTTATTCTTTTGTCTGGTAATGGGTTAATCATCAAAACAGTATCCAGTATCATTCAGGGTGGTAAATTCAGTTTATTCTTTTGTCTGGTAATGGGTTAATCATCAAAACAGCATCCAGTATCATTCAGGGTGGTAAATTCAGTTTATTCTTTTGTCTGGTAATGGGTTAATCATCAAAACAGCATCCAGTATCATTCAGGGTGGTAAATTCAGTTTATTCTTTTGTCTGGTAATGGGTTTAGGATTCAAATGTCATATCAAATGTGTCACTTCCATTTGAAGGGGAATGTTTAGGATATTTAGTGCTAGTCTCTCATGATTTCTAGTTTCTTTTTGAAATTTCCTATTTTAACTCTCTCTTGTTCAATCCATGGTTTTTTATTTCCCTTTGTTTTCTACTAGAGAAAACATTGTAGAGAAATAAGAAATTGCTTGTAACAAGCAATGTCTTCCTTTTCAACAATTTCTTCTTCTCTAGAGGATGATTGTTTTTCAAATAAAACCAAATTTGGATTGTTGTCTGCAAAACCTTTAATTTTGAAAAACAGGAAAGGGTAAAAGATGCGACAATCATTCCCAGATAATACCCCTCTTTTACTATCTAGAGAAAGAAAGAAGATTTTAGGAAACCAATGTGGAAAAAGAGGAAATTGCTTGTAACAAACAATTTCTTTCTTTTCCATGAAGTTTTCTTCCCAAAAAGACAAGATTTTTATGCCCCACATCGAAAGATCGGGGGCATATTGTTTTATTGTTGTCTGTCTGTCTGTCTGTCTGTCTGCAAAACTTAAAAAAAACCTTAACAATGCCAATTACTGCTAGCCTATTCAAGATACGATGCTCATATTTGGCTTCATAATACACATCTCCTCATGTCAAGGTCATGTGATAAGGTCAAGGCCAAATACTTAGGTCTAAAGCAAAAAAAACCCTCATGTATGATGGGGGCATTGTGTTGCATAAACACATCTTGTTTTAATTTTGTTAAATCATATTTGTCATCTTCATCTTCTTTCAATCAATTTTGGACCAGTGTGAATATTTTCGTCTTGTAAAGGGTTAAGTCTGCTTTACCAGTCAAACTATGCTGATTTAAACATTTTGTTACTTTATAAGGAATTACAGCCTTGTTCATATTTCATATACTGAAACTAGAATATCCAAGTATTTTTATAGCCTTTTACAAATAGACTGTTTTGTCTTCCATGGTAGGCAAGAGCAGCTAGTTTTGGCACAGAAAGAGTTCCTTGATCTGTATCAACACTACCAGAAACAACTTCCAGGGTTATCAGAAGAGTTTGCTTTATATGTAGGTTATCTACTCAGAGATATGGCCTCTGGCTTTCCAGATGAAAATCCTTTCATGGTAGGTTTGGACTTCAAAACTGTTACATGCAATTTCTCATAGCGTGGTTTGTTTAGGTTTTTTTTTTTTCATTCCATGATTACGTTTTAGGCCATTCAATCAAGAGATGAAGAAAATGTTTTTGTTCCCATGGAGGTATGAAATTAAAATACTTATCAAACTGTATGACTATAATTATGATTTTTTGTGAAACTATTTTGTGTGCAAGCATACGAAATAGCTGCATTTTCAAAATTTTGTTGATGGAGGTATGAATATTTTTTTTTTTTTAGCAAATTAGAAGGGTTGTTTTTGATAGATGAAACAAAAAAATTTACATGAAAGAGTTCTACAATTCTAATAATAGATGTGTATGAATAAAAGGGGGGGAAGAGGTATAGAAAGAGAAATACAATTTACATCTTTGTGTAAAAATAAAAAAAATAGTGGACTAAACATTATATCTTGAGCTTATTAAAAGATTGATTGATTGAATAGGGTTAAATGCCACTTTTAACAGTATTTCAGTCAAATTGCAGTGGCTGAAGCACCTAACAATAGATTCCTGGTATTTCTCACACCAGTTCTTCCACTACATTCTTTCCTAGCCTCTAGCTGAAATCCCACTTAGGTTTATGATTATCCACCCACTGGTGAGAGAAATGTTGGAAAAAATATGTGCTGCTACCGGGGGTCAAACCCATGACAACCCATGATTGAAGATTGGGAGTCTTTTGCGCTACCGACTGGGCTATAACGATGGCCAACTTATTAAAAGGAAAATGCAGAATAATGTTTTCCTGTATGAATCATTAGTTCTTGGCATTTCAACTTTTTAACCTATTTCAACACAATGACACTTTTTGACACCCCGAGAAATAACAAATGGGAAAATATTGTTTAAAATGAATAAATTGCTTTTAAAATGAATAAATTGCTTAAACCAAACCACATCAAAAGATTGGGGCCATATTGTTTTACCATTGTCCGTCTGCCTGTCTGTCATTCAGTCTTTCCATCTGTCTGCAAAAATTTAACCAAAAAACTTAACATTGCCAATTACTACCAGCCTATTCAAGATACAATGCTCATATTTAGCATGATACATCTCCATAATATGCATCTCCTCATGTCAAGGTCATGTGATAAGATCAAGGTCACATACCAAGGTCAAATGTTTAGTCCTGTTGCGTGGGCATTGTGTTTAACTAACACATCTTGTTCACAATGTTTTTTACCCAATACAGTTGAAAAAATCTAAAATTTCATTAACTTTAAATTGTTGTCTGCAACTCCTTTCAATTAGAACCAGTCTAAAATTTCATTGTCTGGTTAAATTTTTCTTTCAGCAAAATGAGGAGTCAGGAGGAGGAAAAACAGACTCTGGCAGTGTAAGTTTTACATAGAAGATATTCAATGAGCAATGATGAAAAATCAATTTTTCTAACCCAATAGCCGCACCATCCCGCTCTTTGATGCCCCGTTATAAAAAGGCTTTGGAAATATGAAGGTGCAGACAACAATTTCAAGTTGATGGAATTTTAATCCTTTCATTTTTTTGAATAGAAAACATTGTTGATAATGAAGAAATTACTTCATACAAGCAATTCCTTCATACAAGCAATTCCTTCATTTTCCACAATGTTTTCAAGAGCTTTTTTTCTTGAGGGGTAATAGGAGGAGGGATAGAACGAGAATAGATTAGTTATCCACAATGTTTTCTACCCCTTTTACAGATTTCATCGACTTAATATTGTAGTCTGCAACTTCTTCGAATTTGGACTGGTCTAAAATATTATTGAGTGGTAATGGATTGAGCCATTACTGGTAAAAAACCACTTTATATTAGTCCAAATTGAAATAAGATGCAGATGACAATTTCTACCAAATGAAATTTTAAAAACCTTTGTCTTTTGGGGTAGAAGACATTGTGAATAATGAAGAAATAACTTGTTTGTTTGTTCTTTGGTTTTTTGGTTTTTTTTTTTTTCAGGAAAAATTGAAATATTGTAAACCCATTCCCATTCAAAGACTCTTTTATCATTCCCCCCCCCCCCCCCCCAATTTTGAAAACATTGTTGAAAAGGAAAAAATTGCTTGTTACAAGCAATTTCTTCCTCATCTACAATGTTTTTTTTTACCCTGTAGGTAAAAATCCAAATTTCATTAAATTAAAATTGCCATCTGCAGCTCCTTGCAATTTGGACCAGTCTAAAATTATTGCCATCTGGTAATTGGTTATTTCGCTATTGCCTTCGTAATGTCTACATCATTATTGGTATATCTGTGTGCAAAAACTTTTATATATTGGGCAGTTCATGTTAGGATAGAAATACAACATCTTGTATTTGTCTGGAGCTGCGGAGAAAAATGTTGATGTTTCCCAAGACCAAATGCGTCTACGCTTTAATCACATTTTGACGTCATCTACTGAATGGAATTGACGCCATCTTAGGCTACCTTATATGAAACTGTGTTTGACACTACCAGAAATAGATATTTTTCTGACATGTCTGATTTTTTATTTGTGGAATCTAAATATTTCACCAGAACTATTTAGATGTAATATAAAGCAATAACTGTGTTATTAGCATATTACCAGATGGCAAAATTATTACCAGATGGGAAAATATTTGACTAGTCAAAATTGAAAATTTACCCTTATTGCAGACTACATTTTAAAGTGGTAGTAAAAAGATTAGGGTAGAAAAACAAAATGGTGAGAAAACGAGATTTTATGCACTATTGAAAGATATCATCCAAAAGTTTGGTTTTTTCATTTTCATGGGTAAAAATATTGTTTGGAAAGGAAAAGTGACTAGCTAATGGCAGTTTTGTATTTTCGAAAGCTTTTTTCTGCCAAACCTCCTGTGAAGGACTGTTGGTCATTAATTCATTAACAGATGAGAAAATTTTATGTTGGTCCATCTTCAAGAAAATTTGTTTGCTGATTAAATTTTAGAAATCTTTGTCTAAAAATTTGCGTAAGAAAACATTTTTTTCAAGCAATTCCTTCATTTCCCACTTTATGCACTATATTAAGTTTTCTTCTTGAGGGTATTTAAAATGGGATTATGTGGGAATGAGGTAAATATCTGATACAATTACTTCAATATTAACCCATTTCCATACAATTAAGCTTTCTGACGCCCCTCAAGAAAAAAACTTGGGAAAGCACTATGTAGAATGATGAAATTGCTTGTCACAAGTAATTTCTGAATTATCCTGAAAGACAAAGATTTATGAAATTTAATTGGCTAAAAGTTTTTGCCTGTATTGTAGGTTAAGAGCACTTTGGACATGCTACGACCCATGATCTGTGATAAACAGATATCTTCTAAAGAACAAATTGAAAGACTGAAGGCTGAAGAAACAATAAAGAGTGTTTTGAAGTCAGTCAGGTGAGTTTGTTTTAATCCATTCCCAAATGACCAAATTTTAGACTGATCCAAATTGAAAGAAGCTGTAGACATGATATTGGATGCCTTCAAGCAGAACACTTAGAAAAACAAGCAGTTTCTTCATTTTACACAATGTTTTCTACCAAGAAAGTTGAAAAATCTAAAGTTTTATAAGCTTTAACCCATTCCAACCGAGCAAAATTTTAGACTGGTCCAAATTGATAGATGCTGCAGACGACAATTTCAAGTTGATGGAATTTTGAATTTTTTCGTCTTTTTGGATAGAAAACATTGTGGATAATGAAGAAAGTGCTTGATACAAGCAATTTCTTTATTTTCCACAATGTTTTCCAAAGTTTTTTTCTTGAGGGGCGTAAAAAGGAGGGATTGAGTTGGAATGGGTTAAATTGTGCTTGCAACTCCTTTCAATTTGAATCAGTCTAAGATTTTGTTATTTGGTAATGGGAGTTTCTTGTTAGATATCAGTTGATTTAGCCAGTGATCTCTCATTTTCACTGATATGAATAATTAAAATGATAATCATTCTGTGTTACTCATTCCCACAGAATGTCACTTTTTACGCACTTCAATAAAAAAAAGCTTGAGATAACATTGTGGAAATTGTTAAGACTACGCTCAAGAGAAGCTGCTTATGAGGTAACCTGGTCTTAAAACATTTCATTTGTAAAATTATAAGTTCATGAGATTTCATCTTTAAATTTCTTATTTTGTCTCTTTTTGCCCATTTTACCACAATCCCATTTTTTATGCCCTTGGAGAAAAAAGCTTTGTAAAACATTGTGGAAAATGAAGAAATTGATTGTAATAGCAATTTCTTCATTGTCAACATATTTTCAACTCTGAAAGATAAAGAATTTTAAAATTTCACCAATTCAAAATAGTTGTTTGCAACTTCTTTACATTGGACAAGTCTTAAATCTTGGTTGAAAAGTTTAATAAAGAAATAGAATAGTTGTTGTTGTTCCATTTTTACGCCCCTCAGGAAAAAAGATTTGGAAAATGTGGATAATGAAGACATTGCTTGTATCAAGCAATGTCTTCATTATCTGCAATATATACTTGGAGTTGTTTTCTGCATCTTCTTTCAATTTGGACCAGTTTAAATTTTGTTGTGTGAAAATGTGTTCAGCTATATTTTCTGTAGTGGATCCACTGCTCTTGGAAATAAAACTTAAGTTGGTAAAAAAGTGAAAAAAAAAATCAAGCTTTTTACACAAACAAGTTACCCTTAGTGATACATGAAATGTATTTGAACATTTGTTTCCACATTGATTCAAATGCATTTTATATGTGGACAAAGGTCAAAGTCATGTTCTGAAATTCATCTAATTCAGCTTGTCCTTGGAGCAAGGCATTGTAACTCCTACGTTGACAGATTTCAAAATGCACTTCGCAGTTGTATTCTATCTTAACCTATTAACACACAAACATTTTTTAGACTGGTCGGAATCGAACGGTAAAAGGCCAATTAACAGTTGATAAAATTTTGAAATTATTTGTCTTTTTGGATAGAAAACATTGTGGATAATGAATAAATGGCTTGTGACAAGCAATTTCTTCATTTTCCTCAATTTTTTTCAAACTTTTTTTCTTGAGGGCGTCAAAAAGCATCGTTTGTGGGAATGGGTTACATAGATGTATCATTTCAGACAGATTATTATGTCTGCAACTAATGGTAGTTGTCTTACAAATGTTGTTATTACATGCTCTAAAATAATCTATTTGTCTAAAGTGGTTGTTTGCTCTTGAGAAAGATGCATCTTCCTACACTGTCTTTTTTGTCTGCAAATAATTGCAGCTGCCTTGCCAATGTTGTAAGTTCTTGCTCTAAAATACTCTATTTGTCTGAAGTAGTTGTTTGCCCTTGAGAAAGATGCATCTTACTCACACTTTGTATTTTGCGACAATTAATGGTAGCTGCCTTGCAAATCTTGTAAGTGCTTGCTCTAAAATACACTCTGTCTATTTTTTTTCAGCCAAAATAACACCAGAGGTAACCATATTGAACCTCTAATGAGCCTCCTGCTTGAGTTTTCAAAATCTCCAGGGTCCGAATTTGGTGAACGAATCTATGATGCTTACAGACGTGAATTGTTCAGACAAATGGAAGAAGACGAATTTGTAAGTTCATTTTTAACCCTTGTGAATATTCCTGATTTGGCAGGTGGTGGAGACAAAGATCAGCCTGCACATATGTGCAGTCTGATCATAGTCTATACCGCCTTCTTGTCTCTTATTCCAGAGTTGATTATAAGATAAATTTTCAGAATGATTATTAACCCATAATTTTTTCATTCAGTGCTGTCAGCCCTTTGATTTTAATGCAATTCTGTAGAGAATTTTATTCAGCAATTTCTTCATTTTCCACAAAGTATTTCAAAGCTTTCATCTTGGGGCGTTTAAAAGCGTCATTGTGTGGGAATGGGTTAAAGCTTATCTAGTTGTACCCCATTTTATGTCTCCTACCACCATTGTTACAAAGCACAGGGATTTAACTCCCATATAAAACCTGTGTAGAAACACTGTAAGTTGGAAGAACTTGTTTCCGAATTATGCAAAATAGATAGTTTTATACCCTTAAAACCCAGGTCAATACTTGTGGGTTCTACACTAGTTGTCCCTATGCAAACTTTCTTGTTCTTCATAACCTCTAGGTTCCTGATGCCAAAATATTTGAAACCTGCCTCGATGTTGTCACAGACATTGTTACACATGCAAAACTTTCAGATTCTCTACAATCTTTGGTAAAAGAGATTTGTACAGCGTGTCTATTTAGAGTTGAAACCATGTAAGTACTTATACTTCTAGTATAGTCTTTTTCAACTATTCTGCCTTGAAATCTCTGATTGGTCACAATAGAAGGACAATAAATGAAGTGCAAAGAAGATTGACCTAGGTCAATTGATGCTGGCTGCACAGGCTGACCAGGGTCAAAACTTGATGGTTTCAAAAGATATTCTTTTTTTAATGCCCCTAAAGAAAAAAACTTTGGAAAACATTGTGGAAAATGAAGAAATTGCAATTTCTTCATTATCAAAAATATTTTCTACCCAAAAAAGACAGAGGTTTTAACAATTTTATCAGCTAAAGAATTGTTATCAGCATCTTCTTTGAATGTTGAAAGATGTAACTGCCCAAATTTTAAAGTGTATTGAAATAACTGCCAAATAAGGTATAAAACAATATGAGACAAGGAGAAATTGTCACAAGCGATTTCTCTTTTTCCCCGCAAAGTTTTACATGACCATATTTTCTAAGGGCATCAAAAAGCCTGATTGTGTGGTAATGGGTTAATTCACAGGAATTATCTTTTGGTGACTCTTTATCAGGTTCTTCAAAGAATCTGGATAAGATGAAAAACATGGCTTTAAGGGGGGGGGCCTAATTTCCAAATGAAAAATCTTTTTCTCAGAAACCAGGTGAAGCATTTCAACTAAATATCACAGGAATGACCCTGGGGTGACTATTTGTCAGATTTCTTCATAGAATTTCAATTGGTTAAAAACACTGCTTTTGTAGGTGGGGCTTGTATGCATATATCACATAAGATGAAACTTTTATAAATCTTGTTCCTGGCAAATACCTTTATGAAAAGTAAATACAGGCTGGTGGAACAAATCGGGAGCTCAAGTGCCTCCAGTTTTTTTTTTCATGTTTTGCAAAATTGCAATACAGTCCCCCTTTTTTGTGTGACAAGTCAAACAGGGATCTTGCTATCCTTTATTGATGAGTCCTGCAGCATGGAGAATTAAGACATTTTGAGGAAATATTCTAATATAAGAAAAATTAGTGAGATTTTACAAGTATTTCAATTTTAGCTTGACTATCCGAAGAATAGGGGGGCTATTACGGTCACCTGGGCATTGGCATTGGTTTCGGCATACTAGTTTGATAAAATCTTATGTGCAAGTGTCATATCTTAGTTTGTACTGATGCTATTGCTTTGAAACCTTTGAAATGTTGTTGTGACAATAATGTAATCCTCAATTATTCTTGCTTAAACCTTGCATGCAACTTTCATATAACTTTAAAAACTCTCTTTCTACAGATGCTATTGCTTTGAAACTGTGCACATAACTTTGTGACAATTATACAAGCTTCTAAATATAGATTCATTAATCTGCCATTCATTTTAGTGGAATTTTACAATTTTGAACTTAGAAAACTTTGGTTAAACCTTACATGCAACTATCATATATCTTTGATAACTCTCTTTCTACTAATGCTCTTGCTTTGAAACTTTGCAAAAATTTATTACAATTACATTTATTATAATGGTGTTGTAACCATTTTTGGAGTTAAAAATTCTTGTTTGGCTTGAAATTTTAATTCAACAATTTTTTATCTTCATTAAACTTTGGTATTATGCCTTATGTTGACAATGAATAACTGTTACTATCCAGCAATCGGAATAGTCTAGCGTTGCTGTCCTCTGACAGCTCTTGTTCAGGATACTGTTCCTTTTGTTGTATTGTTATTTTCCAGTGACTTAGAATAAAATGAGCCATTGTGCGACTTCTCGAACCATTTCCCATACATATGAAGCGCAGACTCTGAGCAGCTCAACAGCCACTCAGGGAATTTATAATTGCTGATCGCTTAACCCATTACCAGACAGCAAAATATATTACTGGTCCAAATTGAAAAGAGTTGCAGAAAACAGTTTCAAGCTTATGAATTTTCTTTTTTGGTTCAGTGCAAAGCAGTTGTAACTACCTATAAACATATAGGCAGTCACAACTGTTTTGCACTGAACCATCGAATTATATGTAACAGTTGAAAATGTCACATGGGCAGACTCAAATAATTTTTGGGAGGAAGACCACCTCCTCATCAGGCGTTGGAAAATAGTCTCTTTTACTGTATTTCTTTAGTTGGAATACCTGGCAAAATTTTTAAATTTTCTTAACTGAGCTGAGGAATATCAACCAAGGATCCGGTTTTCTCTTTTGCATTTGTTTTCGATTCCTTCATAGCAATAATGTGGTGTTTTGTATAGTAGTTTAAATTCTAATTTGTCTTGTTTATCGTAGTCCACAGTCGTCCAATTTTCAGGGACTTCTCTTTTCCAGACGGGGTTACCAAATTATAAGACTGGTGTTCCGTTCCGATCCCTGCCTAAAAAGTTTGAGTCAGACACTGCCCTTCACAATAACACATTCTGATGCCCAGAAGAAGATGTTGCTTGTGACAAGAAATTTCTCTTTTTCTCACAATATTTTGTATCCTAATTGGCACTTATTCTACTATTTAGCAATATTTGAAATGTCTGCAACTTATCTACATTTGGACCAGGTTGAAATTTCAATGTCTGGTAATGGATTAAATATGGGCTCTAAATTGGGATAACAGGATACTTTTTGCCAATGGGAATGGGGCCTATATTCGAGACTCCTATCACATAATTCATACATGCTTCTTCAGAACAACTTTTTATGATGTGTTACAATTATATTCTTTCTGATAAAAAGTTGCACTATAAAATAAAAAAAAATACTTAGAGTGTTTTCATGATTTGGTTGCAGAACACCACCTTTAACCAAAAAGATGGTAGATTTGATGGTTGGACTTCTGAAAACTGGCAAAACAAATCTTGTTAAGATAACCATCACCATGGTTAGGGAGAAGAATCCTGGAAAACATTTTATATGGAAGGTGAGATGTTGGTTTTTAGCTCATCTGAGCACATCCTGCTCAAGATGAGCTCTTGGGATCATTGAATGTCAGTCATGTGTTGTCCATAGTGCATCGTCAACAATTTCTTAGTTTTCATGAAACTTTTTCAGAAATTTAGTCAGTTCACAAGGACGATTCCTATCAAAAATAGGAATGCTCTGTTGAAAACCACTGGAAAAGGGCCTTAATGACATTTTCCTTGTTAGCACTCCTTGGGGCCTCAATTATGGCCCCATCTTCATGACACTTGGTAAGAATGTTTGTCTGGTCACAAGGATGAACCCTATTGAAAATGGAAACCACGGGAAAAAGGGCCTTAATGAAAATTTCCTTGTTGGCACTCCTGGGGGCCACAATTTTGGTTCAATCTTCCTGAAACCTGTTCAGAAAGATTGTCTGGTCACAAGGATGAATCCAATTGAAAATGGGAAAGTTCTGCTGGAAAAGACAGGAAAGAGGGCCTTAGTGACTATTTCCTTGTTAGCACTCTAGGGGCCACAATTTTGCCCCAATGTTCTTGAAACTATGTCAGAAAGTTTGTCTGGGCACAAGGATGAATCCTATCACAAATGGGAATGTTCTGTTGGAAGACCTTTTTTTTTGTTAGCACTCTAACAGCCACAATTTTTGCTCAATCTTCTTTAAAATTTTGATCCCATTATACATGTTTGTCATGAAGAAATTGAAGAAAGCCTTTAAAACTTGGAACTCACATATTCAGGTGAGCAATATAGGACCATCATAGTCCTCTTGTTTTGTAATGTTTACAGGTATATAGAGTTACCTGTCTGTAGGTACTTGTGCATGGTTTTCCACAGTAATCTATGCATACCTTTTGGGTTAAAAGTCCAATTTAAGTTGTTTGAGATTAAGAATGTGTGCATTCATTATAACTACAGGTAAATATGATAAATTTAAGTGTGCACATGTATACCTTAGAAGTGCATGTATTATTTGATATGTGCACCTTCAAAATATGAACGTGCATGCATTAGAAATAAGCACCTTAATATTGTGTGTTCACTCATCATTTTATATGTACCTGCACATTTTAAACCCTTGAACATTCAGCACTTTAGGGCAAACACTTAAATTTTGTGAGTACACCTGTATTTTGTACGCTTTCATTTTAGTGTGTACTACCTAATGTGAACTTTTGAGCCATTTGGTGCGCCATAGTAATCTGCTGAGGTTTTGGAACAAAGGAGACATTATTCCCATGATCTAAAAAAGTGGGGACATTTTACTATATTGATTGGTCATGCTAACAACATAGCTAATAAGTCTGAAATTAACGGGACAATGTCCCCATGGTCTTTAAAAGATAAGGGAAATTTTTTAGTTTTTTGAGACAATGGTGCAAAAACATGGGCTTGGCAAATCATTGTTTCCATGACCTCAGTTTCTTTGAATTTGGATACTCATCTTTTAGAAATAACCCTCCAAAATTATTTGGGCAACCTTCTTTATCTAATTTGTAAGGGGTCATGATATGTTTAAATGTGTGAGTGTGTGTATCCAAATCTCATTGGAGTGTAACCCTACATTAACCCATTCCTACATGATAAAATTTTAGACTGGTCTAAATTGAAAGGAGCTGCAGATGACAATTTAAAGATTATGAAATTCTAGATTTTTTCAAGTTTCTGGGTAGAAAACATTGTGGAGAATGAAGAAATTGCTTATAACAAGCAATTTCTTCATTCTCCACAATATTTTCCAAAGCTTTCATATTGAGGGGCGTTTAAAAGTGTCGTTGTGTGGGATGGATTAACCCATTCCCACAAAGAGACCCTTTGGACGCCCCACAAGAAAAATATTTAGGAAAACATTGTATAAAACAAAGAAATTCATTTTACACAATGTTTTCTTTCCAGAAAGAGTTGAAAAATTGTAGAATTTCATCAACTTTTAATTGTCATCTGCAGCTTCTTTCAATTTGGACCAGTCTAAAATTTTGTTGTATTGGTGTAGGTTAACTGATTGATTTCAAAAAACTTTTAGGACATCTTTCTGGCTAGGTTGTTTTCACATAAATCTTTAGACTAATACTATAGATTTGATAGCTTACTATTCAAAACCTTTATCCCTTTACCACACAAACCAAAAATATAGTTGAAGAAGAATTTGTGGGAAAAGGAGAGAATGGAAAAGGATTGTTTACAAACAATTTATCCTTTTCTACCTTATTTGGCTTTTTTCCCCCAATTCTAGCACAAATGAAAATGTGGTCTGCAACTTCTTTCAATTTGGAGCAATTTAAATATTTGTCGTCTGGTAATCAGATTCGAAAAAGTCGCGAACCTGGCACTTGTATTTGTTTCCGGTCTTTCAGATTCCAACAATCAATTCATGGATGAATTGAATCAAAAGATTCTCGAACAAAATATTGAGATATTAATGGCTCCTAAATTTGCTCTAATTCTGAAGCGAATAATCTACTCAGAAACCTCTATTTGTTTGAAATCAATTGAAGGATCGGAGGGCGGTGATCCAAAAACTATCCTTTGTGTATTTTCTCTGAAATTTACAATCATGCTGTTGATCAAGCCAGTTATGGGTCAGGAAACATGGTGGGGATTCTGTCTCTATAGTTTTCGTTGGCAGATGGAAAATGTGATTTCCATGGCTTCATTTCATCGGCGAAGGAAAATACAAGTTATTGAAATGTTTCATTTGTAGACAGAAGAATGTAAGAAGTATTTATGCTGACAAGGGGTTGTCAAAATTCCAAAATGATTTTATCAAACATCAAAGTGAGTCAAAGGAACATCAGCTACACAAGTATGAGCTACTAAACATTGGTCTGTAGCTCTGTGACTTTCAAAGAAATCATTTCAAAACAGACAATGGGTTGTTGGCATGAGTAACAAACTGGCTACAATTAAGCAGATTTAAATGTCAGTTTTTTTCAATAATGGTTGGAACTTAAGTCAAAGTTGACCCTTTGAAAAATAAATGGATGAAAACACTCGGTGAAGGGACTTCATTTTAGAGTGGATTTTTACTTGTAATGAAATTTTTCCTTTGTTTCATGGATAATAGTCTAAGCTGCCATCATGAGCTCTATTAACCGGATGATGGGCCAATCAAAGTTCTAGAATTTTAATAGTATTTCTTTTGGCATTAGTATGCAATGGCTAGTTATAATCAAACCTTGTTCTTTTTGACATATTTCACAAGAATTGCCTTAGTCACTCTTGACACCACCTCTTACTATTATTATTAAGGTTCAACTCAATCTTGATTACAGAATATGTTTACAATTATGTTTTTCATACTCGATCATATGATATAATTCTTTTACATCCAATGGTTAGTGCACTTTACCTTTACCTGCGAGGTTGTAGATTTGATCCTTAGGCTGACCAACATGCTCTTGATTTCCGGGACAGGAATTCTATTTCTACATATAAACGCATGTAAAGATTTTTCAGCTGCAATGTTTTAAGCAAATAGAATTTATTTTGAGTCTGTAATGTTAGATTGAAGCATGTTCTTTTGTTAGAAACCAGCTCCCTTGTCAAAACATTAAGTGGCATTTTAAAATATTTTGGAGTCAAAGATAGAAGTCTTTAAATGTGATTCCATAATAAGGAAAACTTAACAGACAAATCAGAGAATGGCCTCAATTATCAAACTAATTAATCAATATACAGTCCTGACTGCATTTGCGACCATTCAGGCCATTGATTTTTTTGATGGGCTTTCATTATTGGGACTGTTTTGGAATGGATTAAATATAGAGCACTTTAGAGCAGTTAAATGCTCGCTTGTAATGTTGCTTTTCTGATAAGAGTCAGTCCAGGCATATTTAGATTTAACCCATTCCAACTCAAGCCCTCCTTTTTACGCCCTTCAAGAAAAAAGCTTTGGAAAACATTGTAGAAAATGAAGAAATTGCTTGTATCAAGCAATTTCTTCATTATCCACAATGTTTTCTATCCAAAAAGACGAAAAAAATCAAAATTCCATCAACTTGAAATTGTCGTCTGCAGCTTCTCTCAATTTGGACCAGTCTAATATTTTGCTGTGTTGGAATGGGTTAATATACGATGGCTTAGAGCAAAAACATAGTATGGCTCTATACAATGTATAGAGCCATACTATGTTTTTGCTCTAAGCCATCGATATATTAATTTAATTGTAACCCTTGTCCTGCTGATTATTTTTCCTCTTTTCACTACATTTGAAAACTTTGATAAAATTAGATCAATCTTGTGTTCAAAGATTTCTCTCAACAACAATAAGCAGGTAGTTTAGACTAAGATCAGACTGCACATCTGTGCAGGCTGATCTTAGTCAATACACCTGCCAAAGCCATTGTCACAGCAGGAATATTTCGGGATCTGCATGACAAGGGTTAATGGTGTGTTTAGAGTGTGACAAGATGAAAATAGACATTGACCATTCTATTCAACAGAATTACGTTGAAGAAATTAAAAGAATTTTGAAGATTGTTGGAAAAAAGCCCATAAAAGAAATGGAAAGAAATAAATGGGATGAAGTGCGAGATACTCTGTCAGCATATGAAGATTTTTCTGAATATTTTTTGAAATCCTTGAGGTATGTACTTTTTATAGGTAAAGAAAGTTAACTCTTAACCCGTTCCCACACAATGACGCTTTTTGACGCCACCTCAAGGAAAACAAGTAAGAAAACATTGTGAAAAATTTTACGCAATGTTTTCAATCCAGACAGTTGACAGAACTTAAAATTACACAAACTCTAAATTGTTGTGTGCAACTCATTTCATTTTAGACCAGTCTAAAATTTTGCCATCTATGAAAAGGTTAATCTAGTATTTCATTAAGAAGAATATCCTTAGTAAAGAGGAAAGTACTTTTGATACTCCATCCACTTTTAATTGTTGTCCGCGGCTGCTATGGGGCAGTTTGTAGCACATCAGACCCTCAATAATGGGGTCCAGGGTTTGATCACCGTCACAAATTGTTGAATTGTTGGCCTCTTAACCGATAACTTATTTTTCTTCATTTTTTGAATGGCAGATATTTGAGAAATCCTAGTTGTTGTTGTAGCTTTTATCTTGGTGATCATGCAAAAACTTTGACTTTTCTTTTCTTATAACTGAAATATTTACCGGAATCTTGAAATTAATATTCACAATTAAGGTCATGTCTTCCCTCCCAGGAAGGAGAAAACCTATTAAAAATCTTTCCTTTAATTGGTCTCTAAAGCAAACAAAACCCTTCTCAATATCAGTGTGAAGTTCTCTGGAAAGAGTATTTTGTATTTTTTCTTATTAACTTTAACACATGTTTGCTTACATTTTAAGATCAAGTCAGTTGCACCCGATTCTTTACCGGAAAGGTTCACTTATCTTCGGCATTGACTGTTATATACACATGCGCTGATAACTAAACTTTACGGATGACTTCCCTAATTTTCGTGATCTAGATAATTGTTTGAATGTTTGTTTGAGCAAAGTTAAAACTTCATCATTGACGTTATAGTTTTATTTAAACAAACCTTAAATTGTGGTGGATCACAATTTGAAATATCAAATCTTCTTTCTTAGGCTTACCTGCATGTAGGATTCTTTTGATCTTAAAGTTTCCATTGTCATATTTATTTATGCTTTTGGGCCTCGAGTATATGTTTCTTATTCATTTTGATATGTGTTTTAGGGGAAGATATGGCTTTAAAAAAGCAAGGTCAAAGTCATCAATCAAGGTTAGGGTCACATATCAAGGTCACACTTCAGAAAAAACGGCTGCTACAGGGCATAGTGTACCACACACACATCTTGTTTTTATTGTATTTCAGTTAAATCTTGTTCAGAAAGTAATTTAAAATTATTACAAGAATGAAGAGAAGAAAGCTTTCCATGATTTCATATCTATACCATCAAGTATAAAAATTTTTTTTTATCTTACCTAAACCAAAATCCTGTTTTTTAGCTGATGTGATTTTTTTTGGTCTTTATATCTTTCCATCTGTCCGTAAACAATTAAAGATATTTGCTGAGTTGAAATTCAGGTGAGTGAGTAAAAAACATAATGGTCTTATTGTCATATGATTAAGTGCTTGTTAAATTTCAGGAAGTCCAAAGTAGAAAATAAAGTTCAAAAAGAGATAACTGAATCAATTTTCGACTGCATTGAAATCGATAACCCAGAGAAATCTCAAATTGCAGATGAGTTAAGGAATGATTTAACTCTGGTCGTAAGTAAACTTTTATTATTCCCCCGCACCTACAAAGCTCTTCATTACCTACCCCATCAAAGATTTTTGAAATTTCATCAATTA
The DNA here is from genome assembly GCA_946902895.1 of Fragum fragum. NCBI lineage: Eukaryota > Metazoa > Mollusca > Bivalvia > Cardiida > Cardiidae > Fragum > Fragum fragum. The sequence goes on from OX336370.1 coordinate 45,024,411, forward strand.
AAAATGTTGCCTGCAATTCCTTTAATTTTGGACCAGTCTAGAATTTTGCTGTCTGGTAATAGGTTAAAGTCCTTTATAGATAGAGGCACTTTCAACATTTGTACACTTAACCAATTACCAGACAACAAAATTTTAGACTGGTCCAAATTGAAAGTAGTTTCAGAAGAAAATTTAAAGTTGATGAAATTTTAGAATTTTTTCAACTTGCTGGGTAGAAAACATTGTGTAAAATGAAGAAATTGCACAATGTTTTTCCAATTGTTTTTCTTCAGGGGCATCCAAAAGCGATTTTGTGTTGGAATGAGTTAACCATTGAATTATTTACTGTTCTTGTAAGATTAAGTTTAGCTTGAAAAAACAACAAAATTTTAGACTGGTCCAAATTCAAAGAAGTTGCAGATAACAATTTTCAGTTGATAAACTTATAAAAAGGTATTTGTCTTTGGGGGTAGAAAAAGTTATGGACAATGAAGAAAATGCTTTAAACATGCAATTTCTTCATTTTCCAAAATATTATCCAAAGCTATGTTCTTGAGGGGAGTTCAGAAATGGGATGGTATTGGAGTTGGTTAACCCATTCCCACACGATGACACTTTTGAACGCCCCTCAAGAAAAACAACTGAGAAAACTTTGTGTAAAATGAAGGAATTGCTTGTAACAAGCATTCTTCATTTTACACGATGTTTTCTACCCAGAAAGTTGAAAAAATCTAAAATTTTATAAACTTTAAAATATTGTCTGCAACTCCATTCAATTTGGACCAGTCTAGATTTTTCTTGAGTGGGAATGGGTTAAGTGCTTATGAATGGTATGTACATATCAAGGTAACTTTCATAAGAATGGTCCAAATTAGAAAATATTCATTACTTTGATGTTTATTTTAGTACAGTTTTAACTTTTTTTGACTTCAAATTACAAGGTTTTTTTTTATCTCTATTACTACTTAGCATTATGATTCAAAACTTTTAGACAAGTGTTCAGTGTGGATTCAAAAATTACTCGTTATTCTGACATTCATGCTGTCGAATTATGCTTAATGTCGAATTTTAATTGCTGTTACTCTCCGGAATAGTTGAGCGTTGATGTCTACTGAGAGATCTTGTATGAAAATTGTTTAAAACACAAAAATGAATGCTGCATCCCCTCCATTATTTATAAAAAACAAAAAAATGCAAAGTGTAGGAAAGCATTACTGGTGCAATTATATTAAATTTGGTCATTCTAAATTTAGTGTTTGTGGTGTCTATTAATTTTGCAGCTTTTTGGCATAAATGTGTTAGTAAGTGTGTCTCTCAAAATTTTTCTTCTATAATCTTGGAGAGATTTCAAAATAAAGTCTCCATCATCAGAAGATGTACCATTTGAAATACTTGTTCAGGTAAGTTCAATGTCAAGGTCAGTCTTATCAGGACTGTAACTTCCTTATTGATAGATTATCAGAGTTGTTCTTCATCATTATTAAGTGTAACATTTGAAATATATGTGCCGGTAGGATATGGTAACAGCTGAAGGCCAAACTTTTGTCTTGACATTAACTCCTCTAACGCCCGATATTTTTCAATATGAATTTGAACAGTTCATGAGTAGTTGTACAATTTCAAACACTGGTCCGATAGGTCAAAGGGATATGTCTAGGTCAGAGATGAATCTCAAATTTGCCTGATCATAACTACTACAATTAGGGAGAGAAATATACGGTCAAACTTCATTTACTGGAACAAGGGTTTTCTTGAACAGAATGGAAATTTTGAACAAGAAACTTGATCTCCCCGCAAAATGTATATGTTCAGCATCACTGTGTAAATCAAACTTTCAAACTCTTTTCAAAATCCAGAACTACAAATCACTATATATTCCATCTGGAACAGTGGAACAAAGACTCATTATTTTTAAATGATCCACCGTATGTAATAATAACCTGTTCTGTGAAAAATACACATATTCCATTATTTGAAAATAATTATACATAGTAATTTAGTAATTGATTGTTTCAAGTTCATCAGAGAATTTTTCATAGCAATTTCAAAAAAATCTTCGAAATCTTAAGAACGGCTGACAATCCTTTTGAAAAGAAACTTAATGCCATGTTGTGCTTGTAATGCATTGTGCCTTTTCAGATTAGCTAACATACGCTGTTAATAACAGCTCATTTATCAATATTTTATATTTAAAAACAGAAATTGGCAACTGAGGCTGCTATTTATAGAATCAACATTGTAAACAAAGCAACTTATTGATATGCTTGTTTGGTGCAATTGATTTTATCAAATGATTTCCTAAAAAACATTTATAAAAATCCTTACATTTAGGTTTGAAGATATTTATGCATATATTGGATTCTATGAAATGCATAACTGTTCAAGCAAGTACATTCACATATTCTTGTACACTTCCTACCCAAGACAAATGATAGTACCAATTTATTGGTGCAAATTGGTGCTTTATCTAATCTTCGGATCAGTCAAACTTCTGAAATGTCAAACAAATTAGCCAGTCCTGGAGGTGTTTGAGCCACTGAAGTTTGACTGTATACCTGCACACTTGATTTAATCACTAACCCATTACCATATGGCAAAATTGTAGACTGGTCCAAATCAAAAGGATATGCAGACAATAACTCTTATTGGATGAATTTTTAAAATTCTTAATCTTTTGGGGTAGAACACATTATTGATAATGAAGAAATTGATTATTACTAGCAATTTCCTTATTTTCCAGAATGTCTTTCAAAGCTTTTTTTTTTTGCTTTAAAGCTTTAAAAAGAGTCATTGTGTGGGAATGGGTTAAGATATTTTGTCAGATAGATCAAAAGTTAACACTTAAAAATCCAAGAAACTTTGGCAGCTGAATACAAGTTGTTCTTGGACAACTATTCTAGTGTTAATGCTTTAATTTCAGAAACCACCTAAAGAGCTGGTTGTGACTTTTTTAGAACGAATTAAAGCAGACCTGTTGAACAAAGACCTAAAATGGGACATGGACTGTATAGTTAGTGTACAGGACATCTTGGAGGCTATTATCAATTCTTACAATGAGTGAGTTATAGAAATTCATTCTTGTTCCTATTGTAACCAATAATTGCATAATCCTGTATTTTTACACACAAAAGAAATATAGTGATGGAATACTTTGTGAGAAAAGCTATTTCTTCTTTTCACACAATGTTTTCTGCCTCATAGTACCCTTATTTTTCAAATTCAATCGACGTTTTTTAGTCATCTGCAACCTGTCTCAATTTGGACTAGTCTAAAATTCTTCCCAGTGGAAATGGGTTAATCAATTACCACACATTCTTCACTTTTTATGCACTCAAATTATTTTATTGTTTTATTGGGGAAAACAATTTTAAAAAGGGAGAAGCTATTTGTGACAAGCAATTTGTCCTTTTGCTATAATTGAGGGATGTTGTCTGTCTGTCTGTCTGAATATCCATAACAAAAAAACCCTGAACATTTCACTCTTAACCCTTGTCATGCTATATAAATTACCTTACTGAAATGCTGTCAAATCAAAGGGAACTTGTTGTTCAAAAATCAATATTTCTTTAAGAAATCAACTTCAAAAACAACTCTGGCAGGAAAAGTACAAGCAAGAGGTGTAGACTAAGATCAGCCTGCACATAAGTGCAGTCTGATCTTAGTCTACTCGTCCTGCCAAAACCGGAATATTCCGGGATCAGCATGACATGGGTTAATTAAACACTGTTCAAGAAACATAGATCATATTTGGGATAAAGGTTCCTTACATTGATAGGCACTAGCTGACTATAAGGTTTAGCTCATCGTGGCCAAGTCACTTATCAAGGTCAGAAACACATCTTGTTTTTAATTCAGTTGCACTTTGTAATATTGCCTGCAGCTTTTTTATTATCCCCCCCACACACTATGTTTGGGGGTATATAGGAGTCAGCTTGTCGATACGTCTGTCCGTCTGTCTGTAGCTTTTTTGTGTCTGCTCAATTCCTCAACAACCAGTGGATGGATTTTATTTAAACTTCACTGATATAATCAGTATCAAGCAGAGATGTGCATATTTTATTTTGGTTACGGTCCATTGATTTTTAATATTTGGCCCTTAATACGAAATTTGTTAGACATGAAAAACTGATTATTGTGGTTCATTGTGAATAGCTAGAGACAGAACATATAGAACAATAATTAGAACAGCCTCTCTGATTATTTGGGGGTACATTGTAAACATGTTTGTTCGCTTTCTTTGCCTACTTCTATGTAGCTCAAGGATTTAAGTCTAACATCATTTAGACTTTAACCCTTCACCACACAGTCCCGCTCTGTGATGATATGAAAACAGGGCTACAGAAAAAAACGTTCGAAAAGGAGAAATTCCTTCTTTTCTCCCAATGTTTTCTACCTCGTTTCACACTTATTTCCCAATTTCCAATTATTTTCATATTTCAGAAATGGAAAACTTGTGACTCCAGAACAGCATAAACTATTTATGGACATATTTATGATTTCAATGGAAGGAGATACGACTGTTGACCATTTTCTGGATGACGAAGAAGGTCACACGGTTTACCTGAGGATATATCAGTGTACTATCATGATCTATTATGTTATTGTAAGTAATCTGTAAATTTTATTACCACACAATGACTGTTTCTGACATTCTGAAGAATTATAATCATTGAAAACTTTGTGGAAAAAAGAGAAATTGCCACCCTGCTTAGTCTCTTTTATATGAATTTAGCATGATTTGCGATTTTAGCACAATTTACAGCTGGGGGCATAGGGCAGTGGTAGTTCGTCATACTCAGAGTTTATTTGATTCCCGACTATGGCCAATATCATTTCCGACAATTAGCTCCCACCAAAGGGGTTGATAATTGTAAACCTAAGTGGGTTGAGCAGCTCAAGGCTTGAAAGGGATGTAGTGGTAGTACTAGTATTAAAGATACTAGTAATCCAAGGTAAGGTGCTCCAGCTGCTGCGATATAACTGTAATATTGTTAAAAGTGGTGTTAAACTCCATCCAATCAATCAATTAGTACAATCAATTAGTACAATTTGAAATGTCATCTGCAATTTCTTTCAGTTTTGTCAAGTCAGAATTTTAAGGTCTGGTAATGCGTTAGTACCCAATGACATAGGTGCTGTACTTCTTTATCTGTCTTTCAGTTTGAAACTTAATCAAATGATTTAACATCTTGATATCACTTTGTAACTTTTTAACCCATAAAATTAAAATTGGGAAGTTATAGAGAACAAAAATTATAAAGAAAAAATTTGTCTTTTAGGATAGAAAACATTGTGCAAATGCAAAACAATTTCTTCGTTTTCTACAAAGTTTTCCAAAGCTTTTAATACCCCCACCATGTAATAATTTGATATTTGGTTTCGTCTATCAAAAACGGTCTGATTTGTGGTGAAAAATTATTCATAACTCCATGAAGAAAATTTTGAGCATGCAGCGATTTTGTATGTTTCCACACAAAATAGTCCCATACAAAAAAGTATCAAAATTTGTAAAGCTTTTGGGTTTTTTCGCTCGATGCTATTAAATTATAAGAAATGAAGAGTTTCATGGAGGCATGAACCGAAAAACCTAATCACACAATGTATGAATCCGCTTGGCATATTCATACATTGTGTGATTAGGTTTTTTGGTTCATACCTCCATGAAAACAAAAAGTATTCTCTTCATCTCTTAAATTGCAGTGGGTTGGAAGGGCTGGTTAGTGTGTGTGTCCATTACTTATCTTCTGCATTAACCCTTATCATGCTGTATAAATTTTCTTACTGAATTGCTGTAAAATCAAAGGGATGAAAGTGCTGGCTGAACTTGTTGATCAATAATCAATATTTCTTTTAAAAATCAATTTCATAAACAACCTTGGCAGGAAAAGTACAACCAGGAGGTGTAGACCAAGATCAGACTGCACTTATGTGCAGGCTGATCTTAGTCTATACTTCCTGCCCAAACCAAAATATTCCAGACTCAGCATGACAAGGGTTAATTTATGGATTTCATAATAACTTTGCACAGGTGTTCCCCTTGATCAGTACAAGTGTCATGTGTAGTTCTTTTGGATTCTTACAAGTTCAAGGTCACAGCTGAAGGTCATGTGATAAGCATTTAAGCAGAGGCAACTGTGTCTTTGACACAGTTTTAGTTACTTAACCCATTCTCATACAATGACGGTTTTTGACGCCCTTAAGGAAAAAAATGGTGAAAACATTTTCTAAAATGAAGAAATTGCTTGTAACAAGCAATGTTTACTATTCAGAAAGTTGAAAAAATAAAAAAATTCATAAACTTAAAATTGTTGTCTGCAACTCTTTTCATTTAGGACTAGTCAAAAATTTTGTCGTCTTTTAACCCATTCCCACAAAATGACGCTTTTGGATGGCCCCTAAGGAAAACAATTTCGAGAACATTGTGGAAAATGAAGACATTGCTTTTAACAAGCAATTTCCTCATTTGTAACAATGTTTTCTATCCAGAAAGTTCAAAAAAGCTAAAATTTCACAACCTTTAAATCGTCATCTGCACATCCTTTCAATTTTGACCAGTCTGAAATTTTGCCGTCTGGTAATGGGTTAAAGGGTTAAGAATTATAGAATAGCAGGATGGTACTTGATTGATCACACTGTTAATCTAGCTACCAGGGCTTTGGAACGAAGGGGACATTGTCTCCATTGTCTTAAAACAATAGGAACATTTATGATATTTTGGGGACAATAGTGCAAAAACGCAGCCTTGGCATATCACTGTTGCACATACATAATGCTGTCTGTCTGTCTATCTATTAGTATTTAATCTAATGATGGTCTTATGCCTAAGATCAAGGTAAAAATGTAACTATTTTTCTGAAGAAATCCTGTCAAAATTTTACCTTAAAAACTTAACATTTCTTCTATTTTTTTTAATCTATTCAAGGTACATGTTTATATATGTGGCTATGTGTCAGTCATAGATAATTTATGAGAGTCATTTTTCGAACTTTAACCCATTCCAATGACGCTTTTAGACACCCCTCAAGAAAAATAATACAGTAAACATTGTTTAAATTGAAGAAATTGCTTGTTTCACATTTAACACAATATTTTCTACCTAGAAAGTTTGAAAAATCTAAAAGTTCTTGTTGTCTGTATCTCCTTTCAATTTGGACCAGTCTAAAATTTGGCCATCTGGTTATGGGTTAGATGTTTCAAATGAGTAAGTATTGTGTAAATATTTTGAAATCCAAAATACTTCTACCAGTTTTGTAGTTCTGAAATTAGTAATGTTTAACTTTGATTCATTTTACAGCATAGAGAGTCTTCAACTCAAGACTGTATCCTTGATTTGATTCCGGGTTTTATCAAATGGGCAAAAATCTCAAATGAAGAAAACTGTGAGATTGTTAAAGAGACAAGTTTCATGATACTACAGTGCCTGTCTACAAAACATCCGAAAGGAATGGAGAAGTATCTCAAAGATATTGTCGATTTGATGTTGGAAGTCGAACAATATAACAATTTGAGCAGTAAGGATATCTTCATTTTTATTATATGCCAGAAGAGTTGTAATGTTATGGCCCTGGTCATCCATTTGTCTGTCTGCCTATCCATAGCGTTTTTTGTGTGTATGCAACTTATCCTAAAGTTACAATAGGAATGAATGAAACTTGCCTCAATGAATCTCTATGATGTCTGTTTGTGGATGAGACAAAATCTATTTTGATCCCTAATAGACATTCTAGTGTGCCCTTGACACAAAATTACAGTGTTATTTTTTACTAACAAGTTCGTCGGGTGAATATAGCCCAATTTGCAAAACTGTTGTCTTATTATGTAAAAGTAAAGATAGGAAAAGTTAAATTGTCTAAATTCACTGAGAAAGAAATTAATCCGTCTGAAATCATTCTCCGCAATAATAAATCAATAAAATTCGTGAAATTAATCAAATAATCACATTCCTTAGGAATGGTAACATCATTTGTAAAAATGACATCATTGCGGGTGTTTTGAGGTTATTTTCATAGTAATGTGGGACCCATTTGTTTGAGCTCATTTGCATAATTATTACACTAGTATAATATCACCCATTTGATATAAAAAGTAGAACTCAATGTAGTTATTTCTGGGTTCATTTGGTACGAAATGAAAATTTCTTGATATGTTCAGTGCAATTACCAGGAGTGTTTATTTGGATAAATATTAACTAATATTTTGACCGTGCAGGGTAGTGATTAATTGTATGAAAGTAAAGGAGCTATATTAAACTGTTGCGGAAAGTTGTACACTTGGAAGATATGCACATTGAATTATCTTTGACTGACCCCTAAGCAGCAGACAAAATTTCAAGACTGGTTAATTTTGAGATTTTTTTTTTAATGCAAATAAGAATTGGATGGTATTATTGCAAGTACAAAATGTTACCATGCAATTAACCTTTTCCTGTTTTGCAAATCTTAAGACTTGTCAAATTCAAAGGTTTTGTTGATGAAAATTTAAAATGGATTTTATTTAAAAACCAACCTTTCAGTAGGGTAGAAAATTTTGTTGAAAAAGAAGAAATTGCTTGTAACAATCAATTTCTTCTTTTTCACAATATTTTCCTCAGTTATGAAATCATGGGGACATAAAAACAAGGAGATAAACAGGCAAGGGTTAATATCTGCAGGTTCATGGAAATCTCCATCAAATCTTTCCCATTTCACAGAGTTGAAAAGTAAAGTAGTCAAAATAATTGAAGGGTAATCAATAACTAGATGACATAATTCACAGATGTTGCAGACAAAAATTTTTTTAAGTTGTGAAATTTTAAAAATCTTCCTATTTTGGATTAGAAATCATTGTGTACAATACAGTATTTCAAAAACTAAAGATTCAGCACAAGTAAATTATTGTTTAAAAAAACAAGTACATCAACAAGGTTCTGTAAAAATATTGTACAAATAACTAGGCAAAATAGTTCTAGTTTAACACATTGACATAGTCAGGTATACTGACTATTTTGTGTTGAAATTCAACAAAAGTGATATGCTTTTAATCTGATCTTACCAAGGATAAGATAATTTTTTAACATTGTAGATGGTCCCTTTTTGCCAGATGGTCACATACATCTCCCTATATTTTCAGTGCTGATCACCAAGTTGTATCCTGACAACCCCGCAGCAGTACATGAACGTCTGAATGAGATATTTGAAGCCTTTCCCATGTTGAAAGATGATGATCAAACCATGATTCTGAATATATTGATGCCGGTCGCTTCAACAAACCCACAGGTATATCGCTGACTCTCAGTCAGGTACACTTTTGCTTGGGTGTATAAATGCTGTGTCAAGTTAGTTCAGTTGGTAAATCCTTGGGTTGCATGTTCAAGCCCAATTGTTCCGACATTTTATAAATGTCATGCAATGTGTTTCTTTAGTCTTGCACCATTGGGAGAATGATAAGTAATGTGCCTAAGTGGGATCAATAGTTGTGTCTTAGATAGAATATATATATATTGTGGTTGTGCAGATGTGAAAAATGATAGGAAGTCATGTTAAGGTGTACTGAAGGGTCAATATTTTTCATGAAAACCAAACATCTTTTCAACTCTGCACATATGTTAAGTCTGATCTTTGTCTGTGCCTCCTACCAAAACAGATTCCTGGTTTAACATGACAAGGTATGTTACCAGACTACAAAAATGAGACTGGTCCAAATTCAAGGAAATTGCAGACAACAATTCAAAGTGCTGTAAATACTGTTAATTCTTGTCACAAGTAGTTCCTTCTTTTCCAAAAGAGTTTTCTATTCTATATTTCTTCAGGGCATCAAAAGGTGGGATTTAGCGCTAATTTGCTTTTCCCACACAATAAAATTTTAGACCAGTCAAAATTCAAACAAGTTGCCGATGACAATTTTAAGTTGATGAAATATTTAAAATCTTTGTCTTTTTGGGTAGAAAACATTGTGGATAATAAAGAAATTGCTTGTGACTAGCAATTTCTTCATTTTCCATAATATTTTCCTAAGCTTTCATATGAGGGGTGTTTAAAAGCGTCATTGTGTGGAAATGGGTTAAGTGAAATATTTGCCGTTAAGGGGAATAAGTGTTCAATAACATGCAATTTTTGTTGTATTTCCTGGTCAAATACCATGCATCACACACAAATATAGATTTCAAATTCGTTTGCATTCATTTTCAGGCATTTACTGCAGACCAAATCAAGACATTAATAGACTGGCACTTAAACCCAGGCCAGCATGACAGTCTATTGTTGGTGATCATTCGATACATATCCGAGAAGGATCCAAAAATGCTCCTTCCTCATGGAAGACAATTCCTAAAACCTGACAAAGGAGCAATACCTATGATTTTCAGTATGAAGCTTTATGTTATTGGGAACGTGGCTGTTTTGGATACGGTAAGAATACCTACTTGCATGGTGAATTACGCTTGAAGCTATGTTAACCCATTAGCACACAACAAAAATTTAGACGCATCCAATTTCAAAGAAGCTGCAGATGACAAATTTAAATTGATGACATTTGTAAATCTTTGTCCTTTTAGGTAGAAAACATTGTGGATAATGAAGAAATTGCTTGTAACTTGTTCCAAAGTTTTGTTACAAGCAATTCCTTTTTTTCCACAATGTTTTCTCAAGTATAAAATCACAGTGACATAGAAATCCTGGGTTTGTACAGGAAAGGGATAAGGCTCAGATATTGTCCATATCCATAGATACCCATATTGACCCAAAATTCCACATTGTTTTCAATAAATTGATCTTACACTGAAATAACATTTTATATTTCAGAAATAAGTAGAGGATTCCCTCGACTTTATGGTCAAGTGCTTTAATCATCCTGATCCAAGTATGCTTCACGTATTAACATTGTTTTCAATAAATTTATCTTACACTGAAATAACATTTTATATTTCAGAAATAAGCAGAGGATTCCCTCGACTTTATGGTCAAGTGCTTTAATCATCCTGATCCAAGTACGCTTCACGTATTAACATTGTTTTCAATAGATTGATCTTATGCTGAAATAACATTTTATATTTCAGAAATTAGCAGAGGATTCCCTCGACTTTATGGTCAAGTGCTTTAATCATCCTGATCCAAGTACGCTTCACGTATTAACAGGACAAATTTACACAGTTATGAAGGCAAGTCCCAAATACATGAATAAATATCGAGGTCAGGTGGAGAAAATGGAAGCTAAGGCAACAACTCCTGGAATACGAGATGGATGTAAAAATATTCTCAACTTCTTAGATGGTAAAGTGTAAGTAGTGAACAGATATATACAACATTTAATAAACAATACATGTAGTTAACAGCGTAAGCTCTGCCTTCTTTGAGCTTGTTAAATGTTTTTTTACTTGACTTATGTTAAGCTCCATTCCCAAAGAATTATAAACCTTGGGGATGCTGCAATAAGCATTGACCCACTTTTTGGTAGTAGGTTCACACAGTTGTGTTTATTTTAGCCACTTTTGGACGGGATTTCTGGAGCAAATGAAAGTGTTTATGCAAGTTTTGAATGGCTTAACCCTTTCCCACACAGTCAAGCCTTTTTACTCCCCTCAAGAAGAAAACACCAGAAAACATTGTGGAGAATGAACAACTTGCTAGTAACAAGCAATTTTTTATTATACAAAACGTTTTTGGCTACAATGATTCTACATGATGTGTAGTTGTGAATGAAACATACATGTCAATTGTCAAGCTGCAAATGAATTATCTGCCCCATGCTTACAGGAATTGCATGATATTGCAATGTTTTCAGCACCCGTAACCCTTTCCCACTTTGAAAAATTTCAGACCTTATTCAAATTCAAAAGTTTTGCTAGCAAAAATTTTATTTGGCTTTAATTTGAAAAATAATCATTCGGTTACAAGCAATTTCTTCTTTTTATGCAACTTTTTCTCAATTTTATATGCACAGGGACATAAAATTCAGGGATTGAACAGGAAAGCGTTTATATATTAGAAAAAATAGTGAAAAATATTATATATTTCACTGACAAGCCCCTTTGGATGTATATGCACCACTCTGCTAAGCTCTTGTGGCATTTTTTCATGGCAACATTTTTGCTGTTATCACTTGGACCATAGCCATGGCGCATCAGACTCTCAGACATTACAGGTTCGATCCCTGGTCGGGGAAATATTGTCTCTCATGAATGGGTAGATAATCGTAAACCTAAGTGGGATAAGCAGAGGGAGGCTCAGAAAGGATGTAGTGGTAGTACTGGTGTGAGAAAGACCAGGAATCCATTGTTAGGTGCTCCAGCCGCTGGAATATGACTGAAATACTGTTAAAAGTGATGTGAAACCACAATCTACCAATCAATCAATGTATGTTTACTCCTAACAGCATAGAAGAAGTCTATGATGATGTCCAACAAACTAAAGAGGATGTAACTGATATGGACAAGAAGGTTGGGGCTACAATGAATACAGTGGTGACTCTCGGAGAACATGTGGTAGAACACCATAAAGATATCTCACAACTCAAAACTGATGTGGATGATCTAGAAGAGAGGGTTGATGACGTAGAAGAAGATTTGGGTGAAACAAAAGTTAAAGTCGAGGAAATTGACAATAAGGTGAAAATGTTTATTTAGCAAGGCCAGCAATTTTATTTCCTATGGACAAGCCAGCTTTCTCATCAGTATTGGACTTTGTTGAAAATTTAACCCTTTCCCATTTCTTGAAATTTTAGACAGGTCCAAAGTGAAGGAGGTTGCAGACAACGGTGAAATCTAAATGTAATTTGAAATGAAACCATCCTAAGTGGTAGAAAATATTGTGGGAAAAGGAGAAGTTGCTTGTTACAAGCAATTTTTACTTTTTACACAATGTTTTCTCAAGTATGAAATCACAGCAACGTAAAAACCAGGGTTGAAATAGGAAAGGGTTAATGGAAAAAGTGAGTGTTAAACCCGTTCTCACACAACTATCCTTTTGTATGCCCCTAAGAAAAAAAGCTTTTTAAATACATTGTGAATAATTAGCCCATCCCCACTCAACAAAATTTTAGACTGGTCAAAGTTGAAAGGAGTTGCAGATGACAATTAAAAGTTTATGAAATTTTAGATTTTATCAACTTTCTTGGCAGAAAACATTGTATAAAATGAAGAAATTTCTTGCTTCAAGCGATTTCTTCATTTTACATAAATGTTTTCCCAAATGTTTTCCTTAGGGGGGGGGGGGGGGGGGGTTGGGTTAAAAGCGTCACTGTGTGGGAAAGGGTTAAAGAGCTTTGGAATACATTGTGGAAAATGAAGACATTACTTGTATCAAGCAATTTCTTCATTCTCCACAATGTTTTCTACCCAAATAGATGCTCTTTTTTAAATTCCTTAAACTTGAAACTGTTGTCTGCAACTTCTTTCAATTTGGACTAGTCTAAAAATCATGTTTTGTGGGAATGGGTTAAGAAATTGAATGTTACATTGATTGTAATGGGTTAAATTTTTGGTATTGTTTTGTTGTGAGGAATACAACTTATTAGCTTACAAGCTCATTTATCTTGGGATGTTCTTCATTAGGATTTTTTCTCGAGCCTACTTGTGGTGAGGAAAACAGTTTTCACATTTACAAGTCTGTGTATGTGTTTTAGTATGTGTATCTGTTTGTACAATATGTCTGTACCATTAACTTCACATCTAATGGAGTAATTTCTAAATATTTTGGCACATTTGTTTTCTATGATTAGAAGATGTGCAACTTTCATTATTTGCTCAGATAGGTCCATAATTATTTAATGCAAGGTCACAGCTCAAGGTCAAAGTCTTGTGAACATAACTCTGACATTTATGGATAGATTTCAATTTAAATTTGCACAATTCTTTTTAATTATGAGATGTTCATTTGAAGCTATGGACCATCACTTGAGTAATGTGTTGAAATTCTTAATAAATTTTCTTGAAACTTATTTTGAGATTTGAGATTTACACAGATTATGATAATCCATATAAAGTTCTTAAAGCATCCTAACATTTATAAAGATCTTTTTTATATTTTGTATAGACAATGACAAATGCACCCAAATGGTCAAGAGATCTGACTAAACTAATGAATCCACAAAGTGACGCTGATTGGCGATTACTTGCACAGAGACTAGAATACAGTAATGATGATATACGTGCCTGGGCCCAGCAGAATGATCCGTGCATGGCCATGCTTAGTGAGTGGTATGCGACACACAAGACAAGTGAAGCTACGCACGCCATCTTGAAAAATCTGGAAGAAATGAACAGAGAAGATGCTGTCATTATTGTGGAGAATGCAATGAAAGCTTCAGGTAAAGAGAGAATGAACACAAGTTTTAATCACAAAAAATGTACAAGAAAAACTAATCTTTGGGGCTCTTGTCCTTTACTATAATTCCGTCATTAAGATAACTTCATTTAACCAATTACTGCACAAACCTGATTTTTAGGCCATAAAGAATATAGTTATTGAAAACTTTGTTGGAAAAGGAGGAATTGTTTGTTATAATTCAATTAGCCTGTTAAGGAATGTTAGTCTTGTTGCTTATAATTGTTGAATTTTAAAAAGGGACATTACTCCCATTTATTGGAAGTGGTCACATTTGAAAATCTGTTTTCTTACAGAGGGTGTAGTAGAAGATGAGGAGTTTGAATACCCGAGTCCTCCACCTATCTTTCTCAGTTATCAATGGGGCATGCAGGATGAAGTCAAACTTCTAAAACAACATTTACAAATGGCCGGCTTTGAATGTTGGATGGACATTGGACAAATGGGAGGTGGAGATAAATTATTCAAGAAGATAGATAATGGTGTGAGAGCTGCGAAGCTTGTGATATCCTGTGTCACTGAGAAATATGCAAAATCACCTAATTGCAATAGGGAGGTCAGTATTAATATTTGCATTACAGAAAAATTATTGCAGTCAAAACATCATCAAACCTCGCAGTTGATGTTTATCTAAATTAAGTTCAAATTGGCGTTAACATTTCCATCATACTAACATAGTTCTTAATTTTATTTAAATAAACAAGCAATGTCTGCTTGGAGACTGCTGAGTTGTTGAACACCTGGGGTTACTGAAACAATGAGAAAATGTCACGTTGATCGACCTTCAAACCTCTTTCTTGGTTATGGACTTCACCTAAATTCTTAACCATTGTTAAGATACGATAACATTAAAGAACAGTATCTAAACCAAGTTATTTACAAATTGGGATTTACGCCAAACAACTGCAAGTGAACGAAAATGGTTTTAATTTGAAAATTTAAAGCCAGTTGTCGTTTGAAAAACTTGAAGAGGCTCACTTTTATTCACAATTCTTAATGTCACAATAATTGACATAATATTTTGAGACTCTGAAAAACCTTTTGAATTGGATTCATGTAACAAGCAATGGTAACAAGCAATTGTAACATGCGATTTCTCCATTATCAACAATATTTTCTACCATAAAGAGCCAAAGTTTTTTGAAATTCCACAAACTTAGAATTTGGGCCAGTCTGAAATCGTGTTGTGCAGGAGTGGGTTAATTTTACATTTTCAATTTTCAAATGTTTGTCTCTTTTACTTCTGCCTATGTCTTTAGATAATGCCAGTTCTGAAGTTTTATTGGGTGCATTAGTTACAGATATTGTTATTTATCAATTCATTCATTGTGAATGGATGCCTTACTTTGCAGACTCTTAGTTTTTGTTCATACTTAATAAAAAGTTGTTTTAACTGTAATTATAAAGGCATCTTTGTCTCAAGCTTTTTTACAAACCCTTTCCTATAGAATCCCTGATTTTTATGTCCTTGAGATTCTATACTTGAGAAAATGTGGGAAAAGAAGGAAATGCTGCAAAGAGCAATTTCTTCTTTTTCTACAGTATTTACTACTTAGTAGGTTGGTAGCTTTTCAAATTGCACTCACTTTTCATTGTTGTCAGTAAATTCTTTTGAATTCGGACTAATTTAAAATTTCAAGAGAAAAATCAAAAACAGAAAATTGTTAAACATTTTGATTTCAGGTGAACCTATCTGTAAACCTTGGTAAACCAATCATCCCTCTTCTAATGGAGAAGATGCCCTGGCCCCCAGAGGGGTCAATGGGGCCCATTTTTGGAGAGTACCTATTTATTAGATTTTTTCAACGGGCTGGAGAAGAAACTAAAGATAACAGATACTGGCCGCTCCCAAAATTCACTGAACTTCTCATGCAGATAAATTTCTATGTGGCTCCAGACCAAAAGCTTATTAGTAAAGGTAAAATATATGCCTATACAAAATTTTTATGTCATTTTATGGCCACCATTGAATTTTAACCCTTTCCCATTCAATTCTGCTTTTTTCACACCCTTAAGAAAGAGGCAACAATTCATAATCCACAATGCTTTCTACTCCAAAAGGCAAAGAATTCTAAAATTTCATCAACTTGAAATTGTTGTCATTAACTTCTTTCAATTCGGACCAGTCTAAAAAATTTTCGATGGGGATGGTTCAAGTAAAATTGGCTTTTTTAACAAGTGTCATATATACAATTACATTGAAGTTTTTTTCCCTATCTTATTCAGTTTTACCCATACTTATTGTAAGTTTGCCAAATATAACCATAAACCCACATGCATACAAGACATATGAAAATAACTAATAGTTTAATGCCCTCATATTGACAGATAGGGTTCATAATGTTTTATCCTTCTGTATGCCTGTACGTCTGTCTGATGAAAACATAACCGAATTTTAATTGGTCCAAATTGAAAAAAAGTAGCAGAAAACAACTTAAACTTTATGAAATTTTTACTTTTCAGCTTTCTGGTTGGAAAATTTTGTGGAAGATGTAGAATTTGCTCGTATTAAGCAATTTTTACCTTTTTACAGTGTTTTACCACTTATTTTTCTTGAGCGATGTCAAAAAGCGGCATTGTATTGAAATGGGTTAACCAGTAAAAACTTATCTTATATCGTTTCAAATTTTATACAATTCAAGTTATAATGCTGGCATTTGGCATGAGGATACCTCTCACAGATATGCATCTGCTGATATCGAGGTCAAGGTCATCTGACAAGGTCAAGGTTATTTCCATGGTTAAATCCTTGAAACAATGTACAGCTACAGGGGCATTAGTGTTTCACAAACACATCTTTGTAGAGAGGGCTATACAATAAATATTTCATAATTCCAAAGTATTTTTTTATGCTGAATTCTTTATCATTGAGATAACAGACTGCCATTGTTCGTCATTTACAATGACAGTTAACCCATTACACGATGGCAAAATTCTAGACTGTTCCAAATTGAAAGGAGTTGCAGATGACAATTCAAAGTTTATGAAATTTCAGATTTTTTCATCTTTCTGGGAAGAAAACACTGTGTAAAATTAAGAACTTGCTTGTTACAATGTTACAAGCAATTTCTCCATTTTTACACAATGTTTTCTTAGGGTTTATATGAGGGGCGTCCAAAAGTGTCATTGTGTGGGAATGGGTTAACCCTTTCCTGTTTTTCAAAGTTTTAGACTTTTCTGATTTTAAAGAAGTTAGAGACAATTAAAAACTGATTGAAATTTGTAAAGTAACCATTATACAGGTTAGATTGTGGAAAAAGAAGTATTTACTTGTTACAAGCAATTTCTTCTTTTACTGCAATCTTTTCTTGTGTATATAATGGCTTTGACATAAAAACCAGGGATTGTTCAGGAAAAGGTTAACTGTTTGCTGGCAATGAGCATTGACTTTCGACAAGTTTGTTTGAAGTATCAAACAATCCAACGGGTAACATTTCCAACCATTACACATGTTCACCAAGTAAAGACTCTGATCAGCCTGTGCATCGGCACAGTCTGATCAGAGTCTTCACTCTGCACTCTGTAGATAGATACTGACCCAAAGCTTCTTTAACCCATCCCAACTCAATCCCTCCTTTTTACGCCCTTCAAGAAAAAAGCTTTGGAAAACATTGTGGAAAATGAAGAAATTGCTTGTATCAAGCAATTTCTTCATTATCCACAATGTTTTCTATCCAAAAAGGCGAAAAAATTCAAAATTCCATCAACTTGAAATTGTCGTCTGCAGCTTTTTTCAATTTGGACCAGTCTAAAATTTTGCTGTGTTGGAATGGGTTAAACAATCAGCGAATATTCTAATTGCCCCCCAGTATGGCTGTCCAGGATGCGCAATGTGTGCAAGTCACACACATGCGAAATGGTTGGAAATGTCACACATAGGCTCAAATGATATTAGTTTGCGAAATATATGTTCAGGGACTTGAAACAAAAATCTCCACCTAAACATTGAATCTACATCCTGAATATGATGTAGTTACGACAAGTCAACCACCAACAAAAATGTTTTACCTAAATGTCCAAGGTCAACATTTCTTTTCTCGACTAGATCAAGGATTTGATTGGTCAAAGGATTTTTCCATTGACAGTAGTGATCACTCATTTTTATACGCTGCCAGAGCCGGTCATATATTGGCGTAATCTTCTCCGTCTGTCTGTCCTGAATTATGCCCCCCTTAAAACTTAGTATCTTGGGCTTATTGAAATTGCAGCCTTGTGAACGCAACTCCTCCTAAGTTTCTGGTTGGATCTTTTTTAAACTTGGTCAATGTTATCACCTTAATTGCTTTATGTGCATGAAGTAAGGATTTTATGGTTCATTATTTTTTGCCTCAGTTATGCCCCCCTTAAAACTTAGTCTCTAGGGCTTATTGAAATTGTAGCCTTGTGAATGCATCTCCTCCTACGTTTCTGGCTGGATCTTAATGAAACTTGGTGGATGTTATCACCTTAATTGGTTGATGTGCATGAAGTAAGGGTTTTATGGTTTATTAATTTTTCCCTGAATTATGCCCCATTTAAAACTTAGTATCTTGGGCTTATTGAAATTGCAGCCTTGTGAACGCAACTCCTCCTAAGTTTCTGGTTGGATCTTTTTTAAACTTGGTCAATGTTATCACCTTAATTGCTTGATGTTCATGAAGTAAGGATTTTATGGTTCATTAATTTTTGCCTCAGTTATGCCCCCCTTAAAACTTAGTCTCTAGGGCTTATTGAATTGGCAGCCTTGTGAATGCAACTCCGCCTAAGTTTCTGGCTGGATCCTAAATGAAACTTGGTGGATGTTATAACCTAAAATGGTGTATGTGCATGAAGTAAGGGTTTTATGGTTCATTAATTTCCCTAAATTATGCCCCCTTAAAACTTAGTATCTTGGGCTTATTGAAATCGTAGCTTTGTGAACGCAACTCCTCCTAACTTTTTGTCTTGATTTAAATGAAACTTGGTCAATGCCATCACCATAATTTGTAGGTGTACATGGATGAAGGATTTTATGGTTGATTGATTTTTGCAAGAGTTATGTCCCTTGACACTTAGTCTCTGGGTTTTTGAGTGTTCATTAATTTTTCCCTGATTTATTTCCCCTTAAAACTTAGTGTCTGGGACTTATTGAAATTGCAGTCTTGTGAACAACTGCAAATGTTTTGAATTTGGTTCTGTCAAAATAAGTAGTGTCTACAATTAATTTCGTGAAACAGCAGCAAAGTGGCAGCGTATATTGTTACTATGGCACTCTTGTAAATGTAAGTTTATGATTTGATAAAAAAAATTGATAAACCAAGGTACCAAATAAAGATGTTAATAATCATAACAGAAATAATAATGTATTGATTATAATAAAACTGTACACTTAGTGTTCAACCTAGTAGGGACAATTGTTCAAATGACTTCTATAAAATGTTCTCTCTCTTGAAGCAAACCTTATCCCACTAAGTGCATTTTAATCCCAAATACATGTATTAACCCATTCCCACATGATAGAATTTAAGACCCGTCCAAATTCAAAGAAGTTGCAGACCACAATTTTAAGTTAAATAAATTTTCAAAACCTTTGTCTTCTAGGGTAAAAGGCATTGTGGATAATGAATAAATTGCTTGTAACAAGCAATTTCTTCTTTTTGCATAATGTTTTCCAAAAGTTTCATATTGAGGGGTGTTTGAAAGCGTCATTGTGTGGGAACGGGTTAAGCATGCTACCATTATATAATTAAATTACCGTGTCTTTTATAAACTGAAGTCTAGAATGTTCGTTAAAGATTTTCTTCATAAAATATAGCCTTTGTCACTTTTGTTTTGCTTTTATCATTTTGACATAATTATCATCGCAAAAATTATTTTTTGATAGTTGTATAGAATGGGCTTACTTTTGCAGAATGACCTCCTTGATAGAAGTCTGTTAGCCCATCTGATACCCTAAAATGCAAAGCTAGATTGAAAACTGTACCCTTCCATATAATTTCCATAGTTATACTGAAGTTCTATCATAATTTAACAGAATACAAAAACTGGTGGATGCCTATTGCAGAAGAAATTGTAATTGACAAAAATAAAGGCAAGGGAAAAACAGCTTTCCAACAAAAATCTGAAACCAAGGTAAGTAATCTATACAGACTTTTGGTTTGAATGACAATTTTTGTTATATTGGTACATGTATCATATTCCTTAACTCTTTCCTGTTCTGCAAAATTTTAGACCTGTCCAAATTCAAGAGTTCGGCAAATGACAATTAAAAGTGGATTTAATTTACAAAATAACCATACCGTAGGGTAAAAAATATTGTGAAAAAAGAAGAAATTGCCTGTTACAAGCAACTTCTTCTTTTCCATAATGTTTTCTCAACTATGATATCAAAGGGACTTAAAAACCAGGGATTGAACAGGAAAGGGTTAATGATAGTTCATATTTTGCTTGTTAGAAGTGTCTTAACCCTTGTCATGCTGTATAAATTACCTTACTGAATTGCTGTCAAATCAAAGGGCTGAATGCACTTATAGAACATGTTGAACAAAAATCAATATTTTTTTTAGAAATCAATTTCATAAAAGACTCTGACAGGAAAAGTACAAGCAGGACATGTAGAGCAAGATCAGACTGCACTTATGTGCAGGCTGATCTTGGTCTATACCTCCTGCCAAAACCGGAATATTCAGGGTTCAGCGTGACAAGGATTAATAGAGTGTGACAGAGAGAAAAACATATATGCTGTCCAGGGCTTGAACTCAAAACCTCTTGATTTTTAGAGACAGTACCCTACAAATTGAGTTTATATTACACCACTTACATACAATTTCTCATGAGAGTTTTGACCAAGACCAGATAAAGGTCATTTATTGTCAAAATATTAAATCAGGGAAATTTGCCTTGCCTAACTTTACCAACATTTGATTGGAAATGAAAACCTTAAAGCCAACCCAGATAGCCTTTATACACAAAATTGAGTTTAATATCCTGTTGACAAAAACTAAAGTAAAAAAATAGATTAACTATAAAATTTCTATTTATAAATGCTTTTTAGCTCACCTGATCACAACATGCTCAAGGTGAGCTTTTGTGATCACCTTGTGTCTGCCGTGTGTTGCCAGAAGGTGTCATCGATTCTTTGAACATCTTCTCCTTAGTAACCTCTAGGTAGATATCAACAATAATTTGAAGGAATATTCCTTGAGTGACCCTTCTCAAAATTTGTTCGCAAAATTTGATTGACCTCCCAAATATGGGTGTGGCAGGGCGGGGCAGTTTTTGACTTTGAAATCTTTAAACGTCTTCCCTTCAGTAACAATTGGGCCAATTTCAACCAAACTTGGCATCAATGTTCCTTGGGTGACTCTTTTCAAAAGTTGTTCGCAAAATTTTGATTGACACCCAAATATTGATGTGGCAGGGCAGTTAAACCATAGGGCCAGTTTCAACCATTCTTTGCATCAATGTTACTTTGGTGTCCCTTTTAAAAAGTTTTTCGCCAAATTTTGATTGATACCCAAATATTTGGTGTGGCAGGGCCGGGGCAGTTTTTTACTTTGAAATCTTTAAACGTATTCTCCCTAGTAAAAATTGGGCCAATTTCAACCAAACTTGGCATCAATGTTCCTTCGATGACCCTTTCCAAAAGTTGTTTGCAAAATTTTGATTGACCCTCAAATATGGGTGTGGTAGGGCAGGGCAGCTTTAGACTTTGAAATCTTTAAATATCTTCTACCCAGTAACCATAGGGCCAATTTCAACCAAACTTGGCAGAAAGGTTCCTTTGGTGACCTTTTTCAAAAGTTGTTTGTTAAATTTTGATTGACGCCCTAATTTTGGCGTGGCAAGACAGGGCTGTATTCTCCCCAGTAAAAATTGGGCCAATTTCAACCAAACTTGGCATCAATGTTCCTTGGGTGATCCTTTTCAAAAGTTATTTATTGAAATTTTGATTGACTGAGGGGGGGGGGGGGGACAGTTTTTGACTTTGAATCTTTAAACATCTTCTCCTCAGCAACCACTTTGCCAATTTCAACCAAACATTGCATGAATGTTCAAAAGTTACTCTCTAAGTTTGATTGACCAGAAAACATGGGTGTGTCAGGGCCGGCAGTTTCTGACATTGAAATCCTTAAATAACTTTTTCCTCAGTAACTACTTGACCAATTTTAACCAAACTTGGCATGAAACTTCCTTGGGTGACCCTTCTTTAAGATTTTCTGGAAATTTTGGTTGACCCCTAAAATGGGTGTGGCAGGGCAGAGCAGTTTTTGACTTTGAAATCTTTAAACACCTTTTCCCTCAGTAAATACTTGTCCAATTTCAACCTAACCTGGCATGAATCTTCCTTGGGTGACCCTTCTTAAAAGATGTTGGGTTGACCCCAAAATATGGATGTGGCAGGAAGGGCCAGTTTTTTTTCTTTGAAATCTTTAAATATCTTCTCCTTAGTAACCACAGGGCTGATTCTGGTAGGAATGTTCCTTGGTTGACACTTCTCAAAAGTTATTCATGAAATATTGATTCACACTCAAATATGGGCGTGGCAGTTTTTGACTTTGAAATCTTTAAATATCTTCTCTTCAGTAACCACTGGGCGAATTTCAACCAAACTAGGCATGTTTCTTCCTTAGGTGACCCTTCTCAGAACTTATTGGTGAAATATTGATAGACTCCCAAATATTGGCATGGCAGGGTTGGGTAGTTTTAGACTGTGAAATCTTAAAACAACATCGTATCCTCCTTAACCACTTGGCATGAATGTTCCTTGGGATACCCTCCTCAAAACTTGTTTGCAAAATTTTGATTGAACCCCAAATATGGATGTAGCAGGGCAAAGCTTACTTTGACTTTGAAATCTTTACACCTCATCTCATCAGGAAATACTTGGCATAAATCTTCCTTGGGTGACCCTTCTTAGAACTTGTTTGTGAATTTTGATTGATGCCCAAATATGGGCATGTCGGGGGGGCTTTTTTTACTTGGAAATCTTTAACATCATCTCCTCCTAAACCAGTGGGCCAATTTCAATCAAACTTGGCATGAATCTTACTGACAATGGCCAATGGGGTTTTTACTGTGCTGTTGTGGGTGTGAGTACATTAGGGCTGCCACCATAGCGCAGTTAGGAATGTGTCAGTCACCCAATCTTTAATCATAGAGTGTCCAGGGTTCCCATGCTACAGGGGAAGGGGGGAAAAAGTCGGGATTTTCTTGAATCTCTTTCTCGGTGGGGAAAAAGTCTTGGTTTTGCGATATCTTAAGGAAAAAAAACAGGAAAAACTAGGGAAAAGAAATCAATTTGATGAAAAGTATCCCTCCCACCAGTAGGTTGACAGAATTAAAATAAAAGTGGTTCACATGTACAAAGTTAGGGGGGGGGGGGGGGTATACTGGAATCAGGTTGTCTGTCAACATAATTTTGTTGTCTTCATCTCCTCCAACATTTCCAGACCAATCTTGCTGAAACCTTACTGAAATCTTCCTTGGAATGGGAACTGGTGCACCTGTAATTTTCATAATGATTAATCAACTGTTTCAGGAGTTATGCCCCTTTGATTTATTTTCTTATATACAATATATAGAGAATAAATCGATTTTGTTCATTCAACTCTTCCAACATTTCTGGACAAATTTTGCTGAAACTTTACTGAAATCTTCCTTGCAATGGGAACTTGTGCACCTGCAAATTTCATAATGACTAATCAACTGTTTCAGGAGTTATGCCCCTTTGGTTTATTTTCTTTTATGTAATATATAGAGAATAAATCATAACTCCTGACAGAAAAATAAAAGTGATTCACATGTTTATTCCAGAAAATCCATAATTTCCCTCTTCAATGTTGAACAAAATCTTTACTTTTATACACAGTCATTGCCCCTCATTGACTTCAAATTTGTTAAAAAAAAAAGTGTCCACTTGATAAATCATGAATGGCCAACATTTCAATGGTTACAATTTGGCCTCATTTAAAAAGAGGCGGCAGTGAGTGGTATTCGTCAGCCCTTACAGGTGACAGTTCTAGTTTTCTGCTAGGTTTGGAAAATAGATGTCCATTTTACAAAATATATGATTGGATTACATTAAACAAATATTTAGCAGAAAATCCATAGCAACATCTTAAGTGTACAATTAACCAGACTTGAAATGAATTTGGATACTAAAGTAATAAATGGCCTCCAACTCACTTCAATGATAAACTGAACTCTTGGTAAATAGGCATCGGAATTTATTATCATTAACATGATATTGACGATCTACATGTCTTAGAAGCAATCAAATTTATCCATTGTTTTATATTATTGTAGTTTTCTGGACAGAGTCCAGGGCTTTAGTTTAACATCAATAAAATGGGGTCTCAGGGACTCAACAATCAGTGTCATAATAATACTTGCTTTAACTATGTAATTTGGTCAATTGCATACCAGAGCAAGTATTTGCATGTACTGTATGGGTAATGTTTTTCCTCCACTAGAGGGAGCAACCACATTTTCATAAGAATAAAAGATATAACTAGCTTTTGATAAAAACTTTCGAATATTTCGGGGATTTTTGTCGAAAAAAATCTTGAATTTTAGAAAATATCCTGGAAAAAGTCTTGAATTTTGCAAGCAGAAAATTGTGGGAACCTTGGGTGTTGTGGGTTTTAATGTTGGTGGCAGCACATTATCCTTTACCGCATCTACCAATGGGTAGATGATCCTAAATCGAAATGGGATGACAGCTGGAGGCTAGGAAAGGATGTAACAGTAATACTGGTGCAAAAAAATACCAGAAATCAATAGTTAAATGCTCTGCAATATGATTGAAAATTGTTAAAAATGACTTGGTCAACTTTCATTGGACATTTGGCAAAATCATTGTGACAAGTACCTTTTGTTTCCCACCAATGGGTAAAATACAAGTGGTATGTGCAAGTGAGATAGGCAACTAGTGAGAAACAATAACTGATCTCCAGTGTTTAGCAAGCAGGACGACTTTTAAGATTGTAATTACTTTCTTTTTGTCAAGCCAATTTGTAGTGAGCAAGACAAAGTTGTCACTATGACAAGTCGGTGTATGTGCCTTAGTCCATATTTGTGAGGACCATTTTTGTTGCTTAGAGTAAAATGTCACAATTATTCTCAATTGTGAGTAGATGTGCCATTTGAAAGAAATTTTCAGATAACCTCAGTGTCACAGGTCAAGGTCAAACATGCCTGTGTTCTTTCAAGTTTTTTTCAATAATCATAAATTAGTCAGGTGAGCGGTTTTAGGGCTATTCTAGCCCTCTTGTTCGTCTTTTAACAGCCCAAAGAAACCACAGGTTCACCAGAGGTATTTCTTTCCTACCAATGGGGTAAACAACCAGAAATCAAAGCATTATATCAACGGCTTAGATCTCTGGGCTATACTATATGGATGGACATACATCAAATGGGTTGAGGTGATTCACTGTATGAAAAGATTGATCGAGGAATGCGGGGATGTAAGGCAGTTGTATCCTGTGTGACACCAAAGTATTCGTTGTCAGCAAACTGTAAAAGAGAGGTAAGTCTTGCTGATGCTTTAAAGAAGCCAATCATTCCACTGCTACTGGAACAGATGAAATGGCCACCAGATGGACCAATGAGCATGGTGTTTACAGAGCTTCTATATATCAACATGTATAAAGATCCCAACTTACAAAAACAGTGGAAAGGAGAAAAGTTTGATGAACTTTTACAGAAATTACAACAACATATACCTAACATTCAGACTGTTCCAAATGGCCCTGCAAAGGAACAAAATGATACAAATCAAACAAATAATGCAAATGACAACCAACAAAGCAAAAAACAGGAAAATACCAAACAAAACCAAGCACCTTTTAACAATGAAACAATATCAAATAAGCAAGAAAACAACCATGAATCAACTGTAAAACAAACAAACAATCAGACAAACAACAAACAAACAAATGACAAGCAAACAAATGCTAAACAGGCAAATACAAAACCAGAGAAATCCTCTAAGGCATGTGTTTTGTTGTAACTTTTCATTTCTTCTGGGATGGAGCTAAAAACAATTTTAAATTTGATTGTTTGAAAATTAGTTGTAGCCAAAAACCTATTATTTTCTGAATTTTTTTGCATTTAGATTTTTTCTGTGTGTCTCGGTACATTTTTCATTCTAATCCCATTACCAAATGACAAAGTTTTAGACTGGTCCAAGTTGCAGACGACAAATCTTGGTTGATGAAATCTTAATATTTTTGACTTTTTTTTTAAAAAACAGAGTGGAAAGGAAGAAATTACTTCATTGTCCACAATGCTTTCTAAGGCTTATCTATTTTCGAGTGTCAGAAAGAGGGATCATTGGGATTGGGTTTACTGCACAAATATAAAATTGCAGTATAATGGGATAACTTTCTATACCTTGGCATAAATTTATATTGGGAGCATAAGTATTATTTATTGATGTTTATCAACCAAAAACTGAAACTTCATAATAGTATTTTCCTATTCAAAATGACATGCTTCATGAATGTAACTCATTGATGTTAATTTTCCAATTACAATGTCAAGGTTGTGTGTCAAGGTCTGAAAATTTGCTGTTCATTGGCATTAGCATTTTTTGTTTTATTTATCATTTAGAAAATATATTCAATCCATTACCACATTACAAAATTTAGACTGTTCAAAATTAATAGAAGTTGCAGAGGATAATTAAAATTGCTCTGAAATTGGAAAGTAAGTGCTAATAAGATAGAAAACATGAGAAAATGAGAATTTGCTTTTGGCAAGCAATATTCTTCTATTTCCACAAAATTTCTACCCTACTGAATGGTTATTTTTATGATAAATTCACTTAAAATTTTTGTATACTAAAACTTTGAATTTTGACAGGTAAAAATTTTTGTAAAACAGAAAAGAGTAAAGCAGTACTGAATGACATCTCAGCGGGACCATAGTCATGATAACTTCATCAGGCTGCCATGTGTAGAACATGTAAAATGATGTGCTTTGAGAGATTTTGTCTGAAAAGTCAATGTTTTGTCTCATAATGCATTGAAGAAATAGAGTGATTGTTTTACGTGTAAGATCAATATCTTTTATTTTTGTGAACAACAAAAGCTATATATTAACTCTTGGCTTTGTCAATCGTGAAAATATAGCTTTTGTTGTTTACTCGAAGAAAGATAAATTGATCTTACACTTAAACAATTATCCTTAATGATTATACCCTAAACCCATTCCCACACAACAAAATTTTATACTGGTCCAAATTGATAGAAGCTGTAGATGATAATTTCAAGTTGATGGGATTTTTAGCTCACCAGAGCACAAAGTGCTCATGGTGAGCTATTGTGATCGTTGAATGTCTGTTGTCCGTTGTGCGTCATGCTGCGTCAACAATTGAAGTGTTTGAATTGTGATGATGAACCCTATTAATTATGGGAAGGTTCTATTCAAAAACACAGGAAAAGGGGCCTTAATGGCAATTTCTTTGTTTATACTCTAGAGGCCACAAATTTGACTCAATCTTCATGAAACTGCCAGAATAGTTATTAGGTCATACAGATGAACCCTATTGATTATTGAAAGGGTCATAAAAATGAACCTTATAGATTATTGGAAGGTTCTACAGGAAAACACAGGAAAAAAGGGCCTTAATGACAATTTCTTTGTTAACGCTCTGGAAGCCATAATTTTGTTCAATCGTCATGAAACTTGGTCAGGATTATTGTTAGGTCATAAAGATGAACCTTATAGGTTATGGGAAGGTTCTATAGGAAAATACAGGAAAAGGGGTCATAATGACAATCTCTTTGTTTACAATATAGAAGTCACATTTTTGGCTCAATCTTCATGTAACTGGTTATAGTTATTTGTCTCTAGTTGAATTTTTTATTTTTAATAGCAGACAATTCGGGACCATCATGGTCCTCTTTGGGGTTTTTTGGTCTTTTTGGATAGAAAACATTGTGGATAATGAAGAAATTGCTTGATACAAGCAATTTCTTCATTGTCAACAATGTTTTCCAAAGCTTTTTCTTGAGGGGCGGTTAAAAGGATTGTGTGAGAATGAGTTAATATAATGTTTAGTGTTAGTTATTTATTCCAATTGGTTATTTTAAATGTTTATTCCATCGAAAATAAATTGTTGAATTTTTGACTGTGATAGTAAATCTGTCTGTGATAGTCTTTAAGTTTAGAACATTATCAATTTTATCTCTTTTAGTTTTTAAAGCATTTTCATCACTCTTGTTCTTTCTCATTTAGCATACCCTATACCTTTTTATAATTCAGCCATTTTATTTCTTGAATTTTGTCACTAAAATAATTTAATAATTCTATATTGTCTATATTTTATAAAAAAAAAGTAAAAAAAACTCAGTCATTGTAAAATATGTGTCGCATATTCTAAATCAACTACATTCCTAGTTTTTCCCCACTTCATTTTCCCCTCTTTACTGAATTGTTTACAGGGTAATGTTTAACCCATTACCAAATGACAAAATTTTAGACTGGTCCAAATTCAACAAAAATACCTACAACAATTTATAGCAGATGAAATCTTAAAAAATCTTTGTCTTTTGAGGAAGAAAGCATGGTGAATAATGAAGAAATTGCTTGTAACTCGCAATTTCCTTCAATTTCCATCATGTTTGTCAAGCCCACTTGCAGTGTGCGAGACAGTTGTTACTATGACAAGTTGGTGTATGTGCGTGTGTTAGTCCATTAGTCTGTCTGACCATCCGAATTTGTCCTGACAATTACTCCTACATTTATGGATAGATTTCAAAATAACTTGGCACAATTATTCTCCATCATGAGTAGATGTGCCATTTGAGAGAATGTTTTGGATAGCTTCAAGTTCAAGGTCACAGCACAAGGTCAAACACTAAAATTGTGCTTGTCTGGAGCAATTCTCCTACAATTATGGATGGATTTCAAAATAAATTGGCACAATTGTTCTCCATCATGAGTAGATGTGCCATTTGAAAGAACTTTTTGGATAGCATCAAGTTCAAGGTCACAGCTCAAGGTAAAACACTAAAATTGTGTTTGTCCAGAGCATTTGTCCTACAATTATGGATGGATTTCCAAATAAATTGGCACAATTGTTCTCCATCATGAGTAGATGTGCCATTTGAAAGAATTTTTTGGATTGATTCAAGGTCAAAGCTCAAGGTCAAACACTAAAATTATGTGCTTATCTGGAGCAGTTGTCCTACAATTATGGATGGATTTCAAAATAAATTGGCACAATCGTTCTCCGTCATGAGTAGATGTACCATTTGAAAGAATTTTTTGGATAGCTTCAAGTTCAAGGTCAAAGCTCAAGGTCAAACACTTAAATTATGTGCTTATCTGGAGCATGATACCTACAAAAGTTTTTGGGCTCGACAGCAGTTGCCCTTGGACAACCATCTAGTTTATTAAGCTTTTTTCCTTGAGAGGCTTTGAAAAGCGAGATTGTGTGAGAATGGGTTGAAATTTGGTAATTATTGCTTGTTTGTCATATTTCAATGGCATTGTTTGATTTTCTGTTTGAATCATTTGACAATTCCAATATCTTTCTGGTAGAAATAAAGAAATTATAAATGAAACATTGAGATTTTTTGCTGTTGTTCCTTTAAAACCGGACTACATTTTACTCTTTTCCACCAAAAATACTTGTTTTAATCCATTCCCAAACTATGACGATTTTTGAAGCCCCCTGATGAAAAGGTTTTGGAAAACATTGTGGAAACGAGGAAATTGTTTATATTGTGTGTATTCATAGGCAACATTGAAAAGTGTCCTAATGTTCTACCTTCATGTAATAAAGATCCTTCGCTGTTTCGGCGAAGGGGATAAGGTAATGGTCTCCGTCCATCATTTCGTCACTGAGCTTGTCCGGAGCATATCTCCTAAAGTATAAATGCTAAAATTGAAACTTCATAGGTGGATAGATCTCATAGAGGAGAAGTGCAGTGCACAAGAACCACCACTCTTTGCTTGCATAGTTTTTGGAGCTATTGCCCCTTGTTATTTTTAAGACTTAGATTTTGTCTGGGGCATATTCTCTGAAATTATAATAGCTATCAACTTGAAACTTCATAGGTGGATATCTCTCATTGAGGAAAAGTGCAGTGCACAAGAACCACAACTCTTGCTTGCATTTTTTTTTTTGATTTATTGCACTTTGTTGTTTTTCATATTTGGAATTTGTCCAGAGCATATCTCTGAAAGTATAATAGCTATCATGAAACTTTATGGGTGGGTAGATGTCAGTGAACAAGAACTTTAACTCTACCTTGCCTATTTTTTCAGTTATTCCCCTTTGTTGATTTTCATACTTTGATTTTGTCCTGATTTTCATACTTGGATTTTGTCCGAAGCATATCTCTTAATCATAATAGCTATGATTATGAAACTTAATGGATGGATAGATAACATCAATGGGAAGTGCAGTACACAAGAACCATAACCAAGCTTATTTTTTAGTTATTCCCCTTTGTTGTTTTTATACCAGGGCGTCAACTTCTGTCCTATATCCTATATTTGTCCTATATTTTGATGGCTGTCCTATATTGTCCTATATTTAAAAGGTGTCCTATATAGTAGGTATCTAGACTATATTTTCATGAGAAAATATAGGAAAAAAAATTAATAGTGTTAAAACTTGTTAAAGATGCAGATTATAGTGGTGTATATTGAGAACAAATGATGTATGAATATAAGCTACATTTGATTCTAAATGTTGCAGCTTTTTGAGCTTGTGACTTTGTCTCTGTAGCGATATTTTTTTGGTTTTATTCTCCAATCAGGCACACTAGCAATCTACATCAGTATTACAGGGCGTCAACTTCTGTCCTATATCCTATATTTGTCCTATATTTTGATGGCTGTCCTATATTGTCCTATATTTAAAAGGTGTCCTATATAGTTGGTATCTAGACTATATTTTCATGAGAAAATATAGGAAAAAAAATTAATAGTGTTAAAACTTGTTAAAGATGCAGATTAAAGTGGTGTATATTGAGAACAAATGATGTATGAATATAAGCTACATTTGATTCTAAATGTTGCAGCTTTTTGAGCTTGTGACTTTGTCTCTGTAGCGATATTTTTTTGGTTTTATTCTCCAATCAGGCACACTAGCAATCTACATCAGTATTAAGTGAAACATATACATCTCAAGAACATTTATCTTTTATTCTTATATAAAAGATAAGTTTTAATTTGACAAAGCCTTGCTTTCATCTTGATGAAGTGTTGTAAGCTTAACTAGTGTAACATTGAATTTTAAAAAATGAGCTTTAATAATATTCAAAATAGACCAGGAAAAAATCTGCATTTAGAACTTAACAAGCTTTATAAAAGAAACTGACTAAACTGTTTGGAGAGTAAAAATACCATACTAATACAGTAAAATTTCTCTTTTTACAGTGGGTGTGCAGAAAAATCAAGTTTCTAAAATACCTCTCCCTATTAGGCAATTTTGTTGTATTCTTTTGCAATTTTTGCAATTTAAAATTGTTATTTTGGCCAGTTTCAATGATCTGGTTAATGTCTAGGTGGAAGAGGAGCCTGAAGGTTTGAGGTCTGCTACCTACCCCTATCAGAGAGGTACACCAGCAGCAGTAACAAATAAATCAAGGATTCAACAAATGGAATCATTAATTGAATTTTCTAGTTGAATAACAGTGGTATTTAGTCCTGAAAACATGGTGCTTTTTGGAAGCTAGAGGAGTAATATAGAAATAGTGTTGGAAATGCTCATCAATCATTAAGGTTTCTAGAGAAACAATTACAATATTTGAATTTTTGTGCTATCATTTGCAGGAAATAATCTATAGCCTACCTCATCCTGACTGTTAGTTCTAAAATGTGATTATGTCTGATAAAAGAGAATCAAGATTCCAGGAAAAGTGGCTTCGGGAGAAAGACTCTAATGGTCATCATCTATCTCAGTGGTGTAAGCAAGGAAAGTCTAATCTGTATGGGTATTGCTTTGTTTGCAAGAAAGAGTTCAGTTGTAGTAATGCAGGACTATCTCAGATTAAACAACATGCAACAACACAGAGTCATATCAGGAATATGAGATCAGTAAGCTCAAGAACTCAGTCAAGACTGGAATTTGTGAAAGTACCTGTAGCAAGCACTTCTTCTGCCAATGAGTCGACTACACTTGCCGTAAGTACTGGACTAAGAGATGATGTAACAGCTGCTGAGATTATTTGGGCAGGAAAGGTGGCTATTTCGAACTTCAGCTTCAGATCTTGTGATGGCATTGTGGATACATTCAGTCATATGTTTAAATGTCCAATAGCAAATAAGATGACATTAAGCAGGACCAAATTATCATACTTGATTGGAGATGGCCTTGGTCCTGTTTATAGAGAAGAAATGATATCTGATCTCATTACATCAGGAAGTGGGTTCAGTTTACAGTATGACGAAACAACCCAAACACAAGTAAAGAAACAAATGGATCTTCTCATAAGGTATTGGTCCCCTGTCCACAATGAGGTATGGTGCAGATTTTACAAGTCACTTTTCTTTGGTCACGCAAAAGGTGAATTAGTTGCCCAGACTATGATAAAGGAGATGAGACATGATGATGTGCCAATGAAGAAATTGATTACTTTAGGGAGTGATGGTCCAAATGTAAACAAGACAATATGGAGACAGATGGACATACGGCTTAAAGCACAGAATTTGGAATACCCAGGATTAGTTGATGTTGGACCTTGTAATATTCATGTAATGCATAATGCATTTTCAAAGGGACTTTCTCAGTATGGCAGTGTTGCAGAACAGCTAGCTGTTGACCTGCATTCCCTTTTCAAGTACTCAGCTGCAAGAAGAGAAGATTACAAGGACCTTCAACTTGATCTAGAGCTGGAATGTCAAATGTTTCAGAAGCATACTAGTGTTCGCTGGCTTTCAATTGGACCAAGCATTAGGCGTATTCTCGACCAGTGGGTTGGTATTACTGAATTCATCAATGTTCTAAAGTCTGACTCCTCCACTGCCCCAACCAGTGCTGCATTCAAGAGAACACTAACATCCCTGGGCACAAATAAACAAGCAACATTGGTCCATCTCCATTTCCTAGATTGCTCCGTTAGGATATTTGAAGACTTCCTAAGGTCATTCCAAAGTAAAGAACCACAGATTCATCGGCTATATGATGAGATGTGCAATATTGTAAGGACATTACTTTTGAGGTTTATTAAAAGGGATGTGGTGACAGAAAGGGATGGAGTAGAGCTCACACGTGTAGATGTGAGTCTGCGCTCACAGCAGCTATCTGATGATGATATGACCATTGGAGAACCTACCAGGAAAGAGCTTAAGAAGCTAGAGAGAGATACACAGAGGAGGTCCTTACTTGGAATGAGAGCATTCTTTTGCTCAACTGTTACATATCTTCTGCAAAAGTTGCCACTTGATAATAGGTTATTGAGAAACATTAGTTGTCTTAATCCTCAGAGGGTGAAGCATTCCTCTCCAAAAGACATTGAGTATGTGGCAAAGAAACTCAATTTGCCTGATGTAGAGGTTGCAAAGGCTTCTGATGAATGGAAGATCTTTAGCTTGGCTGATGAGGTTGAATGTCCTGCGCCAGAAGGACAGATAGACCATTATTGGAGAGATGTATTTGATATTAAACAATCTGATGGTAAACCGAAGTATCAGGTCTTAACTGAAATTGTCAAGAATGCTCTTGTTTTACCACATGGGAATGCAGATGTTGAGAGGGCCTTGTCAGAGAACACTTCTGTTGTTACAGTAGATTGAGTATCCCTATCTGAGACTGCAATAAATGGCCTAAGAGTTTTGAAAGATGCTGTTAAATTCTCAGACCCTGATTTGTGTAGACCAGAAAAATTGCCAATGAGTAAGAAAGTACTGGCAGCAGCAAGGAATTCTCATTCAGAATACATAAAAAGATTAGAAATAGAGAAACAGAAGGAAGAAGAGCTGAGAAAAGAGAGTGCAAGTAAGAGGGCTGAAGAGGAGAAAAGGAAAGGAGAAAGGGATGAACTGATGTCACTTAAGAGTTCTGTCCTTGAAAAAGAATCTTCCTTGGAAGCCAAAGAGATAAGACTAAATGAGTCTTTAAATTCAGCACATGAATTGCTCAAAGAAGGTAATGAGAAATGAAGTCAGCAGTAGAAAGTCAGGATTTTAATTTGATTCAAGTTGCTCAGATGATGATAGAAACAGCAACCAAAAAGACTGAGGAGTATTCTGAAAAAATACAAGAAATAAGGAAAGAGCAGAAAACAGTTGAAGAGAAAAAGAGAAAATTACTTGACCAAAGTATTGACAGTAGATGTACCAAGAGGCCCAAGTCTGATGAACAACCTAGTACATCAAAATAAAGTGAGGCTGGATCTTCTGGATCTAAATCATCTAAACAGGGCTCTGAATCTACAAGTAGAAAGTCAAGTGCCACAGGACATCCTAGCAAACCCCAATCCACAAAAACAGTCAAGAAAGACTATCGGGAACTCTGAAAAACTATCCCAGAAGTCACCCAGTCAGTACACTGAAACACAAATTGTCAATTTTAATTAGTTTCTTGTTTCAAGCATTCAAACAAATGTATTGTTCTTGTGTTTTTTTTTTTCTTTGTGTAAGACAGTGTCATTTGAGATATTACATTATTATGTTTTATACTTCTGATATCTAATTGCTGGCTCTTCAAATGCAACTCAAACAAGCAATTGGATGTTTAAGCCTTTCCCAAATGATGCTTTAAAGGTGTTGCAAATGACAGAAATATTGATAATGGCATTTGTGTGTATAGAAGCATTGAGGCAGAATGAGAAAACACTGGTTACAGCATTTTCTTCTTTTTCCTTGATGTTTTTTTAGTAGTTTCTCTATGTATCATCAAACCAAGAGATCTTTGGAATTGGGAGCTTAAGCTTTTTCCAAATGACATTTCAAATATGTTGCAGATGACAGAATTGTTCAATGGAATTTGTGTTTAAGGAAGCACAAAATTTATTGAAGCAAAAGGAGAAAGTGCTGGTTATCAGTATTTTCTTGTTTTTCCTCATTGTTTTGAAGAATTTCCTTTATTCAACATCAAATCCAGAAATTTCTTTGGAAAGGCTTAAATGTTCTGTTATGTTGTTGTTTTTGTAATATGCAAATCATTCATGTTAAAATTAGGCAGTAGCATAAAGAAATAACAATAAAAAGGTGGTAAGGCATGGCTATGGGGAAGGTGGAGGCCATGAGTAATGTCCTATATTTGTCCTATATTTTTGCTCTGAAATGTCCTACATTACTATATTTTTTTCAAAATTTTGAGTTGACGCCCTGGTATTAAGTGAAACATATACATCTCAAGAACATTTATCTTTTATTCTTATATAAAAGATAAGTTTTAATTTGACAAAGCCTTGCTTTCATCTTGATGAAGTGTTGTAAGCTTAACTAGTGTAACATTGAATTTTAAAAAATGAACTTTAATAATATTCAAAATAGACCAGGAAAAAATCTGCATTTAGAACTTAACAAGCTTTATAAAAGAAACTGACTAAACTGTTTGGAGAGTAAAAATACCATACTAATACAGTAAAATTTCTCTTTTTACAGTGGGTGTGCAGAAAAATCAAGTTTCTAAAATACCTCTCCCTATTAGGCAATTTTGTTGTATTCTTTTGCAATTTTTGCAATTTAAAATTGTTATTTTGGCCAGTTTCAATGATCTGGTTAATGTCTAGGTGGAAGAGGAGCCTGAAGGTTTGAGGTCTGCTACCTACCCCTATCAGAGAGGTACACCAGCAGCAGTAACAAATAAATCAAGGATTCAACAAATGGAATCATTAATTGAATTTTCTAGTTGAATAACAGTGGTATTTAGTCCTGAAAACATGGTGCTTTTTGGAAGCTAGAGGAGTAATATAGAAATAGTGTTGGAAATGCTCATCAATCATTAAGGTTTCTAGAGAAACAATTACAATATTTGAATTTTTGTGCTATCATTTGCAGGAAATAATCTATAGCCTACCTCATCCTGACTGTTAGTTCTAAAATGTGATTATGTCTGATAAAAGAGAATCAAGATTCCAGGAAAAGTGGCTTCGGGAGAAAGACTCTAATGGTCATCATCTATCTCAGTGGTGTAAGCAAGGAAAGTCTAATCTGTATGGGTATTGCTTTGTTTGCAAGAAAGAGTTCAGTTGTAGTAATGCAGGACTATCTCAGATTAAACAACATGCAACAACACAGAGTCATATCAGGAATATGAGATCAGTAAGCTCAAGAACTCAGTCAAGACTGGAATTTGTGAAAGTACCTGTAGCAAGCACTTCTTCTGCCAATGAGTCGACTACACTTGCCGTAAGTACTGGACTAAGAGATGATGTAACAGCTGCTGAGATTATTTGGGCAGGAAAGGTGGCTATTTCGAACTTCAGCTTCAGATCTTGTGATGGCATTGTGGATACATTCAGTCATATGTTTAAATGTCCAATAGCAAATAAGATGACATTAAGCAGGACCAAATTATCATACTTGATTGGAGATGGCCTTGGTCCTGTTTATAGAGAAGAAATGATATCTGATCTCATTACATCAGGAAGTGGGTTCAGTTTACAGTATGACGAAACAACCCAAACACAAGTAAAGAAACAAATGGATCTTCTCATAAGGTATTGGTCCCCTGTCCACAATGAGGTATGGTGCAGATTTTACAAGTCACTTTTCTTTGGTCACGCAAAAGGTGAATTAGTTGCCCAGACTATGATAAAGGAGATGAGACATGATGATGTGCCAATGAAGAAATTGATTACTTTAGGGAGTGATGGTCCAAATGTAAACAAGACAATATGGAGACAGATGGACATACGGCTTAAAGCACAGAATTTGGAATACCCAGGATTAGTTGATGTTGGACCTTGTAATATTCATGTAATGCATAATGCATTTTCAAAGGGACTTTCTCAGTATGGCAGTGTTGCAGAACAGCTAGCTGTTGACCTGCATTCCCTTTTCAAGTACTCAGCTGCAAGAAGAGAAGATTACAAGGACCTTCAACTTGATCTAGAGCTGGAATGTCAAATGTTTCAGAAGCATACTAGTGTTCGCTGGCTTTCAATTGGACCAAGCATTAGGCGTATTCTCGACCAGTGGGTTGGTATTACTGAATTCATCAATGTTCTAAAGTCTGACTCCTCCACTGCCCCAACCAGTGCTGCATTCAAGAGAACACTAACATCCCTGGGCACAAATAAACAAGCAACATCGGTCCATCTCCATTTCCTAGATTGCTCCGTTAGGATATTTGAAGACTTCCTAAGGTCATTCCAAAGTAAAGAACCACAGATTCATCGGCTATATGATGAGATGTGCAATATTGTAAGGACATTACTTTTGAGGTTTATTAAAAGGGATGTGGTGACAGAAAGGGATGGAGTAGAGCTCACACGTGTAGATGTGAGTCTGCGCTCACAGCAGCTATCTGATGATGATATGACCATTGGAGAACCTACCAGGAAAGAGCTTAAGAAGCTAGAGAGAGATACACAGAGGAGGTCCTTACTTGGAATGAGAGCATTCTTTTGCTCAACTGTTACATATCTTCTGCAAAAGTTGCCACTTGATAATAGGTTATTGAGAAACATTAGTTGTCTTAATCCTCAGAGGGTGAAGCATTCCTCTCCAAAAGACATTGAGTATGTGGCAAAGAAACTCAATTTGCCCGATGTAGAGGTTGCAAAGGCTTCTGATGAATGGAAGATCTTTAGCTTGGCTGATGAGGTTGAATGTCCTGCGCCAGAAGGACAGATAGACCATTATTGGAGAGATGTATTTGATATTAAACAATCTGATGGTAAACCGAAGTATCAGGTCTTAACTGAAATTGTCAAGAATGCTCTTGTTTTACCACATGGGAATGCAGATGTTGAGAGGGCCTTGTCAGAGAACACTTCTGTTGTTACAGTAGATTGAGTATCCCTATCTGAGACTGCAATAAATGGCCTAAGAGTTTTGAAAGATGCTGTTAAATTCTCAGACCCTGATTTGTGTAGACCAGAAAAATTGCCAATGAGTAAGAAAGTACTGGCAGCAGCAAGGAATTCTCATTCAGAATACATAAAAAGATTAGAAATAGAGAAACAGAAGGAAGAAGAGCTGAGAAAAGAGAGTGCAAGTAAGAGGGCTGAAGAGGAGAAAAGGAAAGGAGAAAGGGATGAACTGATGTCACTTAAGAGTTCTGTCCTTGAAAAAGAATCTTCCTTGGAAGCCAAAGAGATAAGACTAAATGAGTCTTTAAATTCAGCACATGAATTGCTCAAAGAAGGTAATGAGAAATGAAGTCAGCAGTAGAAAGTCAGGATTTTAATTTGATTCAAGTTGCTCAGATGATGATAGAAACAGCAACCAAAAAGACTGAGGAGTATTCTGAAAAAATACAAGAAATAAGGAAAGAGCAGAAAACAGTTGAAGAGAAAAAGAGAAAATTACTTGACCAAAGTATTGACAGTAGATGTACCAAGAGGCCCAAGTCTGATGAACAACCTAGTACATCAAAATAAAGTGAGGCTGGATCTTCTGGATCTAAATCATCTAAACAGGGCTCTGAATCTACAAGTAGAAAGTCAAGTGCCACAGGACATCCTAGCAAACCCCAATCCACAAAAACAGTCAAGAAAGACTATCGGGAACTCTGAAAAACTATCCCAGAAGTCACCCAGTCAGTACACTGAAACACAAATTGTCAATTTTAATTAGTTTCTTGTTTCAAGCATTCAAACAAATGTATTGTTCTTGTGTTTTTTTTTTTTTCTTTGTGTAAGACAGTGTCATTTGAGATATTACATTATTATGTTTTATACTTCTGATATCTAATTGCTGGCTCTTCAAATGCAACTCAAACAAGCAATTGGATGTTTAAGCCTTTCCCAAATGATGCTTTAAAGGTGTTGCAAATGACAGAAATATTGATAATGGCATTTGTGTGTATAGAAGCATTGAGGCAGAATGAGAAAACACTGGTTACAGCATTTTCTTCTTTTTCCTTGATGTTTTTTTAGTAGTTTCTCTATGTATCATCAAACCAAGAGATCTTTGGAATTGGGAGCTTAAGCTTTTTCCAAATGACATTTCAAATATGTTGCAGATGACAGAATTGTTCAATGGAATTTGTGTTTAAGGAAGCACAAAATTTATTGAAGCAAAAGGAGAAAGTGCTGGTTATCAGTATTTTCTTGTTTTTCCTCATTGTTTTGAAGAATTTCCTTTATTCAACATCAAATCCAGAAATTTCTTTGGAAAGGCTTAAATGTTCTGTTATGTTGTTGTTTTTGTAATATGCAAATCATTCATGTTAAAATTAGGCAGTAGCATAAAGAAATAACAATAAAAAGGTGGTAAGGCATGGCTATGGGGAAGGTGGAGGCCATGAGTAATGTCCTATATTTGTCCTATATTTTTGCTCTGAAATGTCCTACATTACTATATTTTTTTCAAAATTTTGAGTTGACGCCCTGTTATACTCTAATTTTGTCCGGAGCATATATCTGAAAGTATAATAGCTATGATCATGAATCTTTATTGGTTGGTAGATGTCATCAAGTGGAAGCGCAGTGCACAAGAACAGTAACTTCCTTGCCTATTTTTTGAGTTATTCCCCTTTGTCGTTTTTCATACTTGGATTTTGTGCTGAGCATATCTCTGTGCTGAGTATAATACCTATGATAATTAAACATTATGGATGGATAGATATCATCAAGGGGAAGTGCAGTGCACAAGTCCGGAGCATATCTCTGAAAGTATGATAGCTATTAGCGAACTCATTGGGACGAAATGCAGTGCACAAGAAGCCTAAATCTAACTGGCTTCAGTTTACTATCTAGCTTTTACGGCGGGGGATGGCCGACATGGCTCTTGTTGATATTAAATCATTAATGAAGAATAAAGGACTTGAAAAAAGGAGAAGTATGTAACAACCAGTTACTTATTATCGAAGCGTGTTGTTCTCTGCCTGACAATTTAGGCCCTATACAAACTTAAACCCTTTCAAGTTTTGCAGAATTATAGACCTGTCCAAATTCAAAGGGTTTGCAGAGTAAATTTGAAAAATAACCATTCGGTAGGGTAGAAAATATCGGGGAAAAGAAAATATTTCAATGTTTCCTCAATTGTAAATTTACAGCAACGTGAAAACCAGGGATTGGACAGGAAAGGGTTAAGCCTGTGCTTAATCGTCAAAACATCCCCATTTAATCCCGCTTTTTACGCCCCTCGTGAACAAGGCTTTAGACACCATTGTTGAAAATAATGGCTTGTTACTAGCAATTTCTTTACCGTCCACAGTATTTTCTACGCAAAAGACATATCTTTAAGATTTCAACCTTTAGAATTTCAATTTTAGTGGGTAGGCCTACTGATTCAAAGTTTCTACAATGGTCAACGTAAACTGAATACTGTGTTTGTCCAGGCTGCCAGGTGCTCTCGACTTGCGCACTTGTCATCATTGTTGGAAATTCCGTGCATAGGCTTCAACCCTTTCCTGTTTTTGGAAATCTTAGACTGGTCCAAACTGAAGGAGGTTGCAGACGACAATGAAAACTGGATGCTATTTGAAATGAAACCATCCTATGTGGTAGAAAATATTGTGGAAAAAGGAGAAATTGCTTGTTACAAGCAATTTCTTCTTTTTCCTCAATGTTTTCTCGAGCATAAAATCGCAGGAACGTAAAATCCCGTATTTGAACATGAAAGGGTTAATAGGCTTGTCAATAATTGACGTATCGCTGACCACGCCCACTGACCTCCCGATAAGGTAGTAAGACTGTCATATCAATCATAGTTTGCATGATTTATGGTCAGGAAGATAAAACACAAATCGTTTGTAGGCGACTAAAATGTAACCAAGCTGTAATTAGAACGTTTAAGTCGCAAAACCAACTATTCTCTTGACATTAATGTCCAAGGCAAGGTCAACATTCACTTCAGGTCTAAATGAATGCATGATTCCATTGGTCAATCGATATTTTGATTATCTGCGACGATCTCTCAGTTTCTTTTGAACTTTTACAATAACGAATTTCACTACCCCAAAATGATATTTAAATAAACCATAGATGGAAAAGGTAAAACCACATATTCTGAAATTTATTCCCTTTTCCAGAATGACTTAAATTTTTAAAACCGTATGTTTTCCTCTGAGTTTTTGCTGTGTAATGTCTGAAACATTTACTTGTCTAAAAGTTTTTCTGATAATGGGTCAACCCTTATCAAATATCACGGGTTTTGAATAACCCTTTGAGCAAGTGGGTGGCGAAATCAGACACTGAAGAGAGATTGATGACCCGCGTTCATTTTTAGCTCACCTGAACACGAAGGTTGAACGTTTGGGATCTAGCTGTGTTCCTCGTCTGTCGTGTATCAATAGGCCTATCTTGTATGCACTCCAAAGGCCACAATTTTGCCTCAAATGTCTTGGAAACTTGGTAGGAATATTTGTCTCCGTAAGAGCTCGGAAGAAATCAATATTGGGCTATATGGGGTCAAAAACTATGTCATACGGTCAAATATGAAAAAAAACAAACTTGTGTGTACTCTACAGCTCACATTTTGGCTTCAAGTGGTAAAAAAGTAGGTCACTTGGTCAAACCTTTGAATAACTTTGTATACAGCGTAGAGAATACATTTATTAAGTATCTAAAAACTTGGTTTGAATGTTATTTTTCCATGATATGTGCAAGACAGAATTTAGATGAAGTCTCACCTTGGTTTTAAAATTAGGTCAGGTGTTGCTACCGACTCAGGGTAAATGGTCCTTTTGTTTCTGGTTTTGTAGGGAAGTTTGATATTCGTCCTGAAATTGATAAGAAAATTTAACCTAATCACACACAATACCTTATTTAACATCCGGAGAAAAAAGCTTTGGAAAGGTTATAATTTGGCAATGAAGAAATTGCTTTTACATGTAACAAACAATTCCTTCTTTATCCATATCGTTTTCAACCTCAAAAGAAAGAAAGAAAGAAAAAAAAAAGAAAAAGATTTAATCTAAAGTCAATCTTTTTTTACGACTAAAAAGTGTCGTCTGCAACTTCATTGAATTTCAATCAGTCGAAAATTTTGTGTGGGAATGGGTTAACTTGTCTCAAGTTTTATTGTTCCAGGTCGTAGTTAACTCGGGTTTTGTGTTATCGATTGTACTGATAGAAAAAGAGGCTTCAAAATTGACGTGATACAGAACTCAGAACAAGGTCAAATAGTGCTCGGAGGTGCAGACATTACGATTGGAAAAAAGTGTCCCTCAAAGTTGAAAACGCAGTATGAAAACGAATGATTGTAATGATATCTTTTGTTCTCGCAAAGTCTCTTACAGCAGTTTCGTAAAATATCTTGAGGTCAGTTTATATTTGGGAGTATTGAAAATTCGTTCAATTAACGCTTTACGCTACAAACCCGGGTTTTTACGTCACTGATTTTGATACCTGATAACACATTGTGGAAAAAGAAGAAACTGCTTGTAACTGGCAGTTTCTCCTTTTCCCACAATATTTTCTACCACATAGGATGGTTTAATTTCATATTTCACCCATTTTCGATTGTCGTCTGCAACCTCTTTCAACTTGGACCAGTCTAAAATTAAAAAAAGGAACAGAAACTCCCAAACCTATGAAATAGGGAAGGGGGCATTATTTCCACCACTATCTTGTTGTCTACAACATCTTTGATTTTGTACTAGTCTTAAATTTTGGAAAACGGAAAAGGGTTAAAAGGAGAAACTGAATGTTACAAGCAATTTAGTCTTTTACTCAGCATGTTTTCTACTGCATGGCACATGTTCCTTTTTTTGTGTGTGTGTGAGGATTTTTGTTTATTTGTTTGTTTCTCAATTTGAACACACTTTTTATTTTCTTCTGCATCGCCGGTCATTGAATTTACACGAGTCTAAAGTTTTGTTAATTTGGTTATTCGGGGGTAAAGCCAAAAAACATTTTTGCCAAATATCATGACACTGCCAGCTTTGACAATGACAGTTCAGGGTGTGCTTTATTCCGCTTGAGTCACAACGGTGAAGGTCACAAATGAACTCTGTGTTAGAAATGTTTTCCGTCTGTGATAGCATTTGACTGGAAAGGCACAAGAAGAGCAACTTTGTCGTCGGATAACCAAAATGGCGTATTTACAGCTTGAATAAGATGTGGTTACGGAATTTTAGCCATTAAACGATGTGTTCTCTAGTAGGAATCTCGACCTTGAACATAGTTTAACGCATGTTAGCCCTTCTATTTGACTGTCTCGAAGACCAAGTGGTCATGATAGGCGCTTGACTCTTGATGTGAAGGTCACCAGAATGTGTTCGTGGGTAAGACACTTTACAGTCAGCCCCGGTCTACCCAGCTGTAGAATTGACCGATCGGCGGCCCGCCCACTGACTCCCTAGGCCCCGCCCATTAACTCCAACAGGAAGTTCCGCGTCGATTTTTAATGGCGTTTTTTGCAAAATGTATGACCATGCAGTAACAAGTAACAAAAAAAAAAAAAAAAAAAAAAAAATAATAATAATAAAATGGTTGGTTGGCGACCTTAACGTCGTCACTGCAGCTCGAATAAGCTGTAGTTGCGACGTTTAAGTCGCCAAACCAACAAAAAGGGTTAACAAATTGGCGGCCAATGTTGGAGATGAAAACGCAGGCCCGGGCTGAATAAATGATTTGATTGGTCGTATGATTTCTTGATGGACAGCCACGATTGGTCAATTACGTAGTTGTGGGTTCAATCCACTGCCTCTCT
This sequence comes from Fragum fragum, assembly GCA_946902895.1. Taxonomy (NCBI): domain Eukaryota; kingdom Metazoa; phylum Mollusca; class Bivalvia; order Cardiida; family Cardiidae; genus Fragum; species Fragum fragum. Next base: position 45,068,384 of record OX336370.1, read on the forward strand.
TTCAGGGACGTGATTACATCTGGATTGGGAGTGTTCGAGAGAGACTCCATAAGCTGCAATAGAACTAAATAAATCAGTATTAACTAATTTGACTGCTGAATTAACTGTCCAATGTTGTTTGTAAATTGTGCCAACGGGTTGTTAGTAGCTGCCTGTTCGCAATATGAGATCAAGAAATTCTATTTGAGGAATCGTTGCCGGAAATGATGTAATTGCTTATGACAAGCAATTTCTCCTTTTCTAACAATATTTTCTACCATATTAAGCAAATGATATTATCATTAAAATACGCTTTGATATGATATCTGCAACTTCTCCATGAATAAATTTAGACGTTGGGTAACGGCTTAGAATAAATTCATGTGTAACAAGATACATTCTTGAGTATAGATATTGTACGATTTTTATCATCACCGAACAAATACTATTGCCTCTCTCATATTAACCATTTTCACACATAATCCTTTTTTGACGCCCTTAAAAAGGACAATGGTTGTGAAAAGGGGAAAAATTGCCTTTAACCCATTCCCAGAGGACACGATTTAAGACTGGTCCAAATTGAAAGATATTGCAGACGGCAACTTTTAGTTGGTGAAATTTGAAAAAAATATATTTTGGGGTAGGAAACATTGTGGATAATGAAGACATTGCTTGTCACAAACAATTTCTCCATTTTCCACAATGTTTTCTAAAGCTTTCTCTTGGAGGTGTCAAAAGCGTCATTATGTTGGACCGCGTTTAAAAGCAATATCTCGTTGCCTTACAATGTCTTCTAATTCCATGAGACACGTATCTATCAGCCAGAAAACACTTTGAAATGTCGTCTGCAACGTTTTTGAATTCGGACCAGTCAAACATTCAGACTTCTTTCACGTCAAGATAAAGTTCAAACTTCATATCAAATATCATTTTGAAGTGTTTTAAAGTGTCTATCCCATGACATTTGATAAAATGTTGGATTTCAATTCAACTGGCCAAATCTATACATGTTGTGCTACATTCGATGACAATGGAGTATTCGAATGATTTGATATATTTACTTGTTTTATTACAATTTGGTGAGATCTTGTTTCAACCCTACCCGTCTTACCCAATAATCACAGTCCTTTCATTTGATGTCCATGACGGATTTTATAACGGGAAATATTGTGGAATGTTATGGGAGAAGGAGAAATTGCTTGTTACAGGTGGTGGATATTTCTGTGCCAAATTCGTGCTGATATCTATCCTTTTCCCATCCCAGACAATCTTGCTTTTGATACCCGTAAGAAATATAGTTATTGAAAACTTTATGAGAAAATGAGATTTTGCTTGAAACAAGCTATTTCTACTTTTCTCACATTATTCACTGCCGTACTTGGCACTTATTTTCCCAATTTCAGCTCTCTTGGTAATGTCGTCGCAACCTCTTTCATATTGGATCCGTCTAAAATTTAGTCGACAATTTTTAATCGGTAAAATTTTAAAGATCTTTGTCTTATGATGTTAAATGCATTTCTTCAGGACAGTGAGTGTAAAATATTTAGGATGGCTCTGATTTCTCACGTGAATTTCCATGACTTGTTTTATTCCAAAGTGAAAAAGTAAGAGCCAGCCTCGCTATGTCATGGCTTTATTCATTGGTTAAACGTTCACGATCAATATGTAAAGCGGGATAAAGAACAGCCCAGCCAATTTGGGGGAAAATACCCAATTAGGTTTGGAGGAGAATTCAAAGTGAGCAAAAGTCCCTTCCCGCCACGTCTATTTTTATTGACAAATCAAAATACATGTATAACAATTATGTAACGAAAAGGGTCACACAAGGAAAATTACCATGTCAGGCTTCATGACTTAAGAGATGATATAGTTTGAAGCACAAAGGGTGAAAGTAAACCCATCACGCTCATAAAGGCCAATAAAATTCAACGATTCGTTTTTTGGTAGAGCCACCAGAAGAAAATTCGAGTAAAGTTTGATAAAAATTCGCATATATGTCGGTCAAAGTTTCCAAAGTGAAAAACTGCAACACCCATATTCACGGACCAATCTAAATTACCACGAATTTTGAGAAGATTCAACAAAGTATCGTTTTATTGCAAATTTTGTCCAATTTTGGCAAAGTAGTTTAGGATGGGATATCGATGAAAAAATTCAAAAGTAAATAAAAGCCCCGCTCTTGCCAAGCACACGTCTACAGCCAAAGTTTGGGAATGGTCATCAAAGGGCATTTCTGCAAAATTTAGTAAATATTTGCCTTGTAATTTAGGTGGAGATGAAGTTTCAAGAGTTTGAAGCGAAAAAAATGTTCTGCCCCGTCATGTCCATATTAACGGGCTGGGAAAGAACTTTTGAATACTACCAAATAAACCTTCCCACATAGTTGGGCATAATCTGGCCCAACAGTGTAGAAGATCTTTAAAGAAAAAGTTTACAAACGATGAACACCATACAATGATGGAAGATCATCTCGCCTTCGGGAAATGGAGCTAAAATGACTATTAGAGTATTTTGGTGGACTACAAAAAAGCAATCCTTAAGGAAGCTTTGAAAGCTATAGAACAAAAGGTTTGTGTGGAACAGATTTTTTGACATTTCCATCTTTACCGCACATGTAAAACCGATCATATAAGACATTGCATCATATAAGATTTCAAAGCTGCAGACCTTACAGATTCTTTACACATTACCTCCTTTATTTCTATGTAAAATCAAGGATCCCACAACTAACGGCTTTCCCTATTTAACACAGTTAATTTGAAGCATTACGTAAGGCTGCCATTAAAGGAGAAGATTTTTAAAGGTTATCTTCTTTATCCTTAAGTAAAATCTTGGAACCAAAAACAGAAGTCTAATCCTAAGTGTAAAGTAAGTCTTGGGTTATTTTGTTAACAGGTCATCAAGATACCGCAAGCTAAATTCCTAACCGTCCACGAGAAAAAATAAGATCTCTTTAACCCTAAGTATAACCCTTGGTTCAACTCCCAGGTCTAATTATCACTGTACAGTTATTCTGCAACGTATTTTGGAGGAGAGTCTCAAGGCAAAGCGACACATTATGTTAGACAGCGTCTGGGGAGAGTATTTTTCGAGTTGTTAATTTTTACACGGTTGCGATGGCAATCAGAGATCTCCCATGTTTTCATTTCTTTGAAGTAGTTTTGAAGTGCATAACCTAAGGACAACTTCTGTAAAGTTTAATTGAAATGATGGTTAGTTTAGGAGAAATCATTTTTCATAAAAGTGGACAGATGGACCGAGCGAGTCCGTGCTTTAGAGAGCTAAAACAAAAAGAGTTGTTGTTTTGTCACATACCAACTCGACTTTTAAGACGATATTCTGCTGTAGGGAAAAATAAGGAAAGAAAGGCTTCCGGCAATTCTAAGATATACGCAATGAGCCATGCAAGTCAAGATAAAACTTAAACATAGTATACAAGTTTTGAATACCTAATGTTTTTCTCCAATATTTAAAAGTATCTATGACACAAAGTATGTTCTGCAAGGAATTCAACTCGCATTGTGACGTCCAGATCCATTTGCATAGCCTAAAAGATAGAACGGGTGAAATGCAGAACCCACAGAAATTTATAATCTGTTACAATTTCAGCTGTCTCGTGCTTTTGGATGTATAATGTTAACTGAATAATCAGAAAAACATATTCATTCATGATTTATACTTATTAAATCCGAATTATATTTGCAGGGACAACTCTAAGATGTATCGAAGCTAAATCAAATGCTACACAGTTTTTTCAAAGATTGCAATCGCCAATAATTGCAGATGGAAAACCAATCTCACATATACCAAACATTTCTGCTATTGACCTGAGTACCAGATCCGTATATTCCTCCAGAAATCTTTCAAATAATTTGAGAACAGATGTACCTCTTTCTACGATGAGGCAAATGAATGCTATGGAAACAAGATCTTCAAATGAAAAGCAGAAATCATCTTCAACATCAAATATTTCTACAATAAGAATACCACATGGATCAACAACATTGATATCAATAGTAACAAAGCGTTCCGCGACTACAGGCCATATACCAACTCTAAGATCAAATCATACATCCACAAAAACAAAGCCATTGACTAGATTCGCCAAAGCTACAACTACTGTACACGCAAAACCTGGCAAAGGTCTAGATGCAGATCCAAGTACAAATCCACTATTTCAGACATATACGACTCCAGAAGAAAAGAATATAACATATGAAGCCACTAAACTGATGTCAACAATTTACAAAACGCCAACAATTTTAGATAGTAAGACCACCATCAGTTCAACATCAAAGACCATCTCTGATGTAACACAAGAACTATATTTTATTCCAATGTCAAAGTCTACAATACTTTTAGCAGGGTCTATCAAAAAGCCCATACTTGAGTCTAGTACAATTCCAACTTCTACTACAAAAACTACCACTAACCGAACAAAACAATCTATCCTAACTCTAATTACCAAACCCTCCACAACTTCGACAACACAATCTAGAATACATTCAACAGTACAACCTAACATGTATACAACAACACAACCTACCAAACATCTAACTACCAAACTGACTAATCCAACAACGGAGCCTTATAAATCTCAAACAACACAACCTACTAAAAATCCAACAAAAGAAATCAATACAACTCATACAACACACCTAAACACTTCAACAACACAACCTTCCACTCCTCCAATAACCCCATCTACCATTCCTTCAACAACACAACCTACCAGTTTTCCAACAAAACAACTTACCACTCCTTCAACAACAGACCCTACCACTCCTACAAATACTCAATATACCACTCCTCAAACAACAACACAACCTACCACTCCTCAAATATCACAACCTTTCACTTTTCCAACAAAACAACCTTCAACTTCACCAACAACTAAACCTACCACACACTCAACAAGACAACCCATCACTCCTCCAACAACACACTTTACCACCCCTCAAATAATTCAACCTAACACTCCTTCAACAATAAATCCTACCACTTTTCAAACAATACAACATACCTTCCCTCCAACAACTAAACCCACCACTCCTTGTACAACACAACCTACTAAATCTCAAACAACACAACCTACAACATACGCTACAAGAAAAACTACCAAATTTCAAACAACACATCTCACTGAAAATCCAACAAAAGAACTTATTACAACTCATAAAACACATCCTAACATTCTAACAACACAACCTTCTTCTCCTCGAATAACCCCATCTATCATTCCTTCAACAACACATCCTACCTCTTTTCCAACAAAACAACTTATTACTCCTTCAACAACACGAACTACCACTCCTCCATTAACACAACCTTTCACTTTTCCAACAAAACAACCCACCTCTTCACCAACAACTGGACCTACCACTCCTTCAACATCACAAACTACCACTGCTAAATTAAACAACCCATCACTCCTTCAACAACACAACCTACCACTCTTTCAACAACACAACCTATCACCCCTCCAACACAACCAACCACTCCTTCAACAACACAACCTACCACTTCTCCAACAACACAATCTACCACTCCTCCAACAATACAACCTACCACTTCCCCGACAACACAACCTACCACTCCTCCAACAACTAAACCATCAACTCTGCGTACAATACAGCCTACTACTCCTAGCACAACACAACCTTCAACTCCTCCAACAACACAACCTTCCACTCAAACAACACAACCTACTACTCCTTCAACAATACTGTTAACCACTCCTCCAACAACACAACCTAAAACATTTCCAATTATACGACCTACCACCCATCCAACACAACCAACAACTGCTTCAACAACACAACCTACCACTCCTCCAACAACAGAATCAACCACTCCTCCAACAATACAACCTACCACTTCCCCGACAACACAACCTACCACTCCTCCAACAACTAAACCCATAACTCAGCGTACAATACAGCCTACTACTCCTAGCACAACACAACCTTCAACTCCTCCAACAACACAACCTTCCACAAAAACAACACAACCTACCACTCCTTCAAAAAAACCGCCTACCAATCCTCCAACATCACAACCTATAACTTTTCCCATTATACGACATACCACCCCTCCATCAACTAAACCCACCACTCCGCGTACAATACAACCTACTACTCCTCGTACAACACAACCTACCAATCCTCAAATAAAACAACCTACCACTCCTCCAAAAACACAACCTATTACTTTTCCAACAATACAATCTACAACCCCTCAAAAAACTAAACAATCCACTCCTCGTTCAACACAACCTACTGCTACTCGTACAACACAACCTACAACTCCTCCAACAAAACAACATACCACTGCTCCAACAACACAACTAAACTCTCCTCAAATAATACAACCTTCCACTTTTCAAACAAAACAACCTTCAACTTCACCAACAACTAATTCTACAACTCCTTCAATAACACAACCTATAACCCATCCAACAACACAACCTACCACTCCTGAAATAATACAACCTAACACTCCTTCAATAACACAACCTACAACTCCTCGATCAACACAACCTACCACTCCTCAAATAATACAACCTAACACTCCTTCAACAATACATCCTACCACTTTTCCAACAATACAACCTACCACCCCTCCAACAACTAAACCCACCACTCCGCATACAATACAACATACCACTCCCCCAATTACACAACCTACCACTCCTTCAAAAATACGATCTACCACTCCTACAAAAACACAATCTACCACTCCTACAAAAACACAACCTCCTACTCGAACAACACAACCTTCTACTCCTTCAACAGTACTGCCTACCACTCCTCCAACAACACAACCTACCACCCCTCCAACAACTAAACCCACCACTCCTCGTACAACACAACACACCACTCCTCGTACAACACAACCTACCACTCCTCCAACGACACAACCTAACACTCCTCAAATAACACAATCTACAATCTCTCAATCAATACAGCTTTCCACTTCTCCAACAACACAACCTTCTATATCTCCAACTACAATACCTTCAGAACCTCAAAAAACACCACCAACAACACAAACTACTACATTTTCAAAAACGCAACATTTATCTTCTTCAACAACAAAACTTTTCAAATCCAATTCGACACAATCTTCAAAATATTTAACAACACAACCAACAACACAAGTTACTATATCACCAAAAACTATATATTCCTTGTCTTCAACAATAAAACCTTCCACATCAACCAAATCAATAACACCCCAAACAAAACCGCCCATCGCATTTCCAAGAACAAAACCTACCATATCTTCAAAAACACAACCTACTTCTCCGAGCACTAAACTTTCAACACTACTATTAACACAACCTTCCACATCTTCAAAAACACCAATTAACATACATCGGACAACACAACCTACAAAATCTTCAACAAGAAAGCCCTCTTCACCTCAAACAATAGAACCTGCAAGATCTTCAATTTTACAGTCTGCCACAACTCCAACCACTAACCCTACTCCATCTAAAATGGCAAAACCTACCGCATACATACATTCTATAACAGAAAATATCACACATCCAGCGAGACAAACTTCCACATCTGTAATAACACAACCTACCGAGTTTCAAACACTGCTCTCTACCAAAGAACCAAAAGTAAAACATACCAAACATTCAACAACACTATTAATTGAATCTCAGACATCACAACCAAACACACTTACAACTAACTTTTCTTCACAAACAATGCAACCTGGTGCATCAACATCCTTTTCTCTCTCCGTTACCAATACACTATCCTACATACATCCCTCTAAGTCTCAAACAACAAAACTTACCTTACCTACCATTACAGTAACCACCACATCTTTAAAACCAGATTCTTCCTCATCAACAGAGCGAACCTCACATCAAACAACAAAACCTTCAGCAACTCAACCAACAGAATACAGATCAAATACAACAGCAAAGCCTACTACAACTCAAACAACAGAGCCAACCTCACATCCAACAACAAAGTATAATACAACTCAAACAACTAAGCGGATTTCACAACCAACAACATATCCTACTGCAACTAAAACAGCAGAGTCAATTTCACAACCAACGACAAAGCCTACTACGACTCAAACTACAGAGTCAATTTCACAACCAACAACAAAGCCTACAACAGCTCAGACAACGGAAACTATTACTCTTTTAACTACTAACACTACTTTAACTCTAGCGGCAGAGCTAAACTCTGCAGAACCTATTTCACATCCAATAACAAAATCTACAACACAGAAATCAGAACCAGTTTTTCAACAGACAACACAGCCTACTGCAGCTCCAACAGTACAGTATGAAACTCATCAAACAAAATCTTTCATCACACTAAAAACACAAAATGGATCCACAAAGTATTTTTCATCCAAAGCCGTTTCTTCCTCTGTTCCTTTGCCAAGTTTAACACCTCTTGAAATAACGACTGCTATTGTACCTCAAACAGTATCGTCAACCGCTGAAACAACCAATTCTGGACAAATTTTATCAACTAAGAAATTTTCTTACAAGAAATGTAATGGGAATAATACTCTTTCAACATTAAGCCTAATCACAGACTCTAAACTCTCAAGAGAACCAAAGACTATTAAAATAACACCAATCACATTCAAAGAATCAAGTCCAAAATCATCAACTACAATAAGTGGTAATAGTGACTCAGGGATGAAACACCAACAAACAGATGAGCTAACAACTACAAATATCAATCAGATATCTAATGCGAGTTCAAATGAAGTTCTTGGACAACTACAACCAAGTGGAATCAGTAAAACAACTGATATCATTGTTGGGTCAGTGGTTGGTGTTTTAGTAGTTTTAACAATAGTTTCAGCAGTGTTTACATATTTGTGGCTAAAGAGAACAAAAAGACGGAATATTTCACAAACATGGGATGATGAAATGGACTTTATGTCAGGGACTTTTAGAAAATCAATTTCTTTACAAACTTATAAATATGATTCTGATTTTGAGGTATAGATATAATGTAGGTTGATATTTTCAATATCATATTTAGTATCGGTCTATTATTATCTAAAAGATTTGTTCCTAAATTATGAATTAACCCGTGTCATGCTGTACAAATTACTTTACTGGATTGCTGTAAAATCAAAGGGCTGAAAGCACTGATAGAACCTGTTGTTAAAAAATCAACATATCTTTTAGAAATCAATTTCATGATTAACTCTGGCAGGAAAAGGGAAGCAGGGGGTGTAGACCAAGATCAGACTGCACTTATGTGCAGGCTGATCTTGGTCTACACCTCCTGGCAAATTCGGAATATTCCAGTTTCAGCATGACAAGGGTTAATATTAAACCCACTCCCACAAAATGACGTTTTTGGATGCCCTGAAGAAATACTATTGGGAAAGCATCGTGTAAAATTATCAAAGTTTAAAAATCTAAAATTTCAGAAACTTTAAATTGTCATCTGCAACTTCTTTAAACCTTTCCCGTACAATTCCTGGTTTTTACATCCCTGTGATTTTATACTTGAGAAAACATTGAGGAAAAAGAAGAAATTGCTTGTAACAAGCAATTTCTCCATTTTCCACAATATTTTCTACCCTGTTGAATGATAATTTTAAAAATAAAATCAATTTTATATTGTCGTCTGTAAATCCTTTGTATTTTGGCAGGTCTAAAATTTTGCAAAACAGGAAAGGGTTAAATTTTGACTAGACTAAAATTTTGCTGTCTGACAATGGGTTTATCATATGACATCCATTATTCAAACCAATATTCATATTTGACAGATTACTGCTATAAGTCTGGCTTTAGAGTAAAATACATACAGTGCGTAGGGCAAAGATTATATATAAAAGGCAAACATGTGTCTTTTTTTTGGAGGGGGGCAGTGGTTGTAGGGTGTGTGCAAAGGGGGGCTTTGCGAATACATTGGTCACCTGTCTTGAGTGAATTGATTGGCAGTCTGACAGCACAGTGAAACCAATCTACTGTTCTTGTTGAAAAGAAGTGATCTCAGTGAAGTTAAACAAAAACCATATAAATCAAATTTAATAGGCATATCACCAAAAACAATATATCACATAATAATACATCTAAAGTAACCGTTACCATTTGAGCCTATGCGTGACATTTCCAACCATTTTGCATGTGCGTGAATCGCATACATTGAGCACCCTCGACAGTCATTCGGAGCAATTAGAGTATTTGCTGATTGTTTGAAGAAGCTTTGGGTCAGTATCTATCTACAGAGTGCAGAGTGAAGATTCTGATCAGACTGCAGATGCACAGGCCGATCTGAGTCTTTACTTGGCGCACATGTGTAATGGTTGGAAATGTCACGCATGGGCTCATTTCATGGTTTTGGGCTTAGAAGCTATGTAAACTGACTGACAAAAGGCTTTTGTAAACATCAAATAACATGTATAATAAGATAAGAATCTTAGCCACAAAGGATCATCCATACAGTCAGGTTACCCTGATCTATGATCTTAACACATTGTAAGAGAAAACAATTTCAGACTGGTACAAATTTCAAAGAGAACGATGACAAAATATAAATTTTTGGTTACTGAAAGGGTAGAACATATGGTGTAACTAGTATTTTCTACACCTGTCAAGAAAGTAACCCCATTACTACACAACAAAATTTAAGACCAGTCCAAATTGAAAGGTGTTGCAGACGACAATTTAAAGTTAATGAAATTTTAGATTTTTTTCAACCTTCTTGGCAGAAAACATTATGTAATATGAAGAAATTGCTTGTCACAAGCAATTTCTTAATTTTTCACTATGTTTTCTGAATCATTTTTCTTGAGGGGTGTCCAAAAGCGGCGTTGTGTGGGAATGGGTTAATGTCTGTTTATCTTACTCTGAAGAAAGGGATAATTCTTGACAGCTTTCAAAACATTTGAGCCAAAACAGTAGCCTCTAGAATGCACATTAGGTAAAATATGACGACAGATGCTGAACCTTGACCAGTATGTTGTAAGGTCAGCTAATAAATGAGGGATGAAATTAACCCCTGTCATGCTGAACCCGGAATATTCCGGTTTTGGCAGAAGGTGTAGACCAAGATCAGCCTGCACATAAGTGCTGATCTTGATCTACACCTCCTGCTTGTATTCTCTCTGCCAGAGTTGTTTATGAAATGTTTTCTAAAAGAAATATTGATTTTTCAACAACAAGTTCTATCAGTGCTTTCAATCCTTTCATTTTACAGCAATTCAGTAAGGTAATTTATACAGCATGACAAGGGTTAAAAAATAAAAGATGACCCCTTTATTGCCTCTTAAAACATTCAAGTCATCAGCTTTGTTCCATCAGATTAAATGGCAGATGCGACAGGGGTAGGCCTGCAATGGTTTATTTTTTTACTCTGTATACCACACCATGTCTCACAAGTGAATGTGGTCAGTAATCCAAAGAAATTACAAAATGTTAATGTTTTGAACAACAAAGATGCAAACGATGACCTGGCCACAGTGATACCTTAGTTTTTTATGTGAAATCAGCCGTGCTAAAATTGAGAAATGGCTTTTAATTAGAAATTTCTACCCCAAAATTAACTTATTTTTCAATTTAAATAATATTGTGGTCTTTCTCTTCAAATTTGGAACAGTCTAAAACTTTGTAATCTAAAAATGAGAAATGACTTTTGAAAAGAAATTTCTCATCTTTTGCACATGTTTTCTATCCTAAATGTAACTTATTATTACAATTACCACACAATAAAATTTTAGACTGGTCCAAATTGAAATATGTTGCAGATGACAATTTTAAGGTAATGAACTTTCAAAAATCTTTGTCTTTCTAAGTATAAAGCATTGTGGGAAATTAAGAAATTGCTTGTTACAAGCAATTTCTTAATTTACCATGCTTTCCAAAGCTTTTTTATCAGGTGTGTAAAGATGCGGGATTGTGTGGGAATGGGTTATATAATATTGTTTTCTATCTCTTCAAATTTCGACCAGTCTAAAATTTTGTCATCTGTTCATAGGTTAACCCAATCCCATACAATTCCTCCTTGTTACGCCCCCTAAATGGAAAAGCTTGGGGAAACATTGTGGAAAATGAAGAAATTGCTTGAATCAAGTAATTTCTTCATTGTCCACAGTGTTTTCTAACCAAAAAGAGAAAACAATGTGGAAAATGAAGAAATAGCTTGAATCAAGCAATTCCTGCAATTTCATAATTGAGAAAACATTGTAGAAAAATTTCTTCTTTTTCTACAATACTTTCTCCTTATACTGTAACGGAATGGTTATTTTTCAAATCAAATTCATTTCAAAGTTTTGTCTGCAAAACTTTCGAATTTGTACAGGTCTAAAAGTTTGAAAAACAGGAAATGGATAAACATCATAACTGCACCTTATTGATGCTGTAGTTACCATGTTAAGATTGCCAATCAACCTTTCTTTTGTTACATGCTATTGACGATGTATATAGAAAAACATCTCCTTTTGCAATCCTAGAAGAACTATTTCCTATCAGAGGACACTGGGCGGAGCAAGCAATCAGTCAGTTGATTTCAACATTATTGCTTACTTACTTATACTTTTCATTAGCAATGCTAAATTTAGATTTTTAACCCTAATCATGTTGAACCTGGAATATTCCTGTCTTGGCAGGAGCTATAGACAAATATCAGCCTGCACATATGTGTAGTATGATTTTTGTCTACATTTACTGTTTGTCCAGTTCAAGCCAGAATTGTTAATGAAATCATTTTGTAAAGGAAATGCTGACCAACGACTAGCTTCCAGTGCTTTCAGCCCTTTGATTTCAATGCGATTCTGAGCAAGGATTCAATTCAGTATGACAATGTTTAAATGCCATGCTCAAGGATACACTCAGGTGACCAGTAGTGTGGCTAGGACACAAATCTTATGATAAACATGATCTCAACCAATGGACAGTAGAAAAACAACAAATATAGGTCAGTCTTGAACCCAGCAAGACTAAAAACAAAATCATAATAACAAGTTGTTAACTACTCGGTTTAACCCATTACCACATAATGACACTTTTGGACGCCCCTCAAGATAAACATTAGGGAAAACATTGTGTAAAATGAAGAAACAGCTTGTAACAAAGCAATTTCTTCATTTTACACAATGTTTTCTTCCTAGAAAGTTGAAAAGATTTAAGATTTCATAAACTTAAAATTGTCGTCTGCAACTCCTTTCATTTTGGACCAGTCTAAAATTTTGTCATCTGGTAATGGTTTAACCTTTTCCTGGTTAATCCCTGGATTTTACGTCCCTGAGTTTTTATACTTGAGAAAATATTGTGGGTTAAGAAGAAATTGCTTGTAACAAGAAATTTCTTCTTATCCAACAATATTTTCTACCCTATAGGTTGGTTACTTTTCAAATTGCACTCACTTTTAATTGTCGTCTGCAACTTCTTTTAACCCTTTCCCGTTTTTTTAAATTTTAGACTGGTCCAAATTCAAAGGTTTTGCAGACAACAATTCATAGTTGAATTTATTTTAGAAATAATCATTCAGTAGGGTAGAAAATAGTGTGGAAAAGAAAAAGTTGCTTGTTACAAGCAATTTGTTCATTTTCTACATTGTTTTCCCAAGTATTAAAAAAACAGAGACGTAAAAACCAGTGATTATACAGGAAATGGTTAAATTGGACAAGTCTAAAATTTTGAGAAACAGGAAAGGGTTAAGAGAATTCTCTCTAAAGTATGTGTAAAGAATTGTATTTGATCTGTAAAGCTATGCAGTCAGGGTATAGTAGTCTTCCATCACACAAGCCTCCTGAAAGAATTATTTATAATATGATGACAATAAGCCTTTTAGTCATATATAGATCACATTATCACAGTAAAGGCTAAATTGCCATTTCCGGACAGATCCCCATCTTATGAATAAACATGTTTGCATGAAAAGCATAAGTGTAAAATTACTGACACATGCTAGCCTTAACCCTTTCCTGTTTCTTGAAATTTTAGACTGGTCCAATTTGACAGAAGTTGCAGACAACAACAAGAAGACCATGATGGTCCTAGATCGCTCACCTGAACTGTCTGCTGTTAAAAAATGCAACTAGAGACAAATAACTATAATCAGTTTCATGAAGATAGAGGCAAAACTGTCACTTTTATTGTAAACAAAGGAATTGTCATTATGGTCCTTTTCCTGTGTTATCCTATAGAACCTTTCCATAATCTATAAGGTTAACCTTTATGACCTAACAGGTAACATGACGATTGAGCCAAAATGATGACCTCTAGAACATTAACAAAGAAATTTTCATTAAGGCCCCTTTTTCCTGTGTTTTCCAAAAGTACCTTCCTATAATCTATAGGGCTCATCCTTGTGACTAAACAATTATTCTGGCCAAATTTCCTGAAAATTGAGCCAAAATTGCGGTCTCTACAGTGTAAACAAAAAAATTTTCATTGTGGTCCCTTTGCCTGTGTTTTCTAAAAGAACCTTCCCATAATCAATCGGCTTCATCCTCATGCCCTAATAATTATTCTGGCCTAGTTTCATGAAGATTAAGCCTAAATTGTGGCCTCTAGACTGTAAACAAAGATATTGTTATTAACGCCCCTTTTCCTGTGTTTTCAGATAGAACCTTTCCACAATCAATAGGCTTCATCCTTATGACGTAACAATTATTTGGACCAAGTTTCATGAAGATTGAGCCAAAATTGTGGCCTCTAGAGCGTAAACAAAGAAATTGTCATTAAGGCCCCTTTTCCTGTGTTTTCGGAAAGATCCTTCTAATTATCAATAGGGTTCATCTCTATGACCTAATAATTATTCTGGCAAAGTTTCATTAAGATAAGTCAGATTTGTGGCCTCTAGAGTGTAAACAAAGAAATTGTCATTAAGGCCCCTTTTCCTTTGTTTTCATATAGAACCCTCCCATAATCTATAGGGTTCATCCTCATGACCTAACAATTATTATGACCAAGTTTCATGAAGATTGGGTCAAAACTCTGGCCTCTAGAGTGTAAACACTTCAATTGTTGACGACTCACAACTTACGACAGACATTCAACAATCACAAAAGCTCACCATGAGCACTTTGTCCTCTGGAGAGCTAATAAAAATTAGATGTAATTTGAAATGAAACAATCCAATGTGGTACAAAATATTGAAGAAAAGGGAGAAATTGCTTGTTACAAGCAATTTTATTCTTTTTCCAAAATGTTTTCTCAAATATAAAATCGCAGCAACGTAAAATCCCGGGTTTGTATAGGAAAGGGTTATACCCATGTGAAATAGAAACAATAAGTGTAATCAGAGGTCAGCAACGCTCAACTATTCTGAGTGCTGGATAGTAACAGCAATTTAATGTCGTAAGGCATAATACCTAAGTAGTAATAGAGATAAAAAATCTTTCAAATAAAAGTGAAAGTCCAAAAAGGTTTAAAATTCCACTAAAATGAATGTCAGAGTGATAAACTGTGTCTAGAGGCTGATATTATTGTCATAAAAAATAGTGCAAGGTTTCAAAGCAATAGCATTGTAAGAAAGAGAGTTACTAACAGTTGCACAAAAGGTTTGACCAAGAATTTCTTAGTCCAAAAAGAATTAACTTTCCGCTAAAAAGAATGTCAAATATTTCGTTTAACACCTTACTGTTTTTTTTAGATTTTGGACTGGTCCAAATTGAAAGAGGTTGCAGGCGAAAAACTAATGCAATTTGCAATGAAACGATCCTATATGGTAAAAAATATTGTGGGAAAAGGAGAAATTGCTTGTTACAAACAATTTCTTCTTTTTCCACAATGTTGTCTCCGGTATAAAATCACAGTGATGTAAAATTCTGGGTTTGTACTGGAAAAGGTTTGAACAAAATTAAAACAAATAAAAGATCTATATTTGGGCGTAAAAAAAAAATCATTTGTTTCGTTATTGGCAAAAATATTCATTTATTTCTGTGAGTCTTTAAAAAAAGAACTGCATCAGATATATAACTGTAGTTACAATTATGATGTAACTAACTGACTTATAGAGTTTATTTAACTCTGCATCCTGATATTTGTAAATAACCGGGGTTGTGAATTATCAAATAAATCTTAGATTATACAGAAATACTGCTTTAAAGGGACACAGGTAGTGTAGGTTAAGATCAGACTGAAAATATGTGCATGCCGATCTTTGTCTATACCTCCTGCAAATACATGAATATTCCGAGTGAAGTATCACACAGGTTAACTGGACTTGACTACTATTTATTTCTTACAGTTCTTCATCAAATAGATGGCAGTAATGAAATTTTATTATAATTGCACAGGTTTTGATTGCCTTAAGTTTAATATCCTTCATTCAAAACAAGAATGTTTTAATCATAAAAGGTTTTCATTAATTATTCTTTTTTATATGTTAAATTTCGGCATTGGCGCAAATTCTGTTGGCGTGAGCCTGAATTGCATATTTCGATAAGTCCACTTGGCTTGTAGCTTGTAATTTCTGTTTTTGAAGGTGTTCCACTTCCATCATCTAGGGGACCATCTGTCTCCATCCATTCAGGCTGGTCTGGTACCTGATCCCTTACTTGAGGACCTATATCTGTTTCCATATTTTCTTCATCCATTGAGAAATCATTTTCAACCAATGCAAACGGATTGTCTAGATCCTCCTCTTCTTCAATATCAGGTACCTTTATTGAAATATCGAAACGCTTCTCTAACTCATCAAAGGTTTGTCGTAAGAGAGCTGAATAAGTACATAACCACTTTTTCCCTCTGGTGAGAGCTCCATGAAGAATGGATATCGCGACAACGTTT